>JAFMOB010000645.1:0-100528 GCA_018985215.1 Larimichthys polyactis
AAACACATCTTTGTCCACTTCGGGTCTCCATCCTGTAGGTGCCATTCTCTAACTGCAGTGAGGATTGTGAACCTGGAACCAGAAAAGGCATCATCGACAGCATGCCCACATGCTGCTTCGAGTGCACCGAGTGTTCAGATGGAGAGTTCAGTAACCACAAAGGTACCAAGATACCAAACATCCACAGTCTGTGATGTTACACCTGGATGATCTCATAACAGGTGATTCTTTATTTTACAGATGCCAGCGTTTGTGCCAAGTGTCCAAACAACTCTTGGTCGAACGGGAACCATACGTTCTGCTTCCTGAAGGAAATTGAGTTTCTGTCATGGACAGAGCCATTTGGGATTGCCTTGGCCATATGTGCAGTATTTGGTGTGGTCCTGACGGCCTTCGTGATGGGAGTCTTTGTCAGATTTAGAAACACCCCGATAGTGAAGGCCACAAACCGAGAGCTGTCCTATGTCCTCCTCTTCTCACTCATCTGTTGCTTCTCCAGCTCGCTTGTCTTCATCGGAGAGCCACAAGACTGGACATGCCGCTTACGCCAACCAGCCTTCGGGATCAGTTTTGTCCTCTGCATCTCTTGCATCCTCGTCAAGACCAACAGAGTGCTTCTGGTGTTTGAGGCAAGATCCCCACGAGTCTCCATCGTAAATGGTGGGGGTTGAACCTGCAATTTTCTGCTGGTGTTTCTGTGCACATTTGTTCAGGTCATGATGTGTGTGTGGCTTTACAACGCCCCCCCTCCAGCTACAGGAACCATGACATCGATGAGATCATCTTCATCACCTGTAATGAAGGCTCTGTGATGGCTCTTGGGTTTTGATGGCTACACGTGCCTCCTGGCAGCTATTTGTTTTTCTTTGCTTTTAAATCACGGAAACTTCCGGAAAACTTCACAGAGGCCAAGTTCATCACGTTCAGCATGCTCATCTTTTTATTGTTTGGATCTCCTTCATCCCTGCCTACTTTAGCACACATGGCAAGTTTGTTTCAGCAGTGGAGGTCATTGCGATCCTAGCCTCCAGCTTTGGCATGCTGGCATGCATCTTCTTCAACAAGGTCTACATCATCCTTTTCAAACCATCCAGGAACACCATAGAAGAAGTCCGATGCAGCACTGCGGCCCACGCTTTCAAAGTGGCTGCCAAAGCGACACTGAAACACAGCACAGCCGCCAGAAAGAAGTCCAGCAGCATCGGAGGATCTTCAGCCTCAACTCCATCATCATCCATCAGCCTGAAGACCAACGACGACCCAGCGTCAGCAAAACCACGAGTGAGCTTCGGCAGCGGGACCGTTACTCTGTCTCTGAGCTTTGAGGAGTCCAGGAGGAGTTCGCTCATGTGATCCCATGATGTTGTCGTATGATGTCATAATGTGATTGGTCGTATTCTGAATACATCTTTTACTTCTTAACATGTGATAAAAAGTTTATTTTGTTGAATCGTCTGTCGGTGTTTCAGTGTAACTCTGATGATCACTGCTCAAGATTTGTACAATTAAAAAATCATCAGATCTTCAAACTGGCATCTGTTGTTTCTTATTTAGATAAATGTGATTAAAGTAAACTTGTAATGTGACACTGAATGTGATCAGATGCTCGTTAATTAAGAATTCATTATTTCATATATATTATATTATATATAGCTGCTGAGGTTCAGCCATCAGATCTGGACCACAGTCTGGACTTGTGATCCATCAGCAGCTCAGATATAAAATATGAAGACCTGAACTTTCTTCATAACAAACTGTTTATAATGTTGCCAACACGTTGTCTGAATGTTCATGAACGTCTGTGGAAACTTTCCTCTGAAGATCTTAACGAGGCCTGTGACATGTGCAAACACAGAGGGTTCACATGTTCATACCCACATGTGAAGATTCACATGTTAATGTCACAACAACACATTCACGCTGACAGCTCCTCAATGTACGGAGGAAGTAAGAAGAAGAGAGGAGGAGATGAAGGAAGAGGAAGAGGATTATTATTATATATTATTTTCACAGTAAATGTTAATTTAGTTAATTTCACTAATTAAAACACTGAATTAAAAAAAAAGATTTTGAGATTTTTACAAACTGAATTTACAGCTTCCATAGCGCCACCTTAAGAAATACAAGGTTGAAGTTGAGTTTTTCAGAATAAAATACGGACTGACCCCCTTTAGTGTCAGAATCAGAATCAGAAAAAGGTTTAGTATAAGTATAAAAGTATTTTTCACATACAAGGACTTTGGTTTGGTGTCATTGGTGCAAAACAAACATATAAACAATATAAATATATACACATTTATGTTTTAGAATGAAAAGAGCTGTAATATTTTAAATATGCAGGTATTTAAAGAAACAAAAGTTCAACAGATGCTGAGTGTTGATGTATCACTGTCAGTGTGACATGAAGAGGCTGGTTCTGAGGTTCTGGTTCTGGTTCTGAGGTTCTGGTTCTGGTTCTGAGGTTTCTGGTTCTGAGGTTCTGGTTCTGATGGACCGCAGCCTCCTGAGGGGAGTGACTCAGAGTCTGGAGACCTCAACACTGTGTTTATTTGTATTTTATATTATTTAAAATAAAAAGTAACGTTTGAGTCATCAGGGGAAATGACGTTTACTTTGAAAACCACAGAGCGGAAGCACACAGACAAGACTTCCTGTTTGTTGATGCTGCCTTCAAAATAAAGCTCTGTGTGTGAAGGTCACACGTTCAGGAGACGGAGCAAATAGGTGAGCTGACGTCATGAGGTACCTGCTGAACACGTGACAGGCTGACACACACCTGATGGACAGAAAACAAAGACAGCTTCCTGTTACCTGCTCTACTCGATCACTGCTGAAGCTTTTATTCTGAAGTACATCCGGCAGAAGTGTGTGACGTGTTGCTGTCCGTGGTTAGCTCGTGGCTAACAAGGTAAGAAACAAACAGCTGACTGACGTTAATTAATCAAAGACACTGATTAATGTGACGAGGAGGGCGTGTCTACCTGTGCGCGCGTCTACCTGTGCGCGCGCTTCACTCTGTCCAACTTCAACTTTCAAACCAGCTAACGGCTAACAGCCAGGACAGGTGAGGCGGAGGGACAGATACAGGACAGGTGAGGCGGAGGGACAGATACAGGACAGGTGAGGCGGAGGGACAGAAACAGGACAGGTGAGGCGGAGGGACAGATACAGGACAGGTGAGGCGGAGGGACAGATACAGGACAGGTGAGGCGGAGGGACAGATACAGGACAGGTGAGGCGGAGGGACAGGACAGGTGAGGCGGAGGGACAGAAACAGGACAGGTGAGGCGGAGGGACAGGACAGGTGAGGCGGAGGGACAGATACAGGAACAGGTGAGGCGGAGGGACAGAACAGGACAGGTGAGGCGGAGGAAGACAGGTGAGGCGGCGGAGGGACAGGATAAGGACAGGTGAGGCGGAGGGACAGATACAGGACAGGTGAGGCGGAGGGACAGATACAGGACAGGTGGAGGCGGAGGGACAGATACAGGACAGGTGAGGCGGAGGACAGAACAGGACAGGTGAGGCGGAGGGACAGATACAGGACAGGTGAGGCGGAGGGACAGATACAGGACAGGTGAGGCGGAGGGACAGAAACAGGACAGGTGAGGCGGAGGGACAGATACAGGACAGGTGAGGCGGAGGGACAGATACAGGACAGGTGAGGCGGAGGGACAGATACAGGACAGGTGAGGCGGAGGGACAGGACAGGTGAGGCGGCGGAGGGACAGGACAGGTGAGGCGGCGGAGGGACAGATACAGGACAGTGAGGCGGAGGGACAGATACAGGACAGGTGAGGCGGAGGGACAGATACAGGACAGGTGAGGCGGAGGGACAGGACTGGTGAGGCGGAGGGACAGGACAGGTGAGGCGGAGGGACAGAAACAGGACAGGTGAGGGCGGAGGGACAGGACAGGTGAGGCGGAGGGACAGATACAGGACAGGTGAGGCGGAGGGACAGGACAGAAACAGGACAGGTGAGGCGGAGGGACAGATACAGGACAGGTGAGGCGGAGGGACAGAAACAGGACAGGTGAGGCGGAGGGACAGGACAGGTGAGGCGGCGGAGGGACAGGACAGATACAGGACAGGTGAGGCAGAGGGACAGGACAGATACAGGACAGGTGAGGCAGAGGGACAGGACAGATACAGGACAGGTGAGGCAGAGGGACAGGACAGATACAGGACAGGTGAGGCGGGGGTACAGGTGAAACCAGGTGTTGGGTTACTGGGTGTGGTGGCTCTTTGTGAGACAGAATACACCTGCTCACCTGAACAGTGTGTTTGTTCGAAGATAACATCTCATTGTTTTTTGTTCAGCTCCGGTTAAAACCAGAAGTGAGCTCACCTGCTGGTTTTCTGTCTCAGGTGTGGAAGGGCTCACCTGCTGAAGCTGTCTGAGCGATGGAGTGACAGAATGTTTCTCCACCATGGGATGACTTGTCACTGACTCTGTCCGTCTCCGGTTCACGTCACCCAGCCATGGGCTTCTGTTCACCTGTGTGCAAGCTCCTGCGGAGGGGGAAGTATTTGATCCTGCTCCTCGTCTCGCTATCGGTGCTTGTCTGGATCGCAGCATTTTCAGGTGAAACGGTGAAGTCGGTGCAGGTTTCCTCGACCATGACACAAACCTCCAAAGGTGACCTTCTGAGGAACAAACTCAACTCTTGGACGGTGTCAACGGATCGCTTAAAAACTCCTCCACCCAGAGCTGAATGTCCAGAGGAGTCTCCGTTACTCCGTGAGTGTTGGCTGGTTAACGAGGGCTCTGAAACATCGCGTGATCTGTTAAAAGATGTTGGTGTTTGTTTGTTTGACAACCTGGTGAAGTTAACGAAGCAGCACTCGTTACTCTGTGAAGCTCACCTGTCTACAGGTGACTCATTGTGCTGTTTGTGTTTAACATTAATGATCAGAAACAACATGGACGGTTGTTAAACACTGATTTCAGTCTGATCTTTGACTCTTCATTGAATCTTTGTTTTCATTCGTACACACAGTATGTTCTAATTATTTCGTCTGATTACACGTGTTACATGTTGTTGCTACATATAGTTTGACCTGACACGGTTAAGTTGCTTTTGTTGTAACGCTGTCACTCAGGTGGAGCTGTGCCACTGTCCTTTGAGTCCTCTCTGAAACTGAAGGACGTGGAGAGAGAAAACAGACAAGTGACTGAAGGCGAGTACGAGCCCACCGACTGCACGGCGAGGCAGAGTGTCGCCATCCTCATCCCTCATCGCAGCAGAGAGAGACACCTCCTTTACCTGCTGCACCACCTGCACCCTTTCCTTCAGAGGCAGCAGATACATTACGCCATCTATGTCATCCAACAGGTAAGATTTCACAGCAAACCACCAACCAAACAGCAAGAGGCTTCTGAACTGACACTGGACATCACGTTTATCATACTTCATATTGTTGTCTTTAGTCCGGCGCTTTATTATTTCTGTAAATGTTAAAATTTTCTGATATAACTAAATATAATGACGTGACTGCAAAACCTAAAGTTAAAGACTAAAATCTAATTGTATCCTGTCTTTAGTCGTATTTTATTCTATATTGTATCTCGTCACGTCTAATCATATTTTTTATCTTATTGTATCAGATGTTATCATGCCTTATCAATTCTTAGTGTCTAAGGGTTAACCCTAACCCTATTTTAAGATCGTATCTCATTTTATCTTGTGTTATCATTTCTTATTTTCTTATATCGTAACTTGTATGGTATTTTATAACATAGTATTTTATTTTACGTTATATGTCATGTCTTAGCGTGTCATGTCTTATTGTATTGTCGTCATGTAGTATAGTGTCATGTTGTCTCATGTCGTATTGTGTGTTATCTTAAACAGGCTGGTGATGTAACTTTTAACCGTGCCAAGTTACTGAATGTTGGTTATTTGGAGGCTCTGAAAGATCACACCTGGGACTGTTTCATCTTCCATGACGTCGACCTGGTTCCTGAAAACGATCACAATTTCTACATGTGTGACAAGCAGCCCAAACACTTGGTGGTGGGCCGCAATGTCACAGGATACAAGTAAGTCTGTGAGCGAGGAGTGAAATCCTGAATCAGCAGCTGTATTAATATTCTGTTGAATATAGAATATCGTCGAGGTCGAGTGTGGCTTGGCGATGCTCAGGTGTTGCTTCTCATCTGCCTCCATCATGTTTACAAAGCAGGTGTGGGCGGAGTGTTTTGTGTATGTATGTATGTATGTATGTATGTATGTATGTATGTATGTATGTATATCTGTTGAATCTTCATGTTCTGCTGCTCTCAGGCTCCGATACAAAGGTTACTTTGGAGGAGTCACAGCGATGACCAAAAAACAGTTTCTTCAAGTTAATGGCTTCTCAAACACCTACTGGGGCTGGGGTGGAGAAGACGACGACCTTCGCATCAGGTGGGACACAAACAGGTGAAAACACCAAAGATAATTTGTCATCATGTTCATTCATTCACTGATCATTTGGCTCTGCTGCCTCACAGGGTGGAGCTGCAGAAAATGAAGATTGTTCGGGCCACCTGCTGATGTTGCTCGTTACACCATGGTGTTTCATAAACGAGACAGTGGCAACGAAATCAACAAAGACCGGTCAGTAAATGAAATAAGTCATGTCATAGGTCAGTTAAATGGAGATAAATCATATTGCCGGTCAGTTGAACCATTTACCATATTTGTTTTTTTCCTCCAGGATGAAGCTGTTGGGTCGAACACCGCAGGTCTGGAGAAAAGATGGACTTAACAGCTGCTCCTATAAGATGTTGTCGGTGGAGCGGCAGCCTCTTTATGTCAATGTGACCGTGGATATCGGTAAGCCACAGAGCTGAACTCAAACAGAAAGTCCTGCTGCCACCAAAAACTCACATGTATCTTCATGTAGTTTACATGTTTTAATTAAATCAGGCGGTCACTTTATTGTTTGCACATCATGTAGCCTTGATGTTTTTACCAGCCTCAAAGTTCACCTAAGTATTCCTGAATTAGAACATCACGCCAGACTCGAGTTATGCACAGGTCTCTTGATTTACTTGCAGACAGTTGGAACACAGATGTGTTTTGTACTCCACTCTGTTACTTTTTAAAGCGCAGAGACACAGGTAAGGTTACCTGAATACAGAGAACAAAAACCAATGATTGTACTTGTGAGGTCTGCACACCTGAAGCTTGTTTGCTCTGGTCATGCTCACACAAACAAAAGGGAGTTTGATTTAAACAAACTAAAGAGCACATTGATTGATGATTGACTGACATGTTAATGATGTGCATTCATTTATTGCTTTGATTGGAAGTCAAACAAACTGTTTTTATCACACTAATTACAGCACGTATAAATAATTAAATGTTATTAATTAAAATATATATATATATATATATATATATATATATATATATATATATATATATATATATATATATATAGATATATATATATATATATATAATAAAAAACACTTGGCAATAATCAGTGAAGAGGAGCGGATCAATATCAACTGATAATCAATGGAAATATGTTTTGAAGATGTTTATTTTTCTGCAGTAAAAGACGAGAAGCAAATATCACAAATCAGATCAATAACTTATCAATAACCGTACAGACAGTCTGAATCTGATTTGTGACTCTGGTTGGTCTGAAATTTAAACGCTCGTTAATATTTTTAATTGGTCTTGTTCATTTCCTGTCAGATGTATGAAAAAACAAAGGTTTGACTGAATTCTTCTTAGTCGGCGCTGTGAAGCTTTAAATTCTTCTTCTTCTTTAATTGTTCCATAAAAAACAGACTGCCTTAATTTAACTTAAACTTAATAACTTTGATTGGTTGTTTTTTTCTGGATGAATGTTTTAAAGTATTTTTTGAGCCATAATGATGAGATTTGATTTATACACCATGGTTTCTTTGTTTTTTTTTTAAAGTATTTTTCTAAAGGGGTAATTTGTATTTATGACTTTAACATTTAATGATAATTTTAGACCAATCAGTTTTAATCTAAAACATGTTGGCTTTGATTGTTGCATGCTGTCTAGAAACATTTCATATTTATTTTTTATTTTGAGTTGCTTCAACTTTATTTATCTGAGTATATTTCTGATGTTACTAAAAACAAGCGCTCCTCGTTAAATATCCATAATGAGCACATGATGTCACACTGTTGACATTCTTTTCATCATTCTTTTGTTTTAAAAGATTAATATTTGAGTTTTTATTTTCTCCTGTGGGTTAAAATGTTTACAAAATGTTGAAAACTGAAAAATATCAAACATTCGTCCGATGTTAATTTTTTTTAATTTTATATAAATCTCAAAGCAAAGTCACAGAATTCATCTTCAATGTTGATCCTTTTCTCTGTAGAACACGTGTTTAATAAATAGTATTTTTATTATCAATCATCTGGTTTCATGTGTTTGTGTCTACAGATCCAGGACCAGCTCAGTTTTTTAGTACAGTTTCATTTAATCTCTGGTTTATCTTTTAGTTTTGGTGACACTAATCAATAAAATGTTTTTATTTCAATGATTTATTGATGATGTCATCAGCTGCTTGTACATCTAAGTGAACTGTTCTGTTCTTGATCATGCTTCCTGCAGTGCATTGATGTGACCACCAGGGGGCCCTCAGAGCACGATAATTACTGACTGATGTTTAATTCACAGAAATCAATTAATAAGTCAGGATAACATTATGTGATGTCACAAAGTGTCTATCATAATAGGGAAGAAGAAGAAGCAGGTGAGACGAAGGCAGCACAGGTATGTAAAATGTTTTCCTTCTATTGGATTTCTATCACATCTTTGTTCTGATTCTCAGTGAGAAACTAAAATAATGGTACTTACTGGAAGTTCAGAGTGACGTCATACAAAACCCATTCCTGCAACTGAACCTTTTTGAGCTTATTTGGCAGAATGTGGAGAGAGAGACGGACACACACGGGGAATGACATGCGTTAAAGAGCCACAGGTTGGATTTGATTCCTGGGCTGCCGTGGCGAGGACTGTACTTATAATAGCACCTTTCTAGTCTTCAAGCCACTCAAAGCGTTCAGTATCTTGCCCAAGGGCATTGAGGCCCAATCGAACCTGGGATCAAACTGCCGATCATCTGATTAGTGAGCGACCCGCTCTACACAGAGCTGCCCAGCGCACATGCTATACCAACTGAGCTAAACAACACCCCCAAAAATGGTTCTTGAGACACGATAAAGGTTGCTCCAAAAAAATTAACTTCTATAGTAATTTTACCAGAATAAATGGTTCTTGAAAATTTAGAAAGTTTAGCTTAGTCTAATGTGTTTTTAGTGTTGTTTTGATGCTTTTTATGTAAAGTGTCTTTGAGTACTCAGAAAAGCGCTTCTAAATAAAATGTATTGTTATTAATCATATCAAGAACAGGAACATGAACATAGCTACGATCATCAAGTTACAGAGATTGTATTAACAGTGTCTGCTTCACAGAATTCTAATTAACATAAAACCAGTTACTATAAGATGAACACTATCCCCTAAAACCAAAACAAACACTGTCAAACAGACTTCTACCTTCTGTGGAAAACATGTTAGCTTTATAATAAGGTTTCTGCATCAAAATGCTTTTTCTATAACTTAATAGAAACCACTCTTCCTGTAGATACCCAAACAATTGCAGACAAATCCATGAATGCAAACCTTGAAAAAACAAACGATAAACTAATAAAAAATAAGTAATTTGTAATATGATTGAGAAAATCTGGAGATGAGTCAATGAAAGTAATTGTGAGTTGCAGCCATAACTCATGCTAATGCTGACCGTCTGATGAAAATGAATCTTTAAAGAACCACATGGAGTTTGTGTAGAACCATCCCTGAAACAAACAGAAGACATAACATCTCTGTTTGAACCACGTTTTATATTTGGGGACTCTCTTCAGTGTAATCATCATTTCCACTCTGTGACTTTTAGACAATCTATGGGACGTCATGCATCACTCTGAGGACTGAAGAAACAACAAAAAGGACCCCTTTTTATTCAGAAACTTGTTTTTGTCGCAGTCAAAGTGGGATGTCTAAGGCTTTGTGTGGTCAACATGATGTCACTTCCTCTTCCTGTGGTGCAGAAAGAAGCTTTGTCTTGTGGAGACCAGGCCTGCTCATAGAGCTCACATGTGACATTCACAAAGCACAAAAATATCAGCCCATCAGAACACTGAGATCCACAAACCGTCATTCTGAAGTTCACAGAATGCGAGTGCTGCTGAAGATGTGGACTTTGTTGATCCTGTGTGTAAACATTTGAGCAGTGAGAAGGTTTCATGTTTTCATCTGCAACAGAAAGGAAGGCATTCTTCAAATGCAACCTCCAAAATAAACATTTACGTTTGTCATGTCACAGCTCCAATGCAGCATTGGTTCGTCCTGCACGCGATTTCAAACCCCACTGGGAGCGTTTCAGCCCTCCAGACTTTGTTTACTTTCTTTGGTCATTTTCCTGGTTTATGTGCTTCTAAATATGCTTCTGCATGTGTAAATATGCTACGTAGTTCATTTGTTTCTCTTTTGTCTGTTTTTCCGGCAGTTTGCACAGGGTATTTTATTTTGAAAATTGCCGGATTCTCTATGCTGTTTCTGTGTCTGGCTTCCTGTCAACTTGAGGTGCTCTTTGCAAATCGAGGCAGGCTCCTCGCTGCATCCGTCAAAAATAAAACAGCCGCATATTTCCCACAGAACCAAGCGAAGGGGACTGCGGCACACATGCATCGCAGCGCGTTTTCGTGTGTGTGTGTGTGTGTGTGTGTGTGAGAGAGAGAGAGATCAGTTGCATGAGGGGATATGCTCTAATCTAATCTAACATCTAATCTAATCTTGAATAGGAATAATATGGCAACAAGGATTCAGTACTGAATATTTCTATAAAGTGGAAACGTGTATGTTGGACTTATTAGTCTGGATAGTTAAGAGTCAGCCTGATGCAGTACGAGTTGTCCCTGAATCTAATCTTGAATCTGACGCTAGCCTACAAAACCACCTCAGGATCTGCCCCTGCCTATCTCAGCGTCTTACTAAAGGCTCACGTCCCGACCAGGGCGTTACGCTCCGCTCATACAAACCGTCTAGTTGTACCCTCGCCTCTCGCAAAGCAAGGTCACTCTAAATTCTTCTCTGTGGTCGTCCCCAAATGGTGGAATGACCAACGGCTACTAGAACAGCAACATCCCTTTCTACCTTTAAAACACTTGTAAAAACCTTTCTGTTTCCAGAATGCTTCCCTGCCTAACAAAACTAACAAACTAACAACTACTCTGTGTCCTTTACACCTTTCTCAGCTTATGTCCTCCTCTGTAAGTCGCTTTGGATAAAAGCGTCTGCTAAATGCAATGTAAAGTAATGTAAAGTAATGTAATGTAATGTAATGTAATGAATCGTCGTCATCATCCAAACTTCAGGTTCTGTCCTGAAATTGTGAAGTTGTTTTGTTTGTGAGTCAGAATCTGTTTCTGTGGATCCACAAACTTCAAAGCTTCATGTTTATTAAGTGTTCAGATATCTCCTTGGAGAAAGCAGAAACATTCAAAAATCTTTCATGCTGGGATGTAATCAGATTACATTTCTAAGCAAAGATACTTCGATTACTGGATGAAAACTGCTTTTACATTTAAAGCACCCATTGATCGATTGTGTCCTTAACATCGAGCTTCAGTTAGAAAGAACAAACATGAAACTAAAAACTAACAAAAACCATGTGTGTCGTCCCCCAGTCCCCCTCAGCCGCCCCCCATTTCCCATCTGTGCCCTTCAGGCCCTGGTTTCAGGCGCCTCCCATTTCCCTCTTCCTTCACAAGCCTCTGTTTTTGTTTTCCAGCCCGGCTCTCTGCACAGGAAGTTGTATACATTGGGAGCATTCAGGAAGGCGGAGAGCAGCTTTCCCGTTAGCTCAAGAAAAAAAAGTAGATAAAAGAGGTCAGTAATTCGTAAAGCGAGAGAGAAACAGAAGTCAGCTGTTCTCCTCACTTCACCTCCCCCCTTCACTCAGTCTGAACCACTGCCACGACTTCAACTTAAACTGAAGATTTAAAGAGTAAAACTCTTTTCTGCCTTCATACATGTGAGCCTCCTCACACAGAGAAGCAGTGAAAACAGGGAGGAATGAAGGAAAAGAGGAGGAGATAAAACGACTGGCTGGGGCTGAAAAAATAACAGGAAACCAACTGATTCAAACGCTGTTTCTTCAAATCCTGCAGAGATAAAGCAGCCGTCTGCCACGTCCCGACTGAGCAGCCATCACTCTATGTCTGATCTGTAAAATGAAGATGATTTAAAGGACTTAAAGTTGAAAATGTGACGTCACTTCTGCTCTCAGCCTCCACGCTGTGGTTAGTCAGAATGTGAGCGGATGCAGACTTCTGGGAGCTGATTGTTGGATTTCTGTGCGGCTGCTTTTCTGACCTACAAACTCAACCTTTGTGAGTCTTATGGATCGATCGCTGTGTTCAAAATCATCTGTTTGTTTGAATCATCTGGATTATTAACTGGAGCCACATGAAGAATAAAGGGACGAAGCTCAAGTCCAAAAAGAAAGGAAGTGAGAATGCGTTCGGCTGTGACCTGATAGAACATCTGCAGAATTCAGGACAAGATGGTAAAACTCTGATTTTTAAAGTTTTTTATGAGCAGCTGTCATCAAACTTTATTTCAACAGGACAATGTTCACACTGAAAATTGAGATTTATTAAGAACTTCAGATTATTTAAACTCATGACCCTTAAAAAGTCTCATCATGTTGTGAAATTAAGACATAATTTTTAGTTTTATGATGTATGAACTGTAGGTATACATATGTTTCACATGTAGTCAGGTCATTCATTCACCCAATTGGCTGTTTTAAATCTGTGACTCTGGGTGTGGCTCATAGTTTTCTTACACTTCCAACAGTGACCACTCTGTGTCTGACTAAAGACCGGGCTGTGCTGCTGCCTTCAGATGACAGTAAACCGAATAGAAACAAAATGTGTCATCAAATATTTATACATGATTTTCTGATCAAACGTCTTTTCTTACAAATGTCGTGTGACATGTTTTTATTTTCGGAGCATCATGATGTGTCAATACTTGCACACGCGTGTGAATCTGTGTGTTGAGGTCGACCTGTTGGACTCTGTGAGGCGGAGCTTTTAGGACAGGAAGTGAGGGAGGAGGTTTGGGTCAAACCCCTCCATCATAGAGGGCCAGCAGACATGTTGTGCTTTTAGTGAATTAATCATCAACATGAAGAAGCTGAACAATCTAACGTTGAACTTATTATTTCAAACCACATGCACAAATGACAGCAATGCAAAGAGATTATACACTGAAAATATCCTGATATTCGTGAGGGAACTTTTCAACGAAAGAATTACTTATTATTAATTGAGACTGATCAATTAAAACTCTGTGTTGGGCATAAAAACTGTCTGAAACTGGATTTTAAAACAAGTTTATGTTTCTTTAAAGTCAACAGACGACGTTTACATAAAATCTGTCACTTTCTGTCTTCGATAGAACTTTGTGAAATTATAATTGCATCGGTTGATTCTGAGCTGAAGCTGAGAGTCAAATAACTTCATCACACATTTTCATTCCCCCAGTGCAGAAACGGAGAAGAAATAATAGAAGTTTAATGTCATGACTCTGAATGTCGATTTAACTAGTCTGATAACTGAAAATTAATGTTTTGTACTTTTTTGCACCACGGACATGAAAATAGTCTAATTAAGTGTAGTTAAAATATCAGAGTAACCACAGATAAAACAGCTGATTAAAAGAACTTCATGGAACAAAATAATATTTATTTAAATGATTACAATGTGACTGGAAGTCTGAAAAATGTTTGATATTAAATGCTGACTTCCACTCCTGAATATATCTTCTCAAAAATTCAAAACTGATTAAGACTTAATATGACACACAGGTTGGAGTTAATGTGAGATGTTGTGAAAAGGTTCTGGATCCAGCGGAAATGTTTTATAAAAGAGGTGAACCATTATTGAACTAAAGATGAAATCAATAATCAAACATATTTATCTGAGTTTTGTGTCAGCTAAAGACTGAATGACGTGTTGGCTACAGACTGAAGCAGCAGGGTTAGGGTTAGTTATAGTTCTGTAGCCACTGTTCAGTCTGTCCAAATGTTTTTAACAGTTGTGTGTACTGAAGGTGATGTGCTGCAGGTCACTGGAGCCGTTTTCTATTAGAGGAAATGTCGTAAGTAATACCAGCTACAAGGACTGGGTGTGTCGACCTTCCTCTGAAACAAACAAACCATTTTTAACTTCCTGTCAAAGTCCACCTACAATCAGCGGCCCTGAGGAATAGAAATAGACACGTTGGAACAAACCCTTTATATTAAATGTTTCCTTTTGCTTTGACGATTCAGTGTTGTAACCCTAACACAGTTTAACTTCAGTTCCTCAGGGTTAGTGTTCAGTTCAATCAGTGTTCATGTATGATCTGTTTGTCTGACACGGTGTAACTTTAGTTCCTCAGGTTCTGAAGAAATGTGCAGAGTTTATTGAGGAACATGGGATTGTGGATGGGATCTACAGACTGTCGGGGGTCACCTCCAATATCCAGCGTCTCAGGTACTTAACAAAATGCAACACTGTGAATCACATAAAATATTTGAGTAATATATAAGTTTGTATCAAAGTATGAGTTTAAAAATGTTTATATCAGCTGTTTAAATATATAATTACTATACATGCATCGTATTGTTCATTAAAACTAAAGCTACACTAAATCATTTATCAATATGATTAAATCACGTCCATAAAATGATGTTAATGTAATTTTATCGATACAGGCAGAATAGAGAGTTATGTTATTTATACTATTTAATCTGAATAATATTCTTTTTCATGTGATACGTGTTACAGACAGGAATTCAGCTCTGAGGCGTGTCCTGACCTCACAAAGGAAGTGTACCTCCAGGACATCCACTGTGTGGGTTCTTTATGTAAGCTGTACTTCAGAGAGCTGCCAAACCCGCTGCTCACATACGAGCTTTACAGCAGATTCACTGTGAGTAAACTTGATTCAGACCTGACCTCTCTGCAGAGAGAGCCTGAACACTCTCAGCCACAGGCAGCAAAACATAGACAAACTCTGCAGACCTCCGCATAGGGCATGGAGCTCTCTGAGCGGTGCTCTGCACAGAGCTCTCTGCAGAGGTCTGCAGAGTTTGTCTATGTTTTGCTGCCTGTGGCTGAGAGTGTTTCAAGAAGAGTTTCCTTTGTCATGTGAAGAGCAGAAAATTTGTTGATGTTTAGAGTTTGAGAGCTTCTTTTAATTAAATCCTTGTTCTTGGGTCACAAATGACACAAAACATGCTTCAACAGCTGCATGTTTACGACCTCACGCTAACAAATGTGTTGAGCTGTTTGAACCTCAGTCACATGACTCCATCATGTTTATGGCTGATCACCAGGAAACTGGATTAGGAGGGCGGGAGGAGGCCTGGAGGAGGCCTGCACCTTATTAATACATTGATCCTGTTTACTGATAATCAGATTAAATTTCATTAGACAGCTGCAGGGACCACAAGTTTAAAGTCACTTTATAATTGTGATTTAAATCAGCTTTCAAACTCGTATCTGATTGTGGATTCTTATGATGTGCAGGAGGTGGTCTCAGTCCAGGGGGATCATGAGAGACTTTTACACATTCAGAGGGTCATCAAAGACCTGCCAACGCCTCACTTCAGGTGATCTTCATCATTTCACAATGAGACGACTGTACAGATGACGGTTTACCAATGATGATGTAATAAATGTGACAGGAAGTGTTTGTTGAAACTCTGCAGGACTCTGGAGTACCTCACGAAGCACTTGGCCCATCTTGCCACTTTAAGCACATACACTAACATGCATACACGGAACCTAGCCCTGGTTTGGGCTCCTAATCTACTGAGGTGAGTTGAGTTTCTCATTTGTTCCTGAAATCCTTTGTTTGTTTTTAGGTAATGATGAAATAAGTGCATGACTTTCTGTCTTTCTTTTAAATAATTTTCTCAGATCTAAAGACATTGAGGCATCATCGGGTAATGGAGACATGGCGTTCCAAGAGGTGCGGATACAACAGTCGGTGGTTGAATTTATTCTGAATCACACAGACCAAATCTTCAGTGATTCTGTTCAGATCAAATCCAAAGAAGGTATGACAGTTTAAAAACACAGATTCTTTGTGAGAGTATTGTCTATTTGCTTTAGGACCGACTTAAACTTATTTTGCTCCTCCAGGACCGAGTTCAATGTGTGGGGAGAAGTACGCCACCCTTCCTATCAGCGGTCAGTGTGGGCCAATGAAACTGATGAGCCTGGAAGAAGCTCAGGCTCGCTCCTTAAGTCCAAACCATCCGGTTCATCGAGAACGTCAGCGGGAGAACAGTCTGCCAGATACGAGCACTGCCACGCTGTTCCACACTGTCATAGACATTTCAGACAGCAAGTATGACAGATTCAAGTCCAATCTCCATGATCATCTTTGTTTTTATCACAGTCAGAACTGTTCTGGACTCAAATGTCTCTGTTTGACTGTCAGGAGAAAATTTTCTGGGAAATCAAAGAAGTGGAAGTCAATCTTCAACCTGGGACGATCCGTGGACTCGAAGGGAAAACTGAGCCGGAATGGGAGCGTGTTCATCCGAGCACCGGGGATAACAGGTAAAGGTTCGCCATGATCAGTCGATTGTGCAGACTGAGATAACAAAACAAAACACAATCATGTGAAAAGACAAAGTAATGTCCACTGACTTTATTCTCACAGACTTAAAATACACAGTTTTCTGATATGATTGTTTTTCTGCAGAAAAAGCAGCTCTTCGTCCATCCAGGAGCATGGAATCCTTGTGCTCCTTACCAACAGGTAATATTTTCATTTAAATGCAGAACACAATGAAATGTCTTTAATTTGAAATGCTGTTTTATATTCACTTCCTGTTTGTTATTTGCACAGATGACGACAGATCAGGAAACAAGACTCCAGCTGGAGGCATTTTTGTTCCGGACGTTAAATCCAGAACACTGGGGTCGGACTCACTCTATGACCTGAATGAACACGAACAAAATTGGGAGTTTAAAGGGAACAAAGCTGGGGGGGCAACAGGGGGCTGGAGCTCTAGCATGAACCAGAAGGAGTCACCAGGAGCCTCTGCTCCCCCTCAAAAAACTCTGCCAGAGCAGCTGAAGGTGTTCAAAGGCGACGACCTCGGTGGCTACAAACCCACCTCTCCAAAAAACAGGAGGATGCTGTACTCTGGCTCCTCCCACAGCAGTTCCTCCCGACCCTCCTTCCCGGGAAGCTTCTTCCCGCTCGAGTCCTCACCGAGGCATCAACGCAGGGCCGTCAACATATCTGAGCCTTTTGCTGTGTCCGTACCGCTCCGCGTTTCGGCTGTTATCAGCTCAAACAGCACGCCATGCAGGGGCCATGCCAAGGACAAAGCAGCCACCCTGAAACCCTCTAAAGAGAGCTGCGAACCAAGTGACACATTCCCCCAACTGGAACCCAAGAAGCAGGAAGGAACAGAGAAGGCGACCACAGTCCCTCTGGACGGTGAGCACCTTCGTCACTGTGTTTTAAAGTGTTTTTTTTACATGTTAACTTCAGAATAATAACCAGAATAATAACTCCTGTAATATTCAGATACAAGCAAACAAGTGATGCAAGAAGTTCGAGGAGGGATTTCTGAACTGGAACCAACCATAAAAGGAGGCAGAGATGCAGTGGCATCTCCTGGGAAAGAAGTGCACAACCAGCCCAGAGCAGTTCAACTGGTAAAGATGCGATTCCTCTTAAACAATGTCTTGCTTTGTGTTTTATTGTTTCTGGCCTTTTTTTTTGTTGTTTTGTTTAGATGAAATCCGTTAGTTGTTTAAGTCTTGTATTATTCAGGTTTCTTAAAGGTCATGTGAGCATTGAACTGCTTGAGCCTTGAAATCTTTGGCTCCAAACAGGGTTGATTATTTGTAATTTTTATTTAATCCTCTCTGTTTTTGTTTGTTTGTTTGTTTTTTTCAGGACAAGAGAGCTTCTGCTGGAAAAGAGCTGTGGTCAGACCTCCACCAAGAACTGAAGATAACTGAACCTGAGATTGACCTGCTGGACGACACTTTTAAACCCGTTTTTGGCTCCAAGAGCACCTGTGAGGGGATGAAGTTAACGATGGATGTGAAGTCAAAACGAAGCCGCAGTTCTCCGTCTCTTTCTTTGTTATTTCGGGAGTCTTCAAATTCATCTCTAAGCAATCATGTGACATCCACTAGATCAGATTCTGCAAAAAAACAACCCTCAGAATCTGACATCTTATTTTCTGTTCACAAAATCACAGAACACTCTCGTCCTGCTGACATGATGCAGGAGACAGAGAAGCATCAAAAAATCATGTCTTTAAACAAAGATGATCCGGCTTCCACCAATCGGGCCCAACTTCAGTTAAAGGAAATCGATTTAGATAAAGTTCTGATTCCTCAGAATTTGGAGGATTCAACTGAAGGTTTCTCTGGAGCTGATTATGCCGCCAAGAAACCAGAGAAAAATGTTTCCTGTGAAGGACCAAAGAAGATTTTGGTTCCTGAGATGGATGTCACTCAAAGGCTTTCGGTGTGTTTGGAGGAGAAACGTAACACCTTGGCGCTGCCACACCTAGACACTGACGATGGATGTGGAGGAAATTCGGAGGAACTGGACCTGGTGGAGCCCTGGGAGGATCTCAGCTCCACCAAGCAGTGGGTTACCAGTCCACTCCACTCACCAGACATGGAGGAACTGTTCAACCAACTGTCCCCTTTCAGCTCTCAGGGGGAAAGTGTGAGCTCAGAGGAGGTCGATAACAAAGCATCTCTGATTAAAAGCACTGAACACCTCTCAGGAAACGTTTCTCAGACCAGCAACAAACCAGAGACCAAATGGATGTGTTCAATACCTTCACGGCTCAGTGTGAACAACCCAATACAACCGCACAAACAAAGCAAACAGAAAAATACAGTATCATCTCAGAGGTTTCACAGACAGATGTCTTATGAAGCCGCTGCTCCAGAGAAACAAGAGGAAAATGACTTTCCCAAACACAGACCGTATTCCTTGAATTTAGACTTGGGCCATCGGTGCATCAGAGACATTTCTAACCAGCAAACCCGTAATTCTTCCGAGTTTTCCTCATGTCAGCGAGGACTGCTCAGTTTGTCAGTGAACAATGGGCTGCCCTCGGACCTGGAACTGTTTCTGAATGATCGGCAGGCGCCTCTACGCCGAAATTCAGCCCCGGTCAGCGTGTCATCAGTGAGAACTGCCTTCATGATCAAAACATGTCAGGCCAAAGCTGTGCCTGTTGTCCCCCCGAAGGTGCAGTACAGTCAGATACCTCACTCCAGACGTGAGAAGGACACTGTGAAGGAACAAGAACAGGATGATCCTAAAATGAATGCAGGGAAGAACAACACTCCTCCCCCAGTGATGACAGACCTGAAGGAGGAGCTGGAGAACAAAGAGCCTGAACCCAAACACCAGAAAAACCCAAATGTTGAGAACTGTCCTGAATCGATAAAGACCACATTGAGTGCAGAGCTGCCAGTCATAACCAGGAGACAGGCGCCGAGTCTGGAAGTATTTGTCGACTGTCCAAGACCTAACAGAGGAACCCTCTTACAAAGACCCTCCTTCAGGAACAGGCAGAGACCACAGAGTCTCATCCTTCTCAGCCCCCCTTTTCCCATCATGGACTACCCGCCGTCCGGAGATGACGGCAGACTCCTCTCATCCATCAAGAGTCTGAACGACACGTCAGCGGGAAATGTCTTCTCCAAAGAGACAGCAGACGGGATCTCTCTTCAAAACAAGATGACAATCCCAAAAAGTGGACAGAGACTGGAAACATCCACCAGCTGCTTCTACCAGCCACAGAGGAGGTCCATGATATTTGACAGCAGGAGCCACAGACAGATTGAGTGATGGGAGGTCAGGACTCTGAGACCTGGTCTTTGTAAATACATGTAGTACACAGAGATTCTTTTTGTAAAGCCATGACGTGTTTCAGATGAGGAAGCCGATGATGTGTGTTTTAATCCCGATGGACAATTGATGGCTGCGCATTTTAATTCATCAAATTTGATTGTTTGGTCTGTAAAATGTCAGAAATATCAGGCTGATGTCTTCAGAAACAAAATCATTCAAAACGTATTCAAACAATCGATTAATCGAATGATTTGATGTTTCAGCTTCACTGAGATCAACCAAAGAAGGAACACACCACATGTCACAGTCACAGAGGTGTGGAAATCAAACACACCACATGTCACAGTCACAGAGGTGTGGAAATCAAACACACCACATGTCACAGTCACAGAGGTGTGGAAATCAAACACACCACGTGTCAGCCTTCAGTCATAAAGTTAGTTTGAGTTTTTGTTGATCAACCAAATAGCAGCTGACAGACTGACTTGTTAAAACAGGAAGTGATCATGTGATGATTAAGATGTTGTGACAAATGTGATGCTCACTAATTATATTAAGAAATTATTAAATTGTTTGCCATCATTGTGATGAGCTGATGTTAATGTGATTTTATTTTATTTAAAGTTTCAGATATTTTAAACTTCATATTTTCTTTGTTTGTATTGAGGTTGTGCACGCTGACTGTATTTCAAGTGTTTGACTCTAAGATTTACTTTTTACAAACACAGGATGTCACGTTTAAACTGGCTTAACCTGGTTTTACCTGGATTTAGCTGGTTTTACCTTTATTTACCTGACCCTACCTGTGTCACCTGAGTGTACCTGATGCTGACCTGGTGTTGGATGTTGACTTCTGTATTTTTAAGATGTTTTGGAGGAACTGGATTTTGTTTAATTTGTTGATGTTTGTTATGAACATAAAAAAGAACATTTTGAGTTCAGAGAATAAAAAGTGCTGAAGGTTCTTCTGTGGTTCTGCTTTCTGTGATATTTCATTTAGTTTTTTCCCCTTCAGCTTGTTGATGGCGTTTAATAAACGTTTAATGAACATTTAATAAACGTTTAATAAACGTCTCTGAACTTTTGATGACCTTCATTGTTTTTGGTGTTTTTAGTTCTTCTGACTCTTCACAGCTGATGGAATCTCACGTTTGATTCACCCAACAGAAAGAGAATGTGCTGAATGAGAAGGACTCAAAGAATACTGTGAACTCAAACTGTCATCACTCAGAAAAAAATTATTAAACTGGTTCTGAAGTTCCTGGTTCTGCCGGTCCTAGTTTGTGATTTGTTCTGTTCTTTGCCACCAGATGTCGCTGCTGCTCCACAAACACAGCACAGCTGAGGAGCTTGGATGCTCCGGGTCCAGCACCGCAGGAGTCTGTCAGGTACAGCAAACACTGTGTGACACGAGTGCACACAGGAAATATCGACCTGTCCTCAAACAACTTTTACGAGTTTGTGCGCGTGTCGTTCGTCTTCATAGAAAAGAAACTTTCAAAATAAAATATCCTCTACCCACCCCCGACTTATTCCATATTAAAAACAACAGAGGTAATATCTCATTAATGTTCATCTTCTTTATCATCATCAATATAATCTGATAAATTACACCAACACACTGACACAAACATGAACTGATTAACTTTCTGATTAATGAGTTCATTAACGAGCTGTGACGTTTCATTCTCATTTCAGATTTTACTTTACATCTACTTTACGCAGATGACGTCACTTCACACTTCACTTCATTATTTTGTGACCTTTGACCCGCAGAGCGCGTGGTGCAAGTTCAGAGGAGGAAGAGGAGAAAATGATAAGGATGAAGCTTCATCGGAAATAAAACAAATTAAATTCAAATTAAATTTAAAGGAAATAAAATTCAAAACTATAATTTTATCCCCGGAAACAAACCTGTGACCAAAAACAAACCGGTTCAGTTGAATGAATCAGACAGGTGACGATGTCAGTGTTTAAAACAGACAGAGGAGCAGTCTGCAGATCAGAATCAATAAAGTTAAACAAATAAAGATTAAATAAATCAAGTTTATTTAAATAAGGATTCAAACTAAATAAAACTAAATCAAATCAGTTGATTTTGAATTTTATCATCCTGAATCATGAAGTGAAGAAACGAGGTCAGAGTTTTTTTCACAGATTTTAAAGTTTATGTAAAAGAATAAATCAATAAATGTTTAAACTTGATAAAGTTTGATTTCCTCTCGTGAACACTTTATTAATCTTAACAGGAAGAACACAAACTCTGTCTGCTCTTTAAACTCGGTTTCAAGTTTCTTTTTGTTTCTGTTCAGATTTGAAACTTTTCATTTTTTACAGAATCAAACTTGTTTAACTTGTTAAAGTTGTTTAAACTTGTTAAAGTTGTTTTTCTTCCTCTGGTTAACACTCGCTCTGTCTCTGTCTGTGTGTGACTGACTGACTGGGAGCAGTTTAAAGTCGTTGAATGCGCCGCGCCTCAGAGAACCACGCGGCTCCAAAGAGCTCTCATTGAGAAGCCACGTGTCCGTTTCCAAAGCCTCTCCAACTTAACCACCTCCTTTGTACCACTAACCCACATCGGCAGCGTCCCTCCACATAAAGGGATTTAAATTTCAAGATATTTCAGCTTAAATGTTTTTGACAGTTCCCTCGCTTTTACCTCGGCTTGGTTATTTTAACTGTGCCAAATGGGTCACCTTGGGTTGCTGTCTGCGCGCAAAGGGCTTTTGCGCGCATTCAGTCTGAATTTTTTCCAACTTTCCTTGACGGGGAAACCAGCTGCTGGTCGTGAAAAGACGGCTTATTAATTGTCCTTTGTCATGCAGAATTGCTTGATTTCTAAAGAAACGTACAAAGGCTCTTTTTCAGGATTCAAGTATTTTGTTTCGTGCGTATTTTCAAACCATCGAATCAGCTGCAGCGCCGCGCCGTCTACCAGACTCTCAGGTACTGACTGCCCGTTCCCTTTGTCCCCTTTAATGCTGTTGTAAATCGTGCAGACTGATTTGTTACAAGCTGTTCTTTTAATCTGATAGATAAGAGACATGTCAAAGAAAGCCGTAAATAAAAAATTAGCCGGAATAAAGACGCGGGAGAGTCTGCTCGATGGGCGCCTGTTGACTGAAGCGGCTCTCCAGCGTCAGGGGAGCCCTCCTCAGCCCGCCGAGGTTCCGTCCACAATCCCCTTTTCTTCTCTTTAAAAAGACACCCAGGTCCTTTTGGCTTCCATGAATTGATCGGCACAAAATTAAGAATAAATAAATTGAGCATTTGGAGCAGAGAGCGTCTAAGCTCCCCCAGGGCGCACAGCCGCGGGCTATTGAGCGGATAAAAGGCGCTTTGCGGGGACGTGCGGAACAAAATGGGGCTCTTTAGAGCAATTAACAAAATAGTCTAATCCCAAATCTTAACAAATGCAAATATTGGAGTTTTGTTAAAATGTTTAAGTGAACAATTAAATGAAAGTTTACGGCTGAAAGTCGACGGCGTAAAAAAGACGCTGCGGCGGCAGAAAACCGTGCGGGACCAAGTTTAACATCAAATCAGGGAGTTTTTTTTAAAGCCACACAACGTTTTCACATCCAGAAATATAATTTGAAACATTTTCAATAAAATTCTAATTATTTAAGAATCAGAACTACAGACAGAGAGCCGCCGGAGCGCTGCGTAAAACCTGAACCGGAGAGGAAAGGACAGATCCGGCAGAGAGACACCGCGGAGAAGGAGGGCTGAGGAGGTTCAGCTGACGGTTTAATATTTAATATAAACATAAATAAACAAACATATAAATCATATAATTATATTTAAACATAAAAATAGACTGTGAATTAAAATCATATAAATCTTCAGTGGAACAAACAAGTTCATTTTTTTTCAGTTTCAGACAAAACATGAAAACATAAAAACTAAATAATTTATTAATTTCATCAATTTTATACATTTTGAATCTGTTTAATTAAAAACGTATTTGTTTTTATTGAGTTCATATTTTGATTATTCTCTGAAATCTCCCGCAGCTCGCAGTCTGGACCACATGGTGCGTGAACAGTCAGAACAATGCGGGTCCGGGTCTCCGTCTGATCCTGATCTTCATGTCAGATCGATATCAGAAGATCAGTTCAGTCGCACGAGACGTGCGGGATCAGTGTCCCGCAGGGAAACTCATAAAGGAGCTCCGACCGATGAAGATGATTTGATGAAGTTCAGCTCGTGACTTAATAAAGAGTCAAAAATCAGATCATTAAAACATTTTAATTAATCTAATTTCATTCATTAAAAAACAGAAGAAAGTTTTTTTTCTTCACACAGAAAAAATATAAATATTTTAAATGAATCAAAAATATTTTTTCAACAAATCAAATTAAAATAAATAATCTGGATTATTTTGCTGTTTTTTCTTCTCGTGTTTTAAAAATAATTTCATGTCCAAACTTTGACTCTTTACGCGCTGAGTGCGCACAGCCGTGCGTAAAGACCAGACCCTGAACAGACCTGATCCTGAACAGACTAGACCCCGTACAGATGTTGACCCAGTGCAGACCCATTTAGACCCAATCAGAACCCGTAGATTCAATCATCAGACTGACTCGTTTTTCTTCTCAGAAATATTTTTATTTTAATTATGAACATTTTTAAATAAATAAATATTTTCAGACGTTAATTTGACTCTTTGTGTCCAAAACTGATCCACATCGGACCAGCAGCACTTTGTCTTCATGTGACACATGTGACATCAGAACCATCAGAACCATCTTTTGGACATTTGGAGACACAAACGGAGCGTTTTCAGAAAAAAACTACAAACAAGCGTACAACAAGTATACAGTCAGTCAGAGAGTCCCTGATTAAATATTCTCTGTATTTACACGAACCGAACCGGGTCAGTCTGTTTTTGGCTGTTTTCAGAATCTTTATGGGGGAGGGGCAGAGTTCAGGGGGAGACCGACAGGTCCACGTCCTCCTTCTCGGAGGAGGACGGAGAGACCGGCATGTCATCGTCCTCCTCCTCCGAACACCTCGCGGTCGACAGGGACGAACACTTGCAGTTGTGAGTCCCGGTTCTGGTTCCGCTGCTTTTGCCCTCCTTTTTGTGCTTCACTCTGCGGTTCTGGAACCATATCTTCACCTGTTTCTCTGACAGGTTCAGGTACGTGGCAATCTCGATGCGCCTCAGCCTGGACAGGTACATGTTGGACGTGAACTCGCGCTCCAGCTCCAGGAGCTGCGTGCTGGTAAAGGCGGTGCGCATGCGCTTGCTGCTCTGAAGTTTGCCGTTGCTATTTTCTGTAAAAACAAAAAGAGAGACTTTAAGCCGCGGTGCATACTGGAACCAAACAGCTGACTGACACCTGAACTAGAGGCGGTACTTACCGATGGAGATGCAGTGGAACTGACGCGGGTCCGGGACCGAGTACGCGGCCGGGTAGAGTCCCGGCGCGTGGCTCAGGCCGTTAGATGAAGTGTGATGCCTCGTCAGGCTCGTGGGACAGAACTGCGAGCTGAACGGCGGGAAAGACGCCTTGAGGATCGGCAGCGCCGGAGGGGACGGGTGCAGGTGGGACGCGGTGACGCACAGCGGACAGAAGCACAGCAGACCCGCTTTCCTGGAGTGACACGAACCCGGCAGGCCGTGCGGGTGGTGCGGGGAGTGCACGGCGTACGGGAATAACGGCGCGCTGCTGTCGCTCCCCTTATCGCTGGTCTCCCTTAAAATCAAGGAGTCCACCAGGAAAGACCTCGGCATGGTGGCGGACTTGTTGCTCGTTTGTAGGACTCGGACTCGGTGTGCTCTCCTCCGGATGGCGGACAGCGAAGTGGTGCTGAAGACTCACCGACGCCCCTTAAATACCCGCCCGCCCCGGACCCGGTTCGGCCATGTGACTCTGAGAGACTCTAAAGGGTTTTTTCAGACCAGAGGCGCATTAACGACCCCGCCCACCCGAGAGGGGCGGCCCCGCCCATCCCTTTTATCAGCATCAGCATCAGCATCATCTTCATCATGATCATCATCAGTTTAACTTCATCAGGTCCAAACTTAAAGTGTGTGTGTGTGCGTGTGTGTGTGTGTGTGCGTGTGTGCGTGTGTGTGTGTGTGTGCGAGGTTAACTCTTCAGGTGTTGTTTTCCCGCCTCTCAACAGTTTTTCAGTTTTTAGTTTAATTTTAGTTTTCAGGTTTTCAGCGCGCGCCTCTCTTTGTGCGTCATTGTGCGGGTTTTCAATGAGTCGAATTAAAGTGTGTGACAGCGGTGGATAACCGCAACAAAGGCGGCTCTGTCACGGAGGAGCCCCGCGCGCCGTGCGTGAAGCCCCGCCTCCTCTGATTGAATGAAGTAATAAAACAGAATGAGCCGTTCAAAGACTGTCGGTATGACGTCACGACGCGTGAAACCTGACGTACAGGCACGAAGTTTATTTTTGGTAATTTGTTATTTCATTTTTTTCCCTTCATTAATTCGGTCACGTGGTTTCTCTCCTGATCCTCAGTAACCAATTTAATTAATTAATTAACTAACTTTAATTAATGTTACTCTCAAAATCATCATGAACTCGTCAGTCAATCAAAGTTGGAAACTTAATGAATGTGTAGATAAATACACACAGACACATCCACAATCATAAACACGTCTTAAATATGACATACTGTAAAGACCTCATTAAACATGACAAACACGTCAAACACGTGATAAACATGACAAATATGTTGTGTTTATGTCATAAAATCAACATGAACACGTCACAAACATAACAAAGTGTTATAAAACAAGTCATTAAACATTAAACTGACTTAGTTGATTTGTTGTTTTCATTGATTTTATTTTGTTTGTCTGAAATGTTTGTTATATTCACTTGTAAAGATCCTGTATAATAATGTGTTTATGACATTTTGTGTTGGTCCTCACAGGTCAGTGGTTACTGGGTTCTGTTAGTCCTTGCTGGTCAGTGCTGTGGAAAGGGTTGCAATGGTTATAAACTGGGGTAGAAACCATCTGTAACAGCCAGCCAATCCCAGGAAGGACCAGTTCCAGAAAGCTTCCACCTCATTCAGGATGCTCATCCCCATGAAAATGACAGTTCAATGGTGCTAAATTCTCACTTTCTTATACTCTCATCTTATGGGCCTGGGCTGGCTGGAGGGTTGTTCAGGGTGCAGCACTGGTGGAGCTGGTCCTCCTCTGGCTTGTGACCCAAACTCACCACTGAGAAGCCCTAACTTAGCCCTGACTAATTATTGACATCATAATAATTATTATTATTTCACCTATATATAATCTCATAAAAAGCTCCATATGTTATGTTCATGTTATGTTTGTGTTATGTTCCTGTCATGTTTATGTTTGTGTTATGTTCCTGTTATGTTTGTGTTATGTTCCTGTTATGTTTGTGTTATGTTCCTGTTATGTTTGTGTTTTGTTCCTGTCATGTCATGTTTGTGTTATGTTCCTGTTATGTTTGTGTTATGTTACTGTTATGTTTGTGTTATGTTCCTGTTATGTTATGTTACTGTTATGTTTGTGTTATGTTCCTGTCATGTCAAGTTTGTGTTATGTTCCTGTCATGTTATGTTCCTGTTATGTTTGTGTTATGTTCCTGTTATGTTTGTGTTATGTTCCTGTTATGTTTGTGTTATGTTCCTGTCATGTTGTGTTATGTTCTGTTATGTTATGTTCTGTTATGTTTGTGTTTGTTCCTGTCATGTTATGTTCTGTTATGTTTGTGTTTATGTTCCTGTTATGTTGTGTTATTTCCTGTCATGTTTGTGTTATGTTCCTGTTATGTTTGTGTTATGTTCCTGTCATGTCAAGTTGTGTTATGTTCCTGTCATGTTTGTGTTATGTTCCTGTTATGTTTGTGTTATGTTCCTGTTATGTTTGTGTTATGTTCCTGTCATGTCAAGTTTGTGTTATGTTCCTGTCATGTTTGTGTTATGTTCCTGTCATGTCATGTTTGTGTTATGTTCTGTTATGTTTGTGTATGTTCATGTCATGTTATGTTTTGTGTTATGTTCCTGTTATGTTTGTGTATGTTCCTGTCATGTCACGTTTGTGTTATGTTCCTGTCATGTTGTGTTATGTTCCTGTTATGTTTGTGTTATGTTCCTGTCATGTCAAGTTTGTTATGTTCCTGTCATGTTTGTGTTATGTTCCTGTCATGTTTGTGTTATGTTCCTGTCATGTTTGTGTTATGTTCCTGTTATGTTTGTGTTATGTTCCTGTCATGTTTGTGTTATGTTCCTGTCATGTTATGTTTGTGTTATGTTCCTGTCATGTTATGTTTGTGTTATGTTCATGTCATGTTTGTGTTATGTTCCTGTCATGTTTGTGTTATGTTCCTGTCATGTCAAGTTTGTGTTATGTTCCTGTCATGTTTGTGTTATGTTCCTGTTATGTTTGTGTTATGTTCTGATGTTGGTTATGTTCCTGTTATGTTTGTGTATGTTCCTGTTATGTTTGTGTTATGTTCCTGTTATGTTATGTTTGTGTTATGTTCCTGTTATGTTTGTGTTATGTTACTGTTATGTTTGTGTTATGTTCCTGTTATGTTTGTGTTATGTTACTGTCATGTTTGTGTTATGTTCCTGTTATGTTTGTGTTATGTTCCTGTTGTTATGTTATGTTATTTTGTTATGTTTGTGTTATGTTCCTGTTATGTTATGTTATGTTTGTGTTATGTTCCTGTTATGTTATGTTTGTGTTATGTTCCTGTTATGTTTGTGTTATGTTCCTGTTATGTTATGTTATGTTACTGTTATGTTTGTGTTATGTTCCTGTTATGTTATGTTTGTGTTATGTTCCTGTTATGTTATGTTTGTGTTATGTTCCTGTTATGTTTGTGTTATGTTCCTGTCATGTCATGTTTGTGTTATGTTCCTGTCATGTTTGTGTTATGTTCCTGTTATGTTTGTGTTATGTTCCTGTTATGTTGTGTTATGTTCCTGTCATGTCATGTTTGTGTTATGTTCCTGTCATGTTTGTGTTATGTTCCTGTCATGTTATGTTTGTGTTATGTTCCTGTCATGTTTGTGTTATGTTCCTGTTATGTTTGTGTTATGTTCCTGTCATGTTTGTGTTATGTTCCTGTTATGTTTGTGTTATGTTCCTGTTATGTTTGTGTTATGTTCCTGTCATGTCATGTTTGTGTTATGTTCCTGTCATGTTTTTGTTATGTTCCTGTTATGTTATGTTTGTGTTATGTTCCTGTTATGTTTGTGTTATGTTCCTGTTATGTTTGTGTTATGTTCCTGTTATGTTTGTGTTATGTTCCTGTTATGTTTGTGTTATGTTCCTGTTATGTTTGTGTTATGTTCCTGTCATGTTTGTGTTATGTTCCTGTCATGTTTGTGTTATGTTCCTGTTATGTTTGTGTTATGTTCTGTCATGTTTGTGTTATGTTCTGTCATGTTTGTGTTATGTTCCTGTTATGTTTGTGTTATGTTCCTGTTATGTTTGTGTTATGTTCCTGTCATGTATGTTTGTGTTATGTTCCTGTTTGTTGTGTTATGTTCCTGTTATGTTTGTGTTATGTTCCTGTCATGTTTGTGTTATGTTCCTGTTATGTTTGTGTTAGTTCCTGTTATGTTTGTGTTATGTTCCTGTTATGTTTGTGTTATGTTCCTGTCATGTTTGTGTTATGTTCCTGTCATGTTTGTGTTATGTTCCTGTTATGTTTGTGTTATGTTCCTGTTATGTTTGTGTTATGTTCCTGTCATGTCATGTTTGTTATGTTCCTGTCATGTTTGTGTATGTTCCTGTATGTTTGTGTTATGTTCCTGTTATGTTTGTTATGTTCCTGTCATGTTATTTTTGTTATGTTCCTGTCATGTTGTGTTATGTTCCTGTCATGTTTGTGTTATGTTCCTGTCATGTCAAGTTTGTGTTATGTTCCTGTTATGTTTGTGTTATGTTCCTGTCATGTTTGTGTTATGTTCCTGTTATGTTTGTGTTATGTTCCTGTCATGTTATGTTTGTGTTATGTTCCTGTTATGTTTGTGTTATGTTCCTGTCATGTTTGTGTTATGTTCATGTTATGTTTGTGTTATGTTCCTGTCATGTTTGTGTTATGTTCCTGTTATGTTTGTGTTATGTTCCTGTTATGTTTGTGTTATGTTCCTGTTATGTTTGTGTTATGTTCCTGTTATGTTTGTGTTATGTTACTGTCATGTTGTGTATGTTCGTTATGTTATGTTTGGTTATGTTCCTGTTATGTTATGTTTGTGTTATGTTCCTGTTATGTTTGTGTTATGTTCCTGTTATGTTATGTTACTGTTATGTTTGTGTTATGTTACTGTCATGTCATGTTGTGTTATGTTCCTGTTATGTTATGTTTGTGTTATGTTCCTGTCATGTCAGTTTGTGTTATGTTCCTGTTATGTTGTGTTATGTTCCTGTTATGTCTTGTGTTATGTTCCTTTTATGTTATGTTCCTGTTATGTTTGTGTTATGTTCTCATGTCATGTTTGTGTTATGTCCTGTTATGTTTGTGTTCTGTTCCTGTTATGTTTGTTGTATGTTCCCTGTTATGTTTGTGTTAGTTCCTGTACATGTTGTTGTGTTATGTTCCTGTCATGTCATGTTTGTGTTATGTTCCTGTTATGTTTGTGTTATGTTCCTGTAATGTCATGTTTGTGTTATGTTCTGTCAGTTTGTGTAATGTTCCTGTAATGTTTGTGTATGTTCCTGTCATGTTTGTGTTATGTTCCTGTCATGTTTGTGTTATGTTCCTGTTATGTTTGTGTTATGTTCCTGTTATGTTTGTGTTATGTTCATGTCATGTCATGTTTGTGTTATGTTCCTGTTATGTTTGTGTTATGTTCCTGTCATGTCATGTTTGTGTTATGTTCCTGTACTGTCATGTTTGTGTTATGTTCCTGTTATGTTTGTGTTATGTTCCTGTTATGTTTGTGTTATGTTCCTGTCATGTCATGTTTGTGTTATGTTCCTGTCATGTCATGTTTGTGTTATGTTCCTGTCATGTTTGTGTTATGTTCCTGTTATGTTTGTGTTATGTTCATGTTATGTTTGTGTTATGTTCCTGTCATGTCATGTTAGTGTTATGTTCCTGTTATGTTTGTGTTATGTTCCTGTCATGTTTGTGTTATGTTCCTGTTATGTTTGTGTTATGTTCCTGTTATGGTCTGTGTTATGTTCTGTCATGTCATGTTTGTGTTATGTTCCTGTAATGTTTGTGTTATGTTCCTGTTATGTTTGTGTTATGTTCCTGTATGTTTGTGTTATGTTCCTGTATGTCTGGTTATGTCCTGTAATGTCCTGTTTGTGTTATGTTCCTGTCATGTTTGTGTTATGTTCCTGTCATGTTGTGTTATGTTCCTGTTAAGTTTGTGTTATGTTCCTGTTATGTTTGTGTTATGTTCCTTGTCATGTCATGTTGTGTTATGTTCCTGTTATGTTTGTGTTATGTTCCTGTCATGTCATGTTTGTGTTATGTCCTGTCATGTTTGTGTTATGTTCCCTGTTATGTTTGTGTTATGTTCCTGTTATGTTTGTGTTATTGTTCCTGTTATGTTTGTGTTATGTTCCTGTTATGTTTGTGTTATGTTCCTGTCATGTCATGTTTTTGTTATGTTCCTGTTATGTTTGTGTTATGTTCCTGTTATGTTTGTGTTATGTTCCTGTTATGTTTGTGTTATGTTCATGTCATGTTTGTGTTATGTTCCTGTCATGTCATGTTTGTGTTATGTCATGTTATGTTTTGTGTTATGTTCCTGTTATGTTTGTGTTATGTTCCTGTTATGTTTGTGTTATGTTCCTGTTATGTTTGTGTTATGTTCCTGTTATGTTTGTGTTATGTTCCTGTCATGTTATGTTTGTGTTATGTTCCTGTCATGTCATGTTTGTGTTATGTTCCTGTCATGTCATGTTTGTGTTATGTTCATGTTATGTTTGTGTTATGTTCCTGTTATGTTTGTGTTATGTTCCTGTTATGTTTGTGTTATGTTCCTGTCATGTCATGTTTGTGTTATGTTCCTGTCATGTTATGTTTGTGTTATGTTCCTGTCATGTTTGTGTTATGTTCCTGTCATGTTTGTGTTATGTTCCTGTTATGTTTGTGTTATGTTCCTGTTATGTTTGTGTTATGTTCATGTTATGTTTGTGTTATGTTCCTGTCATGTTATGTTTGTGTTATGTTCCTGTTATGTTTGTGTTATGTTCCTGTCATGTTATGTTTGTGTTATGTTCATGTTATGTTTGTGTTTTGTTCCTGTCATGTTATGTTTGTGTTATGTTCATGTTATGTTTGTGTTTTGTTCCTGTCATGTTATGTTTGTGTTATGTACCTGTTATGTTTGTGTTATGTTCCTGTCATGTTATGTTTGTGTTATGTTCCTGTCATGTTTGTGTTATGTTCATGTTATGTTTGTGTTATGTACCTGTTATGTTTGTGTTATGTTCATGTTATGTTTGTGTTATGTACCTGTTATGTTTGTGTTATGTTCCTGTCATGTCATGTTTGTGTTATGTTCCTGTCATGTTTGTGTTATGCTCCTGTCATGTTATGTTACTGTTATGTTCCTGTTATGTTTGTTTTATGTTCCTGTCATGTTATGTTACTGTTATGTTCCTGTTATGTTTGTTTTATGTTCCTGTCATGTTATGTTACTGTTATGTTCCTGTTATGTTTGTTTTATGTTCCTGTTATGTCTGCGTGCTTCAGATTTTTTTCTTTGTGTTATGAATAATTCATACTTCAGACACTTAAACACGTCGTTCATACAACCGATGCTTTGAGCCGACAGTGTAACAGGATTTAGGGTCCCGGTGGGGTTTGGCTGGGCCCGGATGGGTGCTGTGACTGTCGACGTGACACAGAGGGCCGGCTGCCCCCCTTTAATCTCCCCCTGAGGCGACATGACGGCCTGCAGATCCTGCTGCACCTCATGGACTCACAAAGACCTGATTATCATTCATACGCTGAGCACACACACCAGCCCAACAGATAACACCAGCTGAATGCTGCAATATGTCGAGGCTGCAGGATCTAAAGGGACTCATGAATCCTGAAGTGACCGGGACCCAGACAAAGACCACAACAGAACCGACAGACCACAGACTGTACAGGTGAACTGCAGGAATCCTGAAGCATCCTGTTGCACAAGTCAGCAGTCATTTAATAGAGCTGAAAAATGAAATATCTATATGATGAGGTGTTTTAGAGTAAAACACTGTGGATATGTAAAATATACAAAAAATATTAAAGATCATGGCGAACCATGGATATGAGGAACAGTTTTACAGTAAAAAGTCTAAAAATTGGAGACTATATATATAATCTAATATTTCTTCTATATGAAGGGTCAGTCATGAGGTGTTTGTTTTGCTAAAGATGATAAAAATGTAAAAAACCAAACAAACAAACCCCGCCCCCCCATCAAAACTAATTTTGATTTCAAGTTAACAACAAATCTAAATAGAAATTTCACGTTTATCTTTTCATCATAAATCCAAATTCACACTTCATTCCTCGTCTTTCTAAACTATATCATATAATAATAATAATAATGTAGTGGCAAAACCTCGTTTGGGTTTTTCTTGTAACCCTTTGTATCCAGTTTTCCAGGTTCCTTTGTTTCACCACTTGGAGAAAGCAGTCGTGCAGTGTCAGACTCGCAGTTTAAAACAATGTAAATAACTGAATTCAAACAAACTTTAATGTGGCTCCTACAAATAATAATAATAATAATAATAGTAATAATAATAGTAATAATAATAATAATAATAATAATAATAATAATAATGTCATAATAGAATTAAAATAGTCTCTTGTCATATCAATCAAAGTAAATAAAAAATAAGAATAATAAATTAAGTAATAAACTAATAATAAATAGAGTAATTGTTATTATGATTATGGACTGCAGGATTTCATTGAAAAGGTTTTAGAAACATTTTTCTGTCCCCGACTTTATGAATCTGCTCTTTTCATTGATTTTTAAAAATGTATTTGTTTATTATTTCTTTTTTTTACCTTCATGTGTAAAAATTGTGACATGATAATGTGATTTAAATATAAATATATATTTTTTTTTATTAATTCAGTGTTAATGAAAATAATTCAATGATCAGATAATTTTGATTTGATTCATGTTGTCGTTAAATAATTATTAATTATTAATAATAAAACTAAATAATGATACAATCTGATTACTTTCATTTATTTTTTTATCCATTTTTTTTCAAATCATGATTGAAGTTCTCTCCTGTCTCTTTTCATACAGAGCTTGTCTACACTGACTCTATAATATTTAGTTTAGCTAACTGATTAGTTTCATCAGGCTTGAGATATATATATATATATATATATATATATATATATATATATATATATATATATATATATATATATATATATATATAAAAGATATATATATCTTTTTTTTTTGTGACTTCTTATAATAGGGCAGTGGTGGCCTCTCTAAAGGTTAGAGAAGCAGGCTTGTGACCGGTAGGTTGCCGGTTCAATCCCCAGATTCCCAGCAGGATTAATCTGCGTGGGGACAGTGAAAAAACAGCACTTGTTCCTCCCTCATTACCACCACTGAGGTGCCCTTGAGCAAGAACCTTGACCCCAACTGCTCCAGTGGAGCTGCTCACTAACTGGCAGTTAAGACTGTGGTTGTTCTGGGTTATAATTGGCTAAAACCTCTGGGTCCAGAGTGTAGCTTTTTTTTTTAGAACAGGTTTACTTACAGCTACTTTATTATTTAAATTCATCCTGACCTTAAACCTGGTGGCTGAATCCATCCTCTTCTGGTCTCACATGGTCCCAGTTAGTGTGGTCTGAACAGAGAACAGAGTCATGATGTTAAAAATGAAGACTTTCAGAGAGATGACTGGTTCTGTTTGGTGCTGATCTTGTTTCATCCTGCACTGATCAGACCCAATGTTTCCTGTCCAGACTTCAGGGAGTCTCACTCCAGATCCTTCTGTGAGTACTCTTTTATGTAGTACTCTGTGTACTTCCTGGTGTAGTGCTCTATTATCAGCAGTGTAGTGATATTTCACTTATGGCCATTGTGAACTTACCAGAAATGGCGATCACAACATTTTACTGCTACTTCTTCTTTGTTAAAAAGATTCAAGATTCATTAAAAGATGAACTCTCTGTGACATGAAGACAGCGTAGATTAACTGAAGTTTTTTCTGTTTAAATAAGATCATTGTAGATTCATAGTTGAGCAGAAAGCTGCACGCCATGGGCCTGATTGACTTTGACAAGAATGAATGGGAAACAGATGCAAAGCTGAGTCTGGACTCTAATGAGCCCATTTACATCTAAATGTGGCGATGTTATGGGAACTAAAATGGTCATGTACGAACTTTAAACAGACTAAAACAAAAGGTATTAAATAAACCACTGGCTGTCCTGTGTCCATCATTCAAAATGTGGCAATAAAAAGAAAACATTTAAATCAAAAGTGAAACAAATTGAACTATTTTCCCTTAATTTCTCTGTCCAAAGAGAATCGCAGATGAACATTAAAGACAGGTTATCAGACAGTACAACTACCGTGTTTGTCAATGATTGAATCTAAACTTTGTCAATGAGAAATAATTAGAAGTTGTGTTGAAATTATTTAGTTTATGTTATTGTGAGATATCCACAGAGCCATTAAAGCTCTAAATATCTTTGGATGATTTTAAATTCTCTTTTGATGTGAATCCATTGGTTCTGCCATAGATATGTCTCAAACTTTGACCCCTTTCATATAAAGGCCTTGAAATGTTCTTGAAAAGGGTCTGTTACCCTGCAGAGGTCACTGCGTTCAGCTGACTCACATTTTTCCAAATCAGCAGACTTTTGGCCGAGAAATAACAGGTCAAACCAATGAATTTAATGAACTCCCACACACACAATGAATGCCTCTTGCCATTTGAACCTCCAATAAAGGGGAATGGGCCGGTCAGCCAGCCTTTTCAGGGGGTTTGTACACAAATGTGACAGAATGCAGTGCTTCAGTGTCTGCGCTGACAAGTTGTTCAAAGTGCTGGATGTCAGTGATGCTGCCTTCATCCACACTGCCCCCCTTTGTTCCCCATTTTGTGTCTGTTGCTCTTTCATAAAAAGTCAAAAGCCGAAGAATGCAAAGCGTCTTTTGCGATGTTCTGTTTGCCTCATTTCTCTCTGCTGAAATAAACTCAGAGACTTTATTGTTGACTAAACAAAGCAGAAAACAACTTCTGATGGTGACTTGCTACTCCTCCCTCCTTTTCAGTGCCTTGCTCCTCTGGTCCTCCCTTCTTTCCCTCCCATCATTCACTTCTTTGTCACTTTTCTCCTCAGTTTCATTTTTCGGCACTCTGATGTTTCCAGTAGATTTTCTCTTTGAAAATTAAAAGATGAGCGGATGGAGAAATTGAAGCAAAACAGCTACATTTATTTTCAAGTTTGGTCTTTTTCAGCTTCCTCAGTGCAGCCATCACATTGTTTTGTGCCTGGTTGAGAAAAAACATCTTTAAGCATATGGTTTTTGTGGTTTTTGTGTGTTCACTTAATTGAATCAATTGGAGGAGCATGGGAAACCACAGAGGGGGGTCAGGGTTAGGGAGGAGGGAGGTCAGAGAGTTAGAGCAGGAGGGAGGGAGGGCAAACTCTCCAAAAACAACTCACATAATCAAGATTTACTCATTTTAAGCTCAGCACTTCATTATCACATCATCATCATCACATCATCATTATCATCACAAACAAACAGGAAGTGGTCTCTAAAAACGCTGCGTTTCCTTAAAGATTTTCTCACGAATGACCTCCTGCTGCTTGGCCCATTTCCTTCCCATTCAACTCACATTAGCCTCCTTTCAGGACCCACTTTTGTTCTGATGTTCAAGCTTCAACACAAACTTCTTCACTTTTAAAGACACAAACTGAAGGAACTTTTTAAAGGTTCTTTAAAGGATGTTTTTGTTGTTCTGTTGGTGAGATCAATGAATGAGAAGTTTATTTGCATCAGTAAGCCCTGCCCCCACACATATGATTTTCATAACTCAATATCCTCTTTTCTTCTCAAATTTCTATTGCAGTCTTTGTGGACTCAGCTTTTGTTGGACCCCGGCCCCCCATCCTAATGACCTCTGCGATGGCTTTTTACTCTGTCTCACACGCTTTTGACTAAATGTGGAATATATGAGGTTCTGAGGTCCATTTACGTGTGCTGACGGGTCACTGCCCATCTCACTGTTCTGCAGATGGATTCTATTCAGGAGGCAACACGCGGCGCGAGAACTTTTTCTCCATTACCATAGAAACCAACACAGTGGCTTTCAGCTGGTCCAGGCCAGAGGTCCACCAACACCAATGTTCAAACTTCTCCAAGTCCTGACAAAAACCTAAATGGACTTCAGGACTCTGAATAAAGACTGTCTGTTTATGATGACATGAGGCCTCCTTTTTATAAAAAACACGAAACCTATTTCAGTTCACCAATGAGGACCTGAATCAGGTCCTGATAAAACACATGGACTACGTTCTGAAACATTCCGTGTGCGTATGAATTTCCCTCTTCAATCTGCATGAAGCAGCCAGACTGGGCTGAAGCTCACTTACTAACAGGCTAAATTGTGTGAGTCAGGCAAGTTCAAATAGCAGACACATGTCAACATCAAGTGTTCAAAGGAGACTGTGTGAATCACACCTTCATGGTCTGAATTACTGTAAACAAACCACGACTGAGGGAGACCAACAAACACATGAATGGACATTAGACCAGAGGAAATCTGGACTGATGAGTCCAAATCTGAGATTTTTGGTTCAGACCACCATGTCTTTCTGAGACACAGAGAAGATGAATGGATGGTATCTGCATGTGTGGATGCAAGCACGGAGGAGGTGTGATGGTGTGTTTTGGTGACACTATTGATGTTGGCGATTTCAAAATTCAAAGCACATTTAACCAGCATGGCTACCACAGCATTCTGCAGAGACATTGAGCTCAGTGGGACATCATTTCAACAGGACAATGACCCCAAACACACCTCCAGGCTCTGTAGGGGCTCTTTAACCAGGTGATGAGAGCTGCATCACAACACCTGACCTCCACAGTCGCCTGACCTAAAGCCAGTTGAGATGCTTTGGGAGGAGTTGGACCACAGAGTGAAGGAAAAGCAGCCAACAAGTGCTCAGGCACCTCTGTGAATTCCTTTAAGACTGTTGGGAAACCATTCATTAGTTCAAAATATAAACCTCCCCATTCAGATGTGTGATCTCATAGTTTTGATGTCTTCAGTGTCTCTACAGTGTAGAAATTAATGAAATAAAAACATGTTTCACTGGTGTGTGTGTTTGTGTGTGTCTGATGTATGTATGTGTGTGATGTATGTGAGCAGGTCTGGGTCATACTATTTTATTGTTGAAGGTGTGAGGTCAGAGGTCACCTGACGCTGTCGCCCCAGGCAGGTGCAGCTCAGAGAAGGCGTCTCTTTCTCCACCTCTTCACGCTGCTCACACAGAAAAAGGAGGAGACGAGTGTAAATGAGAGCACTCCAGAAAGCCATCACCTGCTCCCCCCACCCCAGAGCACCCCCAAAATACCCCCAAATACCCCCAACTTTGCCAGGAGGGGGGAGGAGAGAGAGAGAGGAGGAAAGAGAGAAGGAAGGAAAGAATGAAGGAAGGAAGGAAGGAAGGAAGAGAAGGAGGGTTAAGAATGTAAAGTATCCTCCTCCTCTGCAGGATTCAGTTTAGTTGTTTTCAGCTGCAGTAAAATGTACATTTGTCATGCTCATACAGGGTCTGATGTGGACTGAAGGGGGCTTTGAGTGTGAGGCCGCCCCCCCAGCCTCTGGCGGACCCCCCCTCCATTGTGGCACTGAGTGAATGTATCCTGCTAAAGGCCGCTGGAATGTGTCTTCTCCTCCGTGTGATGGATGGCTTCTTGTTTTTCACTCCTCCGCCCCTCCCTCTTTCTCTGCCTCAGCCTTTGACTCTTTCATCACATCCTTTTCTTCTGCACCAATAAAAGTCAGTGATTCTTCATCAGACACTTCATCAGGAGCGTGTCACACATCAGCATTGAGGCTGAAGCAGGTGGAGATACACCATCAATGAATTAGTTAAATGAGACACCGAGCACGTCCTTTAAATTCACTTTAAATACTCTAATCACGATGCCTCCGACTGGGATACAAACAAAGAGCCACGCACATGGCTCATACTGATAAACTACTAATAAAATACTACCGAAGATACTATGTCAAATACTATTGAAAACACATTGAAAAATACTGATAAAATACTAATAAAATACTGTGAAAATACCGATCAAATAAGAATAATGGTAAAGTCAAATCATTACATGTTCTTTGTAATTACATTTTTTTTTAAATTCATTCAAGACAAACAAACAAAAATGAACCAACAGAAGCAGATTTAATAATTATGATGAAATAAGTTTATTATTTTTAAACTTCACACTGCAGACAGCAATGATCAATCAATCAATAATATCTATGATCAGCAGTTAGCACATCAGAATAAATAAGACAGCTATACATACATACACACACACACACACAAACACTACACACTACACACATAATACATACACACATACACACATACCACACATACATACATACATACACAGACATACACACATACATACATACACTACTACATAACATACATACACATACATACATACAACACACACATACATACACATACATACATACATACATACACACACACATACATACATACATACATAAACATACACACATACAACATACATACAACACATACATACATACATACATACACACACACACACACATACACACATACAGACATACATCACACATACAACACATACACACATACATACATACTACATCACACACACATACATACATACATACACACATACATACAACATACATACAACTACATACACACACATACAACAATACATACATACAACAACACACACACACACATACAATACATACTACAGACATACAGACATACATACATACACACACATACATACATAATACACACACACACACATACACAACACATACATACATACATACATACACATACATACATACATACATACAACACACACATACATACAACATACATACATACACACACACACATACACACATACATACAGACACACATACATACACACATACAGACATACACACATACATACATACATACATACATACATACAACTACATACATACACACACACACACATACACCATACTACATACACACACACATACACACATACATACATACAGACATACATACATACACACACACACATACATACAACATACATACATACATACATACACTACACTACACACATACATACATTACACTACAACACACATCATACATACACATTACATACATACCTACATACATAACACACCATACATACATACACACACACACCTACACCACATACAGACACATACATACATACCCACATACATACACACATAATAATAGATTAGACCTCAGACCTCAGACCCCTCCTCCCCTCTCAGGCCCTGCAGAGTGTCTCTATTTAAAAACTATTATTCAACACAGCGTTACATAACAACATGAATCATAGACATTTAACTTCGGACTCACTGACATGTCATGATTATACATAAAAACCAACATCCTGGTTAATATATCAGACATTTTAATAAATATGTTACGTTCTGATTTGGACTCACTGAAATCGGTTTTTTGATACACATAACTTAACTTCATGTTTTACATGTCTCTAATATGATACATATTTTCAACATTTGTCACATTTATATGAAATGCAAACAGTGATGAAAGAGTGATGATGAAGCTTTAAACATCAGTGAAGTCAAGTTGTTAACAGGTGACAGAAATGAGCGTTAAACACACCTGAGGTTTGACTCAAAAACTCCCATGAGCCTCTGCAGCACTCAGGCACAACAATCAAAGATTTTTACAGTCAGGATTCAAGATCAAAGACAAAATCATAAATCCAAATTTAACCTGAAAACGTCTTTAAAAACAGTTCAGCTCACTATAATTAATTATAATAATATAATTATTCCTTATAATTAGATAACATGAATTCCTTTGTGCTGACACACTGAACTAAATCACACTTTAAGATCTGATTGCATTTTCAGTGATGCCCCCTGCGGGCTGTTCAAATCACATCAAATCACTGTCACATTTAACAACAATTAAGTTCTTAATTTAAGTTAGTTCTTATTTAATTATTTATTCATGAATATTTATTAGATATCAAATTTAGAGACATAGAAAAACATCACATGACTGAACATTAAGAGGTTCATCAGTATTTTTGTTGGACTGTATTGTCATAAAAATGTTTAAATCATCAGTTTAATTCTAAACATTTTAAATTAGATTTGATGATTCATTTCATATTTAATAGTTTTGAAACAGAAGCCTAATTTTATTCTTGAAAGAATTAGTCGATCACAGTGTTTATGTTTTTCTGCAGAGTTAAATAAAATAAAATAAAATAAAATCTATACATTCACATTCTGTGTGTGTGTGTGTGTGTGTGTGTGTGTGTATATATATATATATATATATATATATATATATATAATGTAGTAGTTCAGTTTTTATTTTGCTGTTGGCTTCTTTTTTCTGTGCATGTTAAAAAATGAGACATTTATTTGATTAGATTTATTCAGGTGATGTGATGTTTGGTGTCAAGTGATGGACGCCATCGACAGACTTAAATCAGGATCAGTGATCATCAGGATCATTTTCTGAGACATAAATAATAAATCTTTTATTTTATAACTATACACACAGATTCCGATTTGTTAATATTATTTGTTTCTTCACTGGAATTTTATTCATTTGTAGAATAATTAAAACAACCATGTTTTTTTGTTTCTGCCTATTTGAACAAATGTAATTTAACTTGTGAACTTATGTAATGAATAACTTATTCATCATTATTCTCTCTCTAAAACATTTTTCACTGATCGTATATAAATAATCCCAAATCATCATTGATTTAAATAGTTAAAAAAAATGTTTTCATTTTTATTCAGTGTTAAAACATCATATTTTTGTTTTATCTTTAAAGATTATTTTGCATTTCAGCTCATCAGATGTTTAAATAGGTGTTTGATGTTGAAGTAACAGAAAGAAAAACATTAAAGGTTAATTAAAATGAGCAGAATATGATTTCCTTTGCAGTCAGATGTAATTATAGACACAGACGACATAATGCACAGACATTAAAGTCATAAAACAAACAAGCTGATTTTTACGGATTATTTACCGCTTTCTTTAGAGCTGCTTTGTTGTTTGAATATTTCCTTTTTGTGACAGACTAAAAAGATGTTTCAGGTTTAAAAACACTCGAAGAGGTCGACTGACAGCACCACATGTCTTTAAATGTGTTTATACATGTGTGTCTAAATGTGCATGTTTTTAATCAACCCTCATATAAACTCAGAAAAATGTCCGAGGCATTAAAACATGAAAGGGAAAAAGGGCAGTAATGAATTTAGAGGAAAATGGACATTAATGGTATTAGCATTACTCATGTTCCATATAACAAATTATTGGAAATTTGACAAGCACACCAAATTATCTCCTCATGCTGACGGGAGTGTGGTGAAGTCCTCTCTACCTGCTGAGGAAAGACAATTTCTGCTCATTTTACTATTTTTAACAATAGAACCAACCCATTAAGACAAATTAATGTCATTATCAAGTCTCTATGAAAATGACAAATACCACCGTTTCGAGCAGCTTTAGAGGCTATTGACAATAATGAAATTCGCTGTACAGGTACTGAAAAGAAACACTCCAAGTAATTATTTTCTAGTAGCTTGTTTGTCTGCCATCCGTTCATTTGCTTTCAGCTCAATTATCTGACTCTGTGAGCATGTGGAGGCGCATAGTGCTCCGCGGCCCACAGAGCGAGGGCCCTAATTGGGCAATTACCGTTCTGTTTCGGGGCTTTTAGCTCCAGTGGAGAGTGGAGGGAGACCACGGTGTGTAAAACCATGAGGACCTTACATGCACAAAACGGCACATATACACTGTTTAAACAAAAACAAAACTCCACGTCCTCTATACACCAAACACAGAGCTATATGCTACAGCTTTAAACCCTAAAAACAGTCCATAAAAACAAAGCTCCACATCCTCTATACACCCAAAACAGAGCTATACGCTACAACTCTAAACCCTAAAAACAGTCAAAAAAACAAACATGGAGCTGTCTCTGTAAGTTTAACTGGCTCATGTACATATGCATTCTTCCATTATCATCTCCTCTGACTAACAGCAGCTATAAATATCTAAGAGTGCTCACTGTGACCCTGCAGAGGTTTTTGGGGGGTGAGGGTCCAAGGGTCGACAGTAAGAACCACTTTAAAGTGTTGTGCATCATCCGAAACCTGAAAACTACAAGATTCATTTCAGAGCACAGAGCTTAAAAGACCGCTTATAGCGATTTATACATAAACAAAAGTATTTCTTAAACTACTCATACATAATCTATATAAACATATATTCAGACATAGCCTATAGATATAAACATATACATAATCTATAAACACACATATATAATATGTGTATTCATACATCTATATACATACATAATCTACATACATACAAAGGGTCGTACATAATTTATATATATCCAGCAAGTATACACACACACACACACACACACACACACACACACATAGACTGGTGTAATGTAACATTCCTTTGGACTCTCCATGTAACAGATGCTGACAGTTTGTGACTCCTGAAACAATGATGTGTGTATAAAAAAAAGTGAATTCAGGACTTGAAATGAAAGTTGGCTCCCCGACCCCCCCTCCGTCCCTCCCCCTCACTAATTTTCATATTATGCCGAGCTGTGTGCTCTCCCCCTCACTTTAACATGCTGTCACGCTCCTGGATCATGTAGCTTGTGTTAATTAAACCCTCTTTCAGATCATTTTCTTGCTCAAGTGGCCTCAGTGCAGCACCCATTAGGCAGAAAGCTCCGTTATCTGAATTTCCAAATGTAGCTCAACATTTATTAAAGTGAAATTCATCCAGTAATTGCCCGCCTCGGTATGCCCCATGTCTCCCTCTTACCTCCAGGGCCACCTGCTCAGAGACACCTCCGACTATTTACCAGCATGACGCAGGGTAATTAGACCCCGCTGACCCTGTCCACTAAGAGCCCCGTAATTACATTAATAAAAAAAATTAACAGCAGCAGCATGAGGATCATTATGTAAAAATAGTCAGTAATGAAGCATTAGCCCTGATTTTATTTGGATTAAAAACAGCTCGAGGTATTTAAAGGTGACAGCATCCGCTAAAACAATATCTGTATATATACACAGACATGCAAGAAGTACATAGACACCTTTAATTTGAATTTGAATGAAGGTGTCTATTTACTTCTTGCATGTGTGTGTGTGTGTGTGTGTGTGTGTGTGTGTGTGTGTGTGTGTGTGTGTATATATATATATATATATATATATATATATATATATATATATAATGTAGTAGTTCAGTTTTTATTTTGCTGTTGGCTTCTTTTTTCTGTGCATGTTAAAAAATGAGACATTTATTCGATTAGATTTATTCAGGTGATGTGATGTTTGGTGTCAAGTGATGGACGCCATCGACAGACTTAAATCATGATCAGTGAACATCAGGATCATTTTCTGAGACATAAATAATAAATCTTTTATTTTATAACTATACACACAGATTCAGATTTGTTAATATTATTTGTTTCTTCACTGGAATTTTATTCATTTGTAGAATAATTAAAACAACCATGTTTTTTTGTTTCTGCCTATTTGAACAAATGTAATTTAACTTGTGAACTTATGTAATGAATAACTTATTCATCATTATTCTCTCTCTAAAACATTTTTCACTGATCGTATATAAATAATCCCAAATCATCATTGATTTAAATAGTTAAAAAAAATTGTTTTCATTTTTATTCAGTGTTAAAACATGAACATGACATAATGACATGTTACCTTTAATATGAGTCATAAAACACGTTATAGTTCACATTTTATTAAGTAATAATCAACTTATTCTCATATAAACAATCATCAGTTGTATGAAATGTCTGATGATGATAATCACACATTTAATGACACCATCTGGACAAAGAGTGAAACTGCAGTTACTGTGATCATGTGACAATAAAGCGAGACCTAAAGATACATTTAAATTAAACCTGTGCAACAACACAAATAGAAAACTATATGAAAAATAAAAAATACAAAACTATATACAAATAAATTAGACTGCAGAAAATTAAAGTCTGTGGAAAGGTAATGCAAATTAAATGACAGCGCAACTGAGTGTGAAATTGACATTAACTGTTTAATAACTGTATAAACTGCTACATTTATGAGCTAATAACTTTGTGAACTAAATATATGAACCAATAAATGCAGTTCATATCAGCTCATACATTAGTTCATGCATTTATTAGTTCATAGTTATTACTTACATGTCACCAGTATGAACTAACTGTTGTTATCTCTTTTTATTAGTTCAATTCAATTTCACTCATAGCATCAAATCATAACAAAAGTTCACATCAACAATTCACACCAGCAGTAAGCACTTGGTGATGGTGGTGAGAAAAAAACTTCCATTAACAGAAACCTTGAGCATAACCAAGCTCATTGGTGAGCAGCCATCTGCCATGACCAGTTGAGTTAAAAATAGAGGGGCAGACCTGATGCTGATGTAGTCACAATCTATAAGAAGATAACAGGACAAGAAAGCTGAAAAACTCTGGAGAAGAAGCTAAGTTAGTAACATGAATGTGAAGAAGACTAAAGTTCAGTGCATCATGTGTGACCCTTTATTAAAGAAAATGTTCATCTTTTTGTATCTATTTTTAGGTGAATCTTTGCTGTTCATCTCTGTCTTTGATTAAATGTCTAAATAGAGATCTGTGCCATAGATTGTCAGTATTTACAGCATCTCAACCTCACAGTATTCATAGCTTCACACCTCACATCCATTCACTGAAAAAATAACCATGGGCTATCAGCACAAAAATGGGAGGTTTTGTGGCTTAACTCAACATTTTGTTTGGTTGTTGGAACAATGTGTGATTCTGCAAGAGGAAGCAGAACACTAATTAGGAAATGAGGACTCTGCCTTTCCCATCTTGAATGCTCTTTTCATTTCTGATCAGTCAACTGTGCCTCCATCTGCTACCTTTTTCTAAGATTGATTCAGAACTAAGAGAATTTTAATGGGTTTTCAAAAATGTGCAACAACATGGAGAGTGTTGCCTGACCTAAGGGTGGATTGAATGTGTGACTTTGGAAGGTACAAAAATGCTTTAGTGTTTGTTCTTCATCATAAAGCTGTTGATGACCAAATTAAAAACTTACAGATAATTACAGATAACAAATGTATAATTAACATTTAAGTCAGAATGAATCAAAATACATATTAAAAACATATTAAAAACAAACATATTAAAACATATGTACTGACCAAACAAATATAACAAATCAAAATCTGAAATTGGAAATTAACTTGATAAAGAAACCTACAATGATCGCAATCCATCAGCTAATTTACACACCTGAGAACAAACATCTGAGCCTCAAACAAACAACATGACTTGAGATGACACCTGTGTCAAAAGCAGGTGACGTGATTTATTTTAAACCATCCGCTGCTTGACACTGAGCTTAAAGCCACAGAAAGCAAAGATTAGACAAGCTTTGTGCCGAGCAGCATTAAACATAATGATTCTTTTAACGTTCATTTGACTGTGAAATCTTTGTTTCTAAAGAAGTGAGCGAAGCTTCTCATTCATGGAAATTTAACTCACATTCAGACTGAGTGTTTTATAATCAATAATGAAATAAGATGCAGTTTCTTAAATGTTTGTATTTGAAACATTGAAGTTAATCTAATAACAATGGTCTCTTCATTCGAGCCTCTAAAGCAGCTTCTTCCTTTGAAGACCAGGAGAGAGAAACAAATGTCAGGCCCCCAGGCCCCTCAGTAAAGGCCTACAAAGGCTCATTTCTGAAAGGACGTGGACTTCTGGGAAATAAAAGAAAAGCAAATGTTGAGAAATGAGAGCTTAGAAAAGGAGAACATTTGATAGAGTCTGTAAGCAAAGTGTTAAATAAAATTCCCAGGAGAGAAGGTGAAAACAAAGGCGGGCGGAGATGGGTATCAGCTGAGGTCAAATTGTGTCAACCTGAGTTACGTTCAGATGGTTGCACTGAAGTGGACCTGTTAGGACCGGGTTATGTGTAAGCCTGTTTAAAAAGCTCACTTTCATTGATGTCATTATATCTCCAGTGGGCCATGAGCCTCCAGCTGACAGCGTCCTGGTTTCACCGCAACATTTTTCACACTGAAAACAAATCAGAGCGTTCATGGAGTTGGAACAATGACAAGAATTCAAGGGTTTGGATGACAACGTTCAAAGCTTTGAGGGAAAGTAAATGTTCTGAAAATGTTCTGAACATGTTTTGTTGACATAAACAGTAACTGTCATGGTATATGTCAACATTATGATAAGAGTCTGAGAGTCCGTTTATGTCATGAACCTGCATCTGTCAATCAAACAGAAACAATTTAGCTGTTTAGTGTAGCATGTGCAATGCATCATGGGTAATATACTGACCACCACATAAACACTCCAGTTTATTATTATTATTTTATTTATGACTTAACATGAACTGACAGATTAATTTAAATACATTTGAACAGTAAACTAATTAAAAAAGATGTATTGCATATTCAAACAATATTTACAAAATAAAGATTTATGTAAATAAATAAATAATCTTAAATAAAGATTTATATTTTAGAATAAAAATAACTACATTTGTTCTTCTATAAGTTGATATTTCTGATCAATTACAGAAGATTCAGTCAACATTCATTCAGTCAGACCTCCACCTTGTGGCTAAAAACAGAATTACACATTTGATTGTTTCATGAGTGTTTGCATCAACACATTAGTTACTGACAAATTATTCCCGCTCTAAAGCTTTGATTTCATGTTATTTTCTGTCCTTCATGTCATTTATTTAAAACTGTGACACAAACATACACACACACACAAAGATAACACAGGATGAAGTTTGTTTGTTAATTCGATTAGATTGTTGAGGTCAAACACACCTCAGACGTGTTAGATTTTAGATCAGAGCAGAATTATGGGACTCAGAAAACTTCAGAGCTATACCAACATCATGTAACTTCTCTCTGATAAACTAAGAGAGTTTAAGTCCTGTTGATCCACACTGACCTGTGATCAGGTGAACGGTGTCTCTGTCATTCATATGTCTGTTCTCTCACTATGTACCTTTGGGCTCCGGGTCTGGAGAAGTACGTAACGCTTTACGGCACTAAGTCACACACCACCAAGTATTTCACTGATTTTGGTGAAACTGGATCATATTTTATGGAGAAAATGTTTTCTGGTTTTTGATTTACAGAGTTTATGATGGACAGTGAAGTAAACTGCTGACAGCTGTAGATGCTGTTAGCTCATGTTAGGCTCAATTTGTTAGTCGGGCTGCCCGGACTGTGAGCTCAGAGCACCAGAGGAGTGTTAGTGGTCTAGGCATTCTGGACCACCGGGAAGAAGAAGAAGAAGAAGATGTTTACAGACCCGCGGTGCAGGGTAATATTGACGGAGAGTGGAGCCAGTGTCGTGCCAGAACCGGAGCTGGGTGAGCAGGCAATGTAACCAGGCTCAGCAGCTTCTATGGACATAATGGCAGAGGAGAAGAGAGTGAAGAGGACGCTGACGGAGGAAGCTAAGAAGAGAAAAGGATAGAGTGAGCGAGCAAGAAGCCGCCGGACAAGAGTAAATGTGGGACTGACTTTTAGTGGTTGGTGAGAGCTTGGTGAAATAAAAGGCTGAAAGACAGACGCCGAGCTGGGCTGACTGCTGCTGGACTAGTCAGTGAGATCAGCTGCTGCTGGGGACCTGGATGATGATTGGCTGCTGGAGACCTGGATGATGATTGGCTGTTAGCAAAGTTGTGACCTCATAAGTAATGTAATCAGAACAAATACTTGAGTACAGCTAAACATAGTTACAACAGTGAAACAAACCACACTATGAAACAAACCACAACAAACACTGATTTATATGAGATGATGATTCAAGGTTTGTGGTCTGTTTATATTATGAAAAGATTAAATGTGGTTGAGCTTCTTTTTATATCTCTGTCAGATCTAAACTTCAAGCCTCCTGCTGAATATTTCTTTTTTTTAAAGGCTGAACTTCACATCCTTGTCTCTACTGAGTTTTTATACTGTCTTTTCTTTTTGCCAAACACACACGATGAGATTGGTCGGTGCACACAGTCACACAGGCTTTTAGACACTCATTAGCTGCTGCTAATACAATAAGTGTCACCTTCTATTACATGGTGCTAGGCTGGATATCAGGATTGGAAACCCACCAAATCTCTACACAAGAACCCCCCCCCCACGCCCCGCGCACTATTGTCTTTGAGCCACAATGTTGAATTGTTTTCTTTTTGCTCTTTCACGCCTCAAATATAAAACTGAGCTCTGAATGTGTGCAAATTTAAAAACACTGATGGACTCATTCCTTCATCTCCATATTAACTTTGAGGTTTGTTTCAGAGCAGCTGTTTAAGGATCCACACCCATAACCCCCCCAACCATTTAAAGCCAGTCGTCTCGCATATGAACAGCACATGCAGACTGGTAAAAAATCTTAATTAAGAGTCTTAATTCTCCATGCCGTCGCCTGACTGAGGCTGTGAGCTCACGTGAAGTGATGCTGAACTCAGCATGGTGCTAGTGGACGTGAGGGACTTTACACTGGATTATTTTATTATAAATATTTGGTTTTATGTGTAGGAAGAACTTGTTCTTTACAAGAAAACATTATTGTGATCGATTAGTTTCAAATTCAATCAATTCACTTCATCTTTCACCTCAAAAGGAAAGTCTTAAAGAGTCTGGAAGAGTTCAGGAGAATTTAGAAAAGACTTTTGTTTATTAGCAAATAATTAGTTTGCACATGTTCATGAATTTTCCTCATCATACTGAAAAGCTACAGTAACTGCACTTTGTCATACATGTAAAAAGTAAAAGTAATCTCAGCTCAGAGTTTTGTTGCAGATCTCTGGTTTCTGGGGCCATGCGGTCCCATGCTGCCTCCGAGGCCCTGAAGAAAACTTGCTACAGATGAGTCTAAAATGAGCGTGACGTGTGTTAAACAGGCGGAGCTGACATTTGACAGGATGATGGGCGTCGGCATCATTATTGTCTCCACTTAAGAAAGCAGTAAATATTCAGGGCCGCCGTCTGTGAAAACAGATTTTCATGAATGACTTTGATGATGATACCGAACTGCTAATCCACTAGAGATTTGATTTATTGATCTAATAATAAACTAATTAATAACTTTATTATTTAAAGTGACCATGAACTCTCTCTACAAAACCAAATGTACCTTCGACCTTAGCCTTTCCTTCCTGACATGTTTGCCAATGATAGCGAGTCAGGCATGGGGAGGAACATGCCAAGGAGGTGCCCCCCTCCTCCCGTCCAGAACCATTTGGACCACAGGGAATGGGTTAATCACATTAGAGGCCCAGAAGAGAGATGGGAAGTAGACAGTACCGTGACAGCCGGGGTAGCACTGGCACGACTAATCCCGTTAGGCCGAGGAAAAAGGGGGACGCCATCGCGCATACGAGGCTGAGAAAGAGAAAAGCATTTTCCCAGGAATGAGTTCACCTGTATGGTAACACGGAGAAGTCGGCCTGTTGATGCTTATTAGAACAAACAATCACACTTGGCACATACAAATGTTTTCTTCATGCTGGGCACAGAAAATAAATCAGCAGCAGACATCATGGCATGAGCTCCTCTTTCATGGCACCGTGAAGGTCTCGGTTTCTAGAACAGTGAGAAGATGAGGGGGTGTGGGGGGGCTGTAAGAAGACACAGCTTACTTCATATGCATTGTAAGTGCACCCGAGTTCAACCTTAATGTGAACCTTTGCAGCAGGATATGAATAGGATGCTCTCTATAAAAATATACCCTGCTGAGTAATCCGGCAGATGGCAGCGGACACTCACAGCACGGCCAGCCATGCAGGGGTAACGGTGAAGGTCCGATCAGCTCCGGGCTTCAGAGATGTGGACTCAGGATCTTAACTCCCCTTTAGAAACGCTGGGAAACAGAGCCGTCAGTTTACATCCATCAAGTTTCTACTTAATCTTACCCACCACTTCTTCGCTCCCTTTTCTCCTTTTTTTGTGTCTTCCTCTTTTGTTGAGGGGATTAAGCTGAGTGGTAAAACAGTGATTTAATGATCTTTGCATGGCTCTGTGCACTACGTAAACCATGAGACAAACAAGCCGAGTCAGCCCTCTGGAGGAGGCGTTAAGCTGCTCTGCGATGGGAAAATGTACGTTAGGGTTTGTAAAGAGTAATTGAACAGATGAGAAGAAAACTAATGGATAATTCATTAACATCAGTAAAAAGTTTCATTCTTTAAATTAATTCATCAAACTTTAATAAAAGCAAAACAACAAATAATGACACGTGAAAACTCTGTATGTTGACTTATTTTAACTTTATGAAAGTTTTTTTAATTGGCTTTACTCTTGCAGTTTTTTATTAGTGTTTTTTCAAAGTGTTTCTTTTAAAATGTTTTGTAAAAGTATTTCATTAAAGTGTTTATTTTTATTTATATTATTATTTATTATCTTTATTTTGTTTCCTACACTTCCTGTGTCTCCTGACAGGGCTATTCTTTAAACGTACCTGACACAGGATGCCTTGAAGCTGGTGCAGCATGTGCCCCATGTACAAAGGCTCAGAGCTTTGATACTGACCTCTGGCTGTTTGCTGCATGTTTGGATTCCTCCATCAGGGGCTGTACACGCACCTTCCTCATGAAATGAAGGGAGCAGGAACGTGGAGAAGGAAGTGGTCTAATTAACTCCAGAAGATGGCAGTAAAGCAACAGTGAGCTGCTGTGAAACCTGAAGAAGAAGAGGAGGAGGAAGGTCTGTTCAGATCCAACCTGACGCGCATTGACGTCCAGTGGCTCTCAAAGCTTCATATCATGGACTCTGTCTTCCAGCTACACCTGAAGGAGGTTTCCTGCGCGCTGTGCGCCGCCCTCCTCTTACTCTTCACGGTCACTTCTGCAGAGGAAGGCGCTCATGTGAAAAACTCCCAGTGTCACAACTACGCGGGAGGACACGTCTATCCTGGAGAGGCTTCCCGGGTCCCCGTGTCCGATCACTCCCTGCACCTCAGCAAAGCCAAGAGTGAGTTTCTGTCTTTTTGTTTTTTACGTGCGCGGAGGTTTGGAGACAAACAGCTGCTACAGCTTTAGCACGGAGGTACATGAGATCCAAAACCCCGCAGAACCCCGCATAACACCACATATCCACCTGGACCGTGTCAGTACATCAGGCAGGAGAAACACATTTATTCATTTAATTCAGATTCCTTCACTTTAACCAGACGGCAGGACACGTCATTCAGATCCAGTCCTCCCTCAACATGTGACCTCATAATAACACGAGAGGGTGGACAAAATAACAGAAACACGAGCTCCTCTATAAACACGTGTTTGACGTCATCATTATTTTACATTAATAGATCAGAATGTTTGTCTGTGTCGTCATGACTTCTGAGACCTGACGTCATGCCAATAGAGAAGCAGTTCAAACGGATGTGACGCAAACAGCGTGACAATAAAAGTAATGATGACATTTTGTGACACAAACACACATGATGAATTGTCTAAACCTGTGTTTTCTTCTCCCTGCTTCAGTTTCAAAGCCGGCGCCACAGTGGGAGGGAACTGCTGTCATCAATGGTGAATTCAAGGAGCTGAAACTGTCTGACTACCGAGGGAAGTACCTGGTCTTCTTCTTCTATCCTCTTGACTTGTGAGTAACACGTATGTGCCATCATCACGTCATGTGTGTTTCTGCACCACACACTGTCTTCACATTAGTGGGTTGTTTATGTCTGTTGCAGCACGTTTGTTTGCCCCACTGAGATCATTGCATTTAGTGATCGTGTCCACGAGTTTCGTGCCATAAACACTGAGGTGGTTGCCTGCTCCGTTGACTCCCAGTTCACCCACTTGGCATGGTAAGATATATTATTTATTATATATATATATGATGTTTTGATTATTTTGAACTCCAGAGCTCTAAAACGTTCCCTTTTTTCACATTAGGATCAATACCCCAAGGAAGCAGGGTGGACTTGGACCAATGAAAATCCCCCTGTTGTCAGACCTCACTCATCAGATTTCTAAAGACTATGGAGTCTACCTGGAGGACCAGGGACACACACTGAGGTGCAGGTTCACATTTATCTTTAGGACCAACATCAAAGGTTTACAGACGTGTCTTCTTGTGGAACATCGTTAATCCTCTCAGTTCTTTAGAAGCTTTGGGAGCAGCTTTGAGATGAAATTTCTGTAAAACTTTCAAATCTCTCCGTTCGATTCATATTTGAAGCTTCTTTGAGGTGGAGGGATTCTCAACACGTAGAAGTTAACAGTAAACTGAAGTACTTGAATGTGTCTCAGGGGTCTCTTCATCATTGATGAAAAAGGCGTCCTGAGGCAGATAACCATGAACGACCTTCCAGTGGGGAGGTCTGTGGATGAGACTCTGCGACTGGTCCAGGCCTTCCAGTATACTGACAAACACGGAGAAGGTACGAACCCAAACCCGAAACCCATTAAACCTCAGTAGCCCCAGCCCTAGTGAAATCAAATCAAATCAATTTTATTTGTATAGCCCAAAGTCACAAAGTACATTTGCCTCAGAGGGCTTTACAATCTGTACAGGGAGTGACACCCTCTCTCCTTTGACCCTCGGTTCAAGTGAGGAAAAACTTGCCTGGCTTTCCAGTATACTGTGAAACATGGAGAACGTACGGACAGGAACCTTAACTCTTAAACTAATTTCTAACAAACCAACATGTGAAATTATTGCTGCCATATCTCCATCACAGTTTATAGTTAGTTGATGATTTGCTGCTGCTGAGCATCTGTGTCTCTCTGTCTCTATCACAGGTTCCACTGCTACTGTAATTATTTTATCAGTCATTGTAATTCATTGTCATTTTATCAGTCATTGTAATTCATTGTCATTTTGTCAGTCATTGTAATTCATTTTCATTTTATCAGTCATTGTAATTGTACAATATGTTTGTGTTGATTTGTTCTGTACACGTGACATCCATTGCACGTCTGTCCGTCCTGGGAGAGGGATCCCTCCTCTGTGGCTCTTCCTGAGGTTTCTTCCACCTTTTTTCCCTGTTAAAGGTTTTTTGTGGGCAAGTTTTTCCTCACTTGGACCGAGGGTCTAAGGACAGAGGGTGTCACTCCCTGTACAGATTGGAAAGCCTCAGAGGCAGGACACATCATTATTTGTGACTTTGGGCTGTACAAATACAACTTGATTTGATTTGAAATTACTTTCATGGAGTAACTGTAAACCCATTCAAACTGATTCAGTTGTTTTTCTTGTGCTGACTGCAGTTGTGTAATTTTTTACAGTGTGTCCAGCAGGATGGAAGCCAGGCAGTGACACAGTGAGTATCACCACTGAACTGGATCATCACTGGTATCAGCTAGTGTAGATAATTTAAGTCAGATTTGTCAACAATAAATGGGATAGCAGTGACATCTACATCAGCCTGGTTTATAGTAAATTCTCATATTTTAGTTAATTTCTTCAAAAAAAAAAAAGACTTGTGCTCTAATTGAAATTATTCTTCCCCACAGATCATTCCCGACCCTTCAGGAAAGCTCAAGTATTTTGATAAACTGAACTGACCTCCATTCCAGTCTATAATATCCACTGCATACTGAAAGTACAAATAAAATGTGTTTTCCTAAAATACTCTGACTATTTTTTTTTAATTCTGCATCACACTGCTTCACCAAATAAAGACATTCATAATAATGGATGCAGTATTGCACTCCTTCCAATTAAGTTTTCTACTTTTATGGAGCCTGATGAGGACAGTTACACTGATAAATGAATTCTGGATAAATAGTTAAACTTTAACATCACCTTAGCAGGACAGCAGACATCAACATTTTAAATAATATAGGGACTGTAATACTTACAGTACAACTGTACTACTACTAATAATAATATTACTGCTAATACTACTACTACTAATACTACAAATACTACTACTAATACATTAAGAATTGTTACAGCTCTTACTGCACTCTGTCTTATCGCACTGTACCTTGATTGTTCCCTTTTCTGTAAGTTGCTTTGGATAAAAGCATCAGCTACTGACAACTAAACTAAGCAACTAAATGTAAATGTATCAGGGACGTTGTCCATGTGAAACATTAACTGAAAGTAAGTGATGACTAAGGACTGCAGCTTGTAAAGAAAACAGTACTGTATTAACTGTAACTGTAACTACAGTAACTGTAACTACAGTAACTGTATTAACTAATTGTAACTACATTAACTGTAACTAACTAAAATAACTGTATTCACTGTAACTACAGTAACTACAGTAACTGTAACTACAGTGACTGTATTAACTGTAACTAACTAAAATACTGTATTAACTGTAACTACAGTAACTACAGTAACTGCAGTAACTGTATTAACTAATTGTAACTACAGTAACTGTAACTACAGTAACTACATTAACTAATTGTAACTACAGTAACTACATTAACTGTAACTAACTAAAATAACTGTATTCACTGTAACTACAGTAACTACAGTAACTACAGTAACTGTATTAACTAATTGTAACTACAGTAACTGTAACTACAGTAACTGTATTAACTAATTGTAACTACAGTAACTACATTAACTGTAACTAACTAAAATAACTGTATTCACTGTAACTACAGTAACTGTAACTACAGTAACTGTATTAACTATTTGCAACTACAGTAACTGTAACTACAGTAACTGTATTAACTAATTGTAACTACAGTAACTACATTAACTGTAACTACAGTAACTGTATTAACTAATTGTAACTACAATAGCTACATTAACTGTAACTAACTAAAATAACTGTATTCACTGTAACTACAGTAACTACAGTAACTGTAACTACAGTAACTGTATTAACTATTTGTAACTACAGTAACTGTAACTACAGTAACTGTATTAACTAATTGTAACTACAGTAACTACATTAACTGTAACTTTAACTAAAATAACCATATTGACTGTAGCTGCAGTAACTGTATTAACTGTAACTATAACTACAGTAACTACATTAACTGTAACTAAATAAAATAACATTATTGACTATAACTACAGTAACTGTAGTAACTGCAACTGTTTTCAGTATCTGACAGACAACAGAATATCAAAACATAAAAAAGACTTAAATGTGTTAAATTAAACATGAATTAAAAATGAATTCATATAAATTAAATCTGATTTGATATTAATTAAATGTGTTAAATTAAATAATAAAACCAGTTGAGTGTAGCAGCAGGATCCAGCCAAACATCCACCCATCCATCCATCAAAGATTTATCTCAGATTGTAAGATGAGTTTTGATGAGTTGAAGAATAATTAGTTTCTTTGTAAAGGTCACACAGATTATTCCTTAAACTCATTTTGTGCAGTGCTTGTGTTTTTTCCAAGTGTGGTTAATTTTTAACTTTTAAACAACATTCAAATGAAGTCCAGTGAAGGTAACAAGGAAAAACACAGGATGTAAAGGGCTGTTTGACCATATATGGACTTCCGAACACACTTGTTTCGTCCACAACCACTTAAGAGAGACGTTGACGAAGCTGTTGTTCTTCTCGGTGTGACGATCAATGCACTTCAGGATTCACAGGTTTTTCAGTTCATTTTCGGGGGATGAACTCCTGAGGAGCGGATGAAGAAACTAATTTTGTTTTTATTTACATTCAGAGGACTCGTGAGCAAAAAGAATAAAAAGAGAAAATGGCCAGTTTTATATTACGGAAAGCTGAACCCAACGATGTGTCCGATATCCTGCGCCTCATAAAGGTAAGACAAATGTACATACATGTACATGTACATACCATATATATATGTAACAACCAACTGAGAGCATGTTTATCATCTTCTTGTCTTTTAGGAACTTGCTAAATTTGAACAGATGGAAGAGAAGGTGGTGCTGAGCGAGAAAGGTTTATGTTTAACTAGAATGAATAATTCATATTTCTGAACATTTATTTTGAAAATATCTTAATCTGATAAATGAAATGTCCCACATGTAGATCTACTTGAAGACGGTTTCGGGGATCATCCCTTCTACCACTGCCTGGTTGCTGAAGTCCCAAAAGAACAAAGTTCAGAGGGTAAAGTTATTTTTAAACATCTCTTAAAGATCAGATTATTCAGTTTGTCTTCTAACTTGTGCGTTTTCTTGTAGGACACACTGTGATTGCTTTTGCCATGTACTACTTCACATATGACCCTTGGATTGGAAAGCTTCTGTACTTGGAGGACTTCTACGTCATGCAGGACTTTCGTGGTGAGGTGGTGCTGTTGTAAATGATGCAATAAAGGTTAATAAGTCACAGAGAAAAGACTTTCTGCATACTCTCATGTTTTCTGAACATTTCATGTGTCACCAGGTCTTGGCATTGGTTCACAGATCCTGAAGGTTCTCAGTGAGGTATGGAGGTCATGTGCACTCAAAGCTTCTTTGGAGACTGACTGAACTTGATTTAAACAGTTTCAGATGTCTGTATGTGTTTCTTTGTGTCTTAGACAGCTGTGAAGACACGCTGCAGTGGGATGCACTTCTTAGTGGCAGAAAACAACACGAAGTCTATCGAGTTTTACAAGCGAAGAGGAGCAGCTGATCTGTCCTCTGAGGAAGGCTGGCGTCTGTTTGAGATTGAAAAGGAGGAGTTGCTCAAAATGACTTAACCGTGAACTCACATCTGTTTTATTACTTGACTTGATGCAGTTATCTTGTTTTGTTTGATCAGAGATTTGTTTTATTCCTGTAAATACATTTAAAATCAACAGTTATCTTTGATAATGAATGATAGCCGCAACGATGCTTGACAATAAGTGCACGTGGTGTCCACAAAGAGATCTTTACTGTCAGTAGATACAAACATTTTGAATTGAAGAGTTTGCATGAATCCTCAGCTTCAGATCCTTTAATTAAAGACCTGTAAACATAAAAAAAATACTAGATTACAAGTAAAAGTACTGTACTGTAGTTTAGTTAAATAAATAAAAGTACTGATTATGAAGCACTGTCACTGTTATTACAAAGTTGGATTATTATGAATGATGCTTTAAGATTTTTTGTATTTTCATTTAAAACAAAGGCTGATAATCAAAGTGATTATTACATTACCTGTATCTGTAATTAAAGTAAATGTACTCTATAATAAAAGTAAATATATAAAGTGATATTTATCTGTGTTAATCAATCAATATATAGTTTATACACACACACACACACACACACACACACACACACATATATACACACATTACTACCATATCTGTTACTGTAATCATTTTATCAGTCATTGTACTTCATTGTCATTTTATCAGTCATTGTAATTCATTGTCATTTTATCAGTCATTGTGATTCATTGTCATTTTATCATTCATTGTAATTCATTGTCATTTTATCAGTCATTGTAATTGTACAATATGTTTGTGTTGATTTGTCCTGTACACGTGACATCTATTGCACGTCTGTCTGTCCTGGGAGAGGGATCCCTCCTCTGTGGCTCTTCCTGAGGTTTCTTCCACCTTTTTTCCGTGTTAAAGGTTTTTTGTGGGCAAGTTTTTCCTCACTGGAACCGAGGGTCTAAGGACAGAGGGTGTCACTCCCTGTACAGATTGTAAAGCCTCAGAGGAAAATGGACTTTGTGACTTTGGGCTGTACAAATAAAATTGATTTGATTTGATATATATATATATATATATATATATATATATATATATATATATATATATATATATATAGTAATTTCTTCTGATCAGGAGATGGAGGACTTGATGTTGTGAATGAATGAATGAAGCAGTCAGCGGTTTGTTGTGTTGTTTTGTTTAGATGCTGTGTGTCGGTCTGGAGGTCACCGTTCAACACATGTTATTGTCACCGTTCAACACATGTTATTGTCACCGTTCAACACATGTTATTGTCACCGTTCAACACATGTTATTGTCACCGTTTAACACATGTTATTGTCACCGTTTAACACATGTTATTGTCACCGTTCAACACATTTTATTGTCACTGTTTAACACATGTTATTGTCACTGATAAACACATTTATTGTCACTGTTTAACACATGTTATTGTCACTGTTTAACACATGTTATTGTCACTGTTTAACACATGTTATTGTCACTGTTTAACACATTTTATTGTCACTGTTTAACACATGTTATTGTCACTGTTTAACACATGTTATTGTCACTGATAAACACATTTTATTGTCACTGTTTAACACGTTATTGTCACTGTTTAACACATTTTATTGTCACTGTTTAACACATGTTATTGTCACTGTTTAACACATGTTATTGTCACTGTTTAACACATGTTATTGTCACGTTTAACATGTTTTGTCACTGTTTAACACATGTTATTGTCACTGATAAACACATTTTATTGTCACTGTTTAAACATGTTATTGTCACTGTTTAACACATGTTATTGTCACTGTTTAAACATGTTATTGTCACTGATAAACACATTTATTGTCACTGTTTAACACATGTTATTGTCACTGTTTAACACGTTATTGTCACTGTTTAACACATGTTATTGTCACTGTTTAACACATGTTATTGTCACTGTTTAACACATGTTATTGTCACTGTTTAACACATGTTATTGTCACTGTTTAACATGTTTATTGTCACTGATAAACACATGTTTTGTCACTGTTTAACACATGTTTTGTCACTGTTTAACACATGTTATTGTCACTGTTTAACATGTTATTGTCACTGTTTAACACATGTTATTGTCACTGTTTAACATGTTATTGTCACTGATAAACACATGTTATTGTCACTGTTTAACACATGTTATTGTCACTGATAAACACGTTATTGTCACTGTTTAACACATGTTATTGTCACTGTTTAACACATTTTATTGTCACTGTTTAACACATGTTATTGTCACTGTTTAACACATGTTATTGTCACTGTTAAACACATTTTATTGTCACTGTTTAACACATTTTATTGTCACTGTTTAACACATGTTATTGTCACTGTTTAACACATGTTATTGTCACTGTTTAACACGTTATTGTCACTGTTTAACACATGTTATTGTCACTGTTTAACACATGTTATTGTCACTGTTTAACATGTTATTGTCACTGTTTAACACATGTTATTGTCACTGTTTAACATGTTATTGTCACTGTTTAACACATGTTATTGTCACTGATAAACACATTTTATTGTCACTGTTTAACACATGTTATTGTCACTGTTTAACATGTTATTGTCACTGTTTAACACATGTTATTGTCACTGTTTAACACGTTATTGTCACTGTTTAACACATGTTATTGTCACTGTTTAACACATGTTATTGTCACTGTTTAACACATGTTATTGTCACTGTTTAACACATGTTATTGTCACTGTTTAACATGTTATTGTCACTGTTTAACACGTTATTGTCACTGTTTAACACATGTTATTGTCACTGATAAACACATGTTATTGTCACTGTTAAACACATTTTATTGTCACTGTTAAACACATTTTATTGTCACTGTTTAACACATGTTATTGTCACTGTTTAACACATGTTATTGTCACTGTTTAACACATGTTATTGTCACTGTTTAACATGTTATTGTCACTGTTTAACACATGTTATTGTCACTGTTTAACACATGTTATTGTCACTGTTTAACACATGTTATTGTCACTGATAAACACATTTTATTGTCACTGTTTAACATGTTATTGTCACTGTTTAACACATGTTTTGTCACTTGTTTAACACATGTTATTGTCACTGATAAACATTTATTGTCACTGTTTAACACATGTTATTGTCACTGTTTAACACATGTTATTGTCACTGTTTAACATGTTATTGTCACTGTTTAACATGTTATTGTCACTGTTTAACACATGTTATTGTCACTGATAAACACATTTTATTGTCGGCATGAAAGCCGTCCTCGGCCCGGTCCACACGAACCCCGGGGCTCAGACTAATTGCTGACCCCTCCGGTTGTGGGTTGCCCTGCCCCGTGTGGACGCCGGTCCTCGGTTATGGCCTGTTTGGTTCCTGCCGGTTTACTTTCCTCAACCCTTCCGCATTTTCCTGCTGCTCTCGGGCTGTGACGTGTCGTGCTGACGGCGGCCTCGGAGCTGGAGGAGCGGGGGGCTGTAGCATGACCAGATCTGGCTCCAGACGTCCTGCTTTGCTTTCAGCAGAGCTCCAGAAACAACCCCTAACCCCTCCTTCTCTGCTCCTCTCCGGCCCGCCCAAATAACACAAAATTCCCGACTGAATCCAGCCCGAGTCTGGGGGAACCAGGCGGCCTGGAAGCCGAGGAGCGGACCGAGGCCATCCGTGCAGCATCAATCCGGTACGCGCGTCGCTTTGCTCCGAGCTGCCGTTTGCAGAGTTGTGTTTGCATGTGTGTGTGTCTTTGTTTTCGCATGCATGTTGTATTTCAGTTTATTTCTTTATTGTCGCCGAGAGGCCGCGCCAGGCCGGGCCTTTTCTTCTCGGGCCCGGGCCTCCACACAGGCCGAGCCTGCACCGTGGCCTCTCCGTTAGCCTGTCCGCCGCACGCAGCGGCTGGTCTGTCCGCCGGCGGCCGTTAGGTACCGCCGGTTGTACTGGATTATAGCCGTTAATGCCGGTCAGTGCTCGGTAGGTGAACGGTCGGTGACGTTTGTCTCCGCGGAGACATTTTCACTTAAATTAGCATCCGCCACACAGGCTAACAAAATGGCGGACGCTAGTGAAGAAAACGGGCTAGTTGCTACAGAATAACCCGCCAATAACATGCTACATGTATGACCAATAACATGCTACATGTATGACCAATAACATGCTACATGTATGACAACATGCTACATATGACAATAACATGCTACATGTATGACCAATAACATGCTACATGTATGACCAATAACATGCTACATGTATGACCAATAACATGCTACATGTATGACCAATAACATGCTACATGTAGACCAATAACATGCTAATTATGACCAATAACATGCTACATTATGACCAATAACCTGCTACATGTATGACCAATAACATGCTACATGTATGACCAATAACATGCTACATGTAGACCCAAATACAGTATGACAATAACATGTAATAACCAATAGTATGCTACATGTATGACCATATTCATGCTACATTATGACCAATAACAGCTACATGTATGACCAATACCATGCTACATGTATGACCAATAACATGCTACATGTATGACCAATAACATGATACATGTTTGACCAAAGATACCTGAATGAACAGGCTACATGTATAACCAATAAATGATACATGTATGACCAATATCATGATACATGTATGACAATCATGCTACATGTATAACCAATAGTATGCTACATGTATGACAATATACATGCTACATTATGACCAATTACATGCTACATGTATGACCAATAACATGATACATGCTATGACCAATAACATGATACATCTATGACCATATCTACATTATGACCATACATGCTACATGTATGACCAATAACATGCTACATGTATGACCAATATCATGCTACATGTATGACCAATATCATGCTACATGTATGACCAATATCATGCTACATGTATGACCAATAACATGCTAATGTATGACCAACAGGCTACATGTATGACCAATTATGCTACAGTATGACCAATATCATGCTACATGTATGACCAATATCATGCTACATGTATGACAAATATCATGCTACATGTATGACCAATATCATGCTACATGTATGACCAATAACATGCTACAAGTATGACCAATATCATGCTACATGTATGACCAATATCATGCTACATGTATGACCAATATCATGCTACATGTATGACCAATAACATGCTACATGTATGACCAATAACATGCTACATGTATGACCAATATCATGCTACATGTATGACCAATAACATGCTACATGTATGACCAATAACATGCTACATGTATGACCAATAACATGCTACATGTATGACCAATATCATGCTACATGTATGACCAATAACATGCTACATGTATGACCAATATCATGCTACATGTATGACCAATAACATGCTACATGTATGACCAATATCATGCTACATGTATGACCAATAACATGCTACATGTATGACCAATATCATGCTACATGTGTATGACCAATATCATGCTACATGTATGACCAATAACATGCTACATGTATGACCAATATCATGCTACATGTATGACCAATAACATGCTACATGTATGACCAATAACATGCTACATGTATGACCAATAACATGCTACATGTATGACCAATATCATGCTACATGTATGACCAATATCATGCTACATGTATGACCAATAACATGCTACATGTATGACCAATATCATGCTACATGTATGACCAATATCATGCTACATGTATGACCAATAACATGCTACATGTATGACCAATAACATGCTACATGTATGACCAATATCATGCTACATGTATGACCAATAACATGCTACATGTATGACCAATATCATGCTACATGTATGACCAATATCATGTTACATGTATGACCAATATCATGCTACATGTATGACCAACAGGCTACAAGTATGACCAACAGGCTACATGTATGACCAATAACATGCTACATGTATGACCAATATCATGCTACATGTATGACCAATATCATGCTACATGTATGACCAATATCATGCTACATGTATGACCAATATCATGATACATGTGTATGACCAATATCATGATACATGTATGACCAATAACATGCTACATGTATGACCAATAACATGCTACATGTATGACCAATATCATGTTACATGTATGACCAATATCATGCTACATGTATGACCAATATCATGCTACATGTATGACCAATAACATGCTACATGTGTATGACCAATAACATGCTACATGTGTATGACCAATAACATGCTACATGTGTATGACCAATATCATGCTACATGTATGACCAACATGCTACATGTATGACCAACAAGCTACATGTATGACCACAGGCTACATGTATGACCAACATTCTACATGTATGACCAACATTCTACATGTATGACCAACAGGCTACATGTATGACCAACAGGCTACATGTATGACCAACAGGCTACCTGTATGACCAACAGGCTACATGTATGACCAACAGGCTACCTGTATGACCAACAGGTTACATGTATGACCAACAGGCTACATGTATGACCACAGGCTACATGTATGACCAACATGCTACATGTATGACCAACAGACTACATGTATGACCAACAGACTACATGTTTGACCAACATTCTACATGTATGACCAACATTCTACATGTATGACCAACAGGCTACATGTATGACCACAGGCTACATGTATGACCACAGACTACATGTATGACCAACATGCTACATGTATGACCAACAGACTACATGTTTGACCAACATTCTACATGTATGACCAACATTCTACATGTATGACCAACATTCTACATGTATGACCAACAGGCTACATGTATCACTAGAGTTGCACGATACCCACGGTATACCCGGTACCCCGCGGTGCCAAATCATAACCGTCGCTACTATACTAGAAATTTTACACGACGGTCCTACCGTGGATTACTAAACTACCTGTGCCAGTCTCCGCTACATAGCGGCCGCCTCTGCTCTCCTCCCGGCTTCTCACTGCATGCTACTCCTTTGTAAACAAACCAACTGGAACCGCAACCGAACTACACAGCTGCTGAATGATTGGCTGTTTGCCTGTTACTGGTGACGTCCAGGGATATGATAGGCTGTTTCCGCACGCTGGGTCCGCCCGTCTGTTAGCTGATTGGCTGTTCGTGTGTTTCTGCCGGCAATAACGAACTCCATGAAGACAGCTCCGCTTCGATAGAAACTCGCTTCAAAACAAACAACAAGCTAAAGTTCTGTCTCGCCCAGACACGAGACAACACACTCACCATGGCAGAAGCACCGTGCCGTGCAGGCGAGTCTGCCGTGGCGTCTTTACTAACTTGTACAAATACATTGCAGTTTATAAAAATAATAATAATAAAAAAAGGCTGCAGTATCGCGATAATACCCGGAACCGCGATACTTTGTCTGGTATAGTATCGTGGTTATTCATTTTAGTATTGTGACAACTCTATGTATGACCAACAGGCTACATGTGTGAACAATACGCTACATGTATGACCAGCACGCTACATGTATGAACAACGGGCTTCATGTATGAACACAGGCGCCTGTGGTCATACATGTAGCGCTACATGTATGACCGACATGCTACATGTATTAACAACATGCTACATGTATGATCAGAACACACTACATGTATGTTCTGCACGGTAGTCGTCTCTTCACGGTTCAGTGTTTGTCCATGAGACATGGACAGGCCTGTCTCGTTAATAAAATGTGAATGTGATCAAACCACTACTGAAATGCATTAACTAGAACCTGAAGCGTTAGTGTAACGTTTGTTTTGTTGTGTTAACATGACATTGTGTGTGTGACTGGCTAACTGTACACATATGACTGACTTTGAAGTTGGCGTCATACGTGTTGTGTTTTACTTTCAGCTCTCCAGGAACAGATGCAGTGCGAGGACAATGGACGAGGAAGTCACCCGGCTTTCCATACGTGCTGAAGAGCCTAAAATAATCTTACACGGATCGGGTAATTATCCACGAGCTCCTTCATGTGTGTTTTCATTTACATGGGGTTAACCAAAACCAACTCTTGACTTATGAACATGCTACTTCCAGATGAGGGTGGTGCCGGTGGGCAGGAGTTTGTTGTGGAGCTTCAAGAGACTGTGTTGGTGTCCGAAGGCGAGGGGGAAGGCATGGCCGTCCACAGGTTTGCCCCAGACGAGCTCGTCATCCAGGACGCTGTTGAGGATGTGGTTTCTGAGTACGTGCACTGCGATGAAGATGAAGATGTCGCTGTAGAAACCTGCGTGATGGCTCTGGAGGGCGAGGAGGAAGGTGTTGCCATGGGAGACATCCCTGAAGATGGGATGGACCCAGAGCAGCAGGAAGACGACCAAGATGGCTGCGGAGATTACCTGATGATATCCTGTAAGTTTACTTCTCGGCTCCACCTATACCCTGTCTATACCTGATCACAACATGTGTTGGCCTGGAAGGTGGATGGGGGATGTGATCTCCTCCACAGGTGAATGGGGGATGTGATCTCCTCCACAGGTGGATGGGGGATGTGATCTCCTCCACAAGTGGAGGGGGGCACTCTGTAACAAAGCGTGCTGTGTGTTTCCTCATTAGTGGACGAAGCTGGTAAAATGGTGTCAGAGGATGGGACAGAGGTGACGGTGGAAGGAGCTGTGGAGGACCAGGAGGTGGAGAAGGATGAGGACGGACAGGAGGTGATAAAGGTGTACATCTTCAAGGCTGACTCTGGAGAGGATGACATGGGTAAGTTTATCATAGACCATTATTTTTTATTCATTATCATAAACTGCCTTAGTCTGTTCCATCAAATACGAACAGGGATATACTTCATGTTAATTTCTTTGTATAAATATAATTGTGTTCTTTATTGAAGTCAGAAGTTTTCAGATTCCTCAATAAATGAATAAAGTCTGACAAAGAATTAAAAAGTCTTAAAGTTCATACTCAGAAGTTTTATGTTTCCTCTTGCTGTAGACTGCAGTGTTACTTAAATAAGATCATGACAGAAAGTCATCCATCAGTTTTTTTTATGTGGTGCAAAATGTTAAATGTAACTTTTACTGCAGAAACCCGAAAGGTTTATTTAACGTTGTGTTTTTATTGTGCAGGAGAGTCTGTCGACATCAGCGACGGTGACACGGAGAGCGTGGCGTTGACGTCATCTTCAGGCCAGACGCTTAGAGAGAAGATGGTCTACATGTCCGTTGGTGATTCTCATCACAATCAAGGAAACCACGGTGAGTCATTGAGACCTAACACGTGGGGATGACTGTCATGAAAGTAAACGTCACTCGCTTTTTGGTTTTGTACATGTTGGGCTCATCTACAGGTGGGTCCAAGGTGACTGATGAGGTTTATATGGAGGTGGTGGTAGGAGGCGAAGAGCCAGTAACTCACGACCGCTCGTATGACAGCGTGTCTCTAAGCAAGGACTTCATGCCTGTGGCCTGGGCAGCTGCTTATGGTCAGCACCCGTCTATTAAATTGCTTGTAAAACTGGAAGCTGTGCATCAAGCCGTCTCTGAGTGTCAGTTTGAGTTTTTACAGAAGCCGCTTAGTTTTATTGTTGAGTTGAAGATGTTTCGTTGACCTCACAGGTGCAGAGGACAGTGAGAGTTGTGAAAACCGAAATGGTGCAGCCAGCGCACTGCTGCACATCGACGAATCCGATGGCATTGATGAAATCAACAGACAACGCAACAAGAGCAAGAGACGATCAGAGCCTCGCCAGGTACAGACAGGTAAGAGCAACAGGAAGTCGATTTTATCATTCTAAAGCTCCTTAAATCTTAAAGATAAAGTTTTATCTAACCATGTTGTCATTTCTGTCTGCAGCCATCATCATCGGTCCTTATGGTCAGCCTCTCACAGTTTACCCCTGCATGCTTTGTGGAAAAAAGTTCAAATCTAGAGGTTTCTTGAAACGCCACACCAAGAATAATCACCAGGATGTCCTGACGAGGAAAAAGTACCAATGTACAGACTGTGACTTCACCACCAACAAGAAGGCCAGCCTCCACAACCACATGGAGGTGCACGCTCTGAGCAGCAAGGCCCCTTTCGAGTGTGAAATGTGTGGCAAGGAGTTCCACCAGCAGGCGGCGCTGTTCTCCCACAGACTGCAGCACCACCACAGAGAACCCAAAAACCAACCACCTCCACCGCCCACCAAGATGCATAAATGCAAGTTCTGTGACTATGAAACTGCCGAGCAAGGGCTGCTCAATCGGCACTTGTTGGCCGTTCACAGCAAAAGCTTCCCCCACATCTGTGTGGAGTGCGGGAAAGGTTTCCGACACCCTTCAGAGCTAAAGAAACACATGCGCACACACACAGGCGAGAAGCCGTACTCCTGCCTGTACTGTGACTACAAGTCAGCTGACTCCTCCAATCTCAAGACTCACATCAAGACCAAGCATAGCAAAGAGATGCCGTACAAATGTGAGCGCTGTTTCCAGACCTTTGCAGAGGAGGATGAGTTAATGCAGCACGGACTAACACACGAGGAGAATAAGACCCACCATTGTGCCCACTGTGACCACAAAAGTTCCAACTCCAGTGACCTGAAACGCCATATCATATCTGTTCACACCAAGGACTACCCACACAAATGTGCCATCTGTGGAAAAGGTTTCCACCGGCCATCTGAACTGAAGAAGCACTCTTTATCCCACCGCACCAAGAAACTCCATCAGTGCAGACACTGCAACTTTAAAATCGCAGATCCTTTTGTCCTCAGTCGTCACATCTTGTCTGTCCATACAAAGGAGCAGCAGGCCTCTCCTGAAAAGAGTGAGGCCAAGAGGACAGAGACGCACACTCCTGTAGCCACACCTAAAAAGTCTGGACCGAGCGGGTCCAGCAGCTCTGGTCCACCCGGCAGAGTCAGTGCCGCCAGCTTAGCCAGCAGCGTGACTGTAGTTATTGGCAAAGGACAGAAAGAAAGGAGAATTTATCAGTGCCAATACTGCGACTACAGCACCGGGGACGCTTCGGGATTCAAGCGACATGTGATTTCCATTCATACAAAAGACTATCCGCACCGCTGCGAGATCTGTTCAAAAGGCTTCCGACGCCCCTCAGAGAAGAACCAGCATATCATGCGACACCACAAGGACGTGGTTCAGGCCGAGTGACTATGACCGAGCCAAAAACTGTGCCACAGCAAAAGAACAACATTGAAGCAACCATCCCACCCAGCACTGCACCCAGCACAGCAGCATCCATGATGAACTACTGCAGTGTGTCTGCGAGCTGCTGCACTTAGTCCGTTCTGTTGTTTTGCTCTTTTTGATACTCTGCCTGTTTGTTCACTAATGTATACACATGTACATAACGTCAGCGCTCTGTCCACACATGTGCATGACGTTAGCGCTCTGTCCACACATGTGCGTAACGTTAGCGACGTCTACGCGTGTGCGTGACGCTAGCACTGTCTACACGTGTGTGTGTAACGTTAGCGCTCTGTCCACATGTGTAACAGGAGACCTCCGTAGACTTGCACTTTGAACTGCATGTCCTTGCTGGTGACGGTGTGCATGGCAGATTGTGCAAACATCTCTTTGTAGATTTTTAAGTTTGCAGGCAGTGATCGGCTGTCGATCATAATGGTCCTAATTATTTGTCTCAGAACTGAAGTAATTTGCAAAAAATTTGTCTTTGTTAAAATGTACTAAACAGCAGATTAGAAACCTGTTCCTCCAGAAGCACTTCATCCTGCTAAAGATCATGAATAATGCAGTAATCCTGTGTGTGTGTGTGTGTGTGTGTGCATACGTATGTACGTATGTATGTATGTATGTATGCATGCCATGGTAGAGAATTAAAGTTCACGTATGCGCTGTCACGATGCGGTCATGCCCCCGTTTTCATCATCCACTTGTCGGATGTTTCGGCGTTCAGAAGTTCTGGAACACAGTATTTAGAATCAGTTCATTTTGAGCAGTAAAAACTCAGAATTAATTTGCGATGAGGAAAATGTGTCTCAACATTCAACAAGCTGTTTGTTTCTACGAACAAACCTTAGTTTCACATGGATTTACAGAAAATCTGTTAAATACACCAATATTAGGCTGTTTAAAAACATGTCAGTATCCTGATATAACTATCTAACTATGATCATACAGTACACATGGTGCTGCTGTCATGGATCTATGGACTGAATCCATAATCAATATATTGATATTAGGCTGGTTAAAACACATCAGTATCCTGATAGAACTGTCTATTGAGTCATATGTCTGTATGATCAAGAACACGTGGTGCTGCTGTCATGGATCTATGGACTGAATCCACACACGTGTACTTTCCCAGAGGAAAGGGAACCTCTTTCTTGATGAAACTTCAGACGACAGGTGCTGGTGGTGTTCTTGTACTTTGGCTTTTTACATTTTTGTTATCACCTGTGATTATTTTTGTTTTTATATTTATTTCATTTACAAGTTGTTGTATAGTTAAGTGTAACTAGACTTCTATGGGACGTAAATTATTGTTTTGTATACAAATCTGTACAAAGCGTGTAGATGTAAACACTTGATAAAAACAAATCTGAACTGTGTTGTTATGGATGTACTTCAATGTATTTGTTAAAAAAGAAATAAAAGCAAAGTATTTTAGCTGTTACTGTCACTTTGTTGAAGTCGAAACAGTTTGAGTTTGTTGCATTCGCTCAACTGAAGACAGTTTCTCTGCGATCACCTGAAATCTGTTTAAAGTTATACTAAATTAAAGTTTTTAAAAGTTTAAGTTTTTAATTCAGTATAGTGAAGTAGGTAAACTTTAGAATTAAAGGGTCTGTGTCTTTAACCTCTGACAGATATCGAATCCAATTACTTTATCAAAAGCATTTATAAAGCTGTGATTTAAGTTTGAAACCTCAGTTTTTAATATCCATGTTTTCTTTAGCTTGTTGTTTTCTCCCACTGTCTGTAGGTACACTAAATAATGTAAAGCCCCTCAACCACAAACATAACGGACCCCTGATGGAAAAAAAGAGAGTGAACCTTAAATATAAGTATGTTTCACAAAGTGTGACTAGTGTGAAGCCTGTAACTCTTTGTTATCCGGCTGCTCCAATAAGTCTCTGAGGACTTTGCAGTTAATTCAGATGCTGCTGCACGTGTTCTGACAGGAACCAAGATCAGAGATCACATCTCTCCCATTCTGGCTTCCTTGCATTGACTACCTGTTAAATCTAGAATAAAATTACCTTATCTAAAAGAGCTCATAGTCCCTTACTACCCCTCTAGAACACTGCGCTCTCAGGACGCTGGTTTCCTTGTGGTTTCTATAGTTTCCAAAAGTAGACTGGGAGCCAGAGCTTTCAGCTATCAGGCTCCTCTTCTGTGGAACAAACTACCATTCTGGGTTCAGGAGGCAGACACGGTCAACACCTTTAAGAGTAGACTGAAGACTTTCCTCTTTGATAGAGCTTATAGTTAGTGCTGGCTCAGGTCATCCCTTAGTTATGCTGCCATAGGATTAGACTGCAGGGGGTCTGTCTGTGTCTGTCTGTCTGTCTGTGTCTCTCTCTCTCTCTCTCTCTCTCTCTCTCTCTCTCTCTCTCTCTCTCTCTCTCTCTGTCTCTGTCTCTGTCTTTCTCTTTCTCTCTTTCTCTGTCTCTCTCTGTGTCTCTCTCTCTCCATCTGTAAACATTCATGTCTCATTAATGCATGTCACTAACTAAACTTCTTCCCTGGAGTTTCTGTCTCTGTCGTCCAGCAGGTTCTCGTGGATCGTGGCTGCTGCTGTGATCCTGCATGACGTCACTACACATATTACTACTGTCATTATTGCTGCCATATCTCCATCACAGTTTATAGTTAGTTGATGATTTGCTGCTGCTGAGCATCTGTGTCTCTCTATCTCTATCACAGGTTCCACTGCTACTGTAATCATTTTATCATTCATTTTCATTTTGTCAGTCATTGTAATTGTACAATATGTTTGTGTTGATTTGTCCTGTACACGTGACATCTATTGCACGTCTGTCCGTCCTGGGAGAGGGATCCCTCCTCTGTGGCTCTTCCTGAGGTTTCTTCCACCTTTTTTCCCTGTTAAAGGTTTTTTGTGGGCAAGTTTTTCCTCACTGGAACCGAGGGTCTAAGGACAGAGGGTGTCACTCCCTGTACAGATTGTAAAGCCCTCAGAGGCAAAATGTTTTGTGAATAAAAATAAAATTTGATTTGAAGCCTCTAGAGCGCAGACACTAAATCATTGAAGGAGACATTTCATGTTTTACATTTGAAATCTATATTTGCATCTTAAGAGAATTCTGCAAGAGAAACTTTTAAGAGTTTTAAACCAGGTGAAAACAGACACATTACTGGGAGTATTTTATGTTGCTTTGCTGGATAAAAGCAAAATATGTTCAGGTCTTCAGACGGTGTCATTGAGTATGGAAGCTAGGCAGCTGGGCACTCCGCTGAAAAGAAAAGAGTCAGGTGATTAGTACAAATCACTAATTATTTTGACAAAAAAGTCCATTGATATGAAAGTACCATTTTTAGGAAGGAAAGCGATGTTTTCAGGCAGGACGCCAGTTTCCAAAGAGAACTGCCTGAACTTCTCTAGTAGATCAGCACTGAGGTCCATACTGCGGCCTGTCAGACCGCATGAGATTTAACATGTAGATCACATAATGACTGAATTCCTTGACATGCTTGGATTCACACTAACGATGACTTTACCATAGAGTTTGTTGACGACTGTGATGACATCTCCCTTGGTCTTGATGGTGTGCGTCAGAGCGTACTCACCGTACTTCACATCAACAATCCTCATGTCATTCTGATTCCCCCAGCCTGACAAAGGAACAAATCATGTGATGACAGAAATACTGTGGATGGTTCATTGTGAATGTTGCACACTTGTAATTACATGCACTCACGCTCACTCATGTATGTGAACTTTCCAGGAATGTCAGTCTTCTTGATCAAGCTGTTCATTCTCCAACAGGAGCCGTCAGAGCTGCAAAGAAACCAATGAAACATGATGAACTGTGTCACCACTGAAAACTCTCCACGTCCCTCCTCCCACACTTACTTCAGACTGGCGTACGACATGTCCAGGTCCCCGTCTGCATTTGGGGTGAACATGGTCACGCCCATCTTCATGCTGGCTCTGTGGTTGATAAACCACTGCGCATTAGTGGCAAATCCAATTAGGTACCATTTACCTGCCACCTATAGACACAATCAGAAACACAAGTAGCAATTAAACATGAATCAGTAAAATAAAAACTTGGTTCAGTCAGTTTTGTGTCTTACCGCCTGTAAATTGAAGTCTGCCTGTGGGACGACTTCAGAAGATACCACCAAAGAGCAGAGCACAGCTCCCAGTACTGTCAACAAGGAAGTCATAATGATCAGACAGAAATGATGATGAAGAGCGCAGACGAAGAGCTGCAGATCTGTTGTTGAAGTTCTGCCTGACAACTCTTTATATAGTGGAGCGATGATTCCACCCAGCACAAACAAACCCTGGAGCTGGGATGGGTTCAAACACGTGAAGCTTCAGTTTCAGTCGACTATGTAGGAGCATGATGGTAGACAGCAGAAACACGCCAAGAAACAACAAAAGCTATTATAGCACACCGCGTTTCATAATGAAGGTTCATGTTGAGTTTCAATCCGTGAGTCGAAGCTGTAAAAACACAGTGGTCAACAAAGCAGTAGCTGCCCTCCAGTTCTTTCTGTGGCACAGAATCAAATTCATCAGTCAGCAGTTTGTAAGAATAAAACAGACGTCTTTTATGTGTGTGCATCAACATGAATGAATCGAGTCTGTTTAGTCTAAAAGTCTAAATATTCTTTCATTCAGTCATAATAATGGTAATAATTTGGTAGTATAGTATAGTACATAATCAGGAGTTTATATAATCTGTATTTATGAGTTAATATTTCTGAATTTAAATCATTTAGTTTGTCTAATAGACGCAAAGGTGTGTGTGGGGGGTCAATAAATAAATTAAGCATCCCGCTTCAAATACTGTATACTTTTTTCTACATTTCTCTTAAAGTTGTATTACTTTGCAGATCAGATTGATACAAACATAATACATACATAGTAATTTTTCAAAAATTATTGATTAAACTACCTGGCAGTACATTAACTACTTACATTAGGGCACAATAATATAATATATATTTAGTCCTATAAATATAATAATATAATATAATATAATATAATGTGTCTGTGTGGGTACTTCCCGTGTTCTCTCTGTGGGTTCTCTGGCTTCCTTCCACAGTAAAATGAACCCTAATAGGTTAACTGGTGAGTCTAAATTGTCTGTAGGTGGTTACTTGTCCATGGTGAACCCTGCCTCTCACACAAAGTCAGTTGGGTAGATGAGGATAAGCAGTTACAGAAAGCAGTACCTTATACTTTAAGTATATTTTGATGCTCATACATTGATACATTTATGCAGTAGACATTTAAAAAAGTAAGAGCAGAGTAATTCACATAAAGACTGCAGATGTACAGTTTCTTAATTTAAGATTTAACTGTAAATGATTAAGAACGTCTTTCTGAATGTTACACAAGAAAACCTTTATACAACTTTCTGCATGTGAATCCAGAAGATGAATTAGAAAGTCAGTGCAGGTGGATACATGCCACTCCTCTGACCTACATACCTTACCAGTTTTAACAGGCATGACTTTTGCCCCGAGAAAACAAATATTTGAAGATATGCGGTGCCAGAAAAGGATTTTATACTTACATAAGACTGCAGCTGCAGACATCTGGAGCACAAACTCTCACAAATAAATGCACAGATGTTCTAATTCTCAAACCTTTACTTAAAGTAAACAACCAATCTTTTTAATGTATTATAATTATATTATATAATATAATATAATATAATATAATATAATATAAAAAGACCTGTTTAATTATGAATATATAGATTTCAGTCGGCATGAACTGGAAACTCTGAAGTGGTCAGGGAGACGATAAAGCTGTAATTAACAGATTAACCTAAAGGTGGCACCAGAGGAAAACCCTCCATCACCTGATAGACTGAGTAACTTAAATGGAGAAAATGTATTGATTTAAACAACTGGTCGATGGCTCCAGAGCCAGCCGTGCATTATAAGAACTGATGATGTGAAATAATGGAAGTGTAATGAGTGAAATACTGTAGAGTATCTGAGGAGGAACATGCTGATTTTTTTTTCAGTGTGTAACATGAGGAAGTCTCCTCTTGTTTATTTTAAGGGTTAGTTCAGTTTTTCTTTGACATGCAGACAAAATATTTTCTGGCATAAGTGAAGTCTGTACAGTAACATGACAGCACCCACAGCCTGAAACCTGTTGGTTATTTCTTCAAACAACTGTGCAACAATTAATTGATTAAGAAATACATGAGATGAAATTCTACACACTGTTCAAGTCTACATATGAATGCATGTCTTCTGTACAGCACAAGTCTTTACACACCTCATTTAATTTTTTACACACTGTGTTTAAATCTTCACACATCACAATTAAATCTTCACACACTGTATTTAAGTACTGACACAGTGTTTAAATCTTCATGTGTCATTTTCAAGTCTTCACGGACAGGACTGTTGTTCACAGTCTAAACTTAAACTATACCAAGTCAGTGAGGCTGCAGCGCAGAGAAACTGAGGTGTCCGCCATGGTGAGGAACTCAATCCAGTTCTGACAGAAACCATGTGAATACTGTCCTGTGTCAATGACGAGTCCAAACAGTCGGCTCCGACCCATTTTGTTCCTTAGAGCCAGCTGAGACTCTCGCTCCGTCACGTTGAAGCTGATATTCAGAATCTGAACCACCAACAGGTAAAAGAGTCCAGCAGTCACGATGCTGCTGTACCAGGCACAGGTGAAGCAAAGAGCTGTGCTGTAAAGATAACAAACATGACGTGACGGCAATATAACGTTTGAAATTCAAATTAAACTTTTTGAAACAATAAAAACACATTTGTTCTATGTTTACAGTTCATAGCTGAGCTATACCATAATAATACTGTACTATAGCTACTATAATATTTATACAGTACCTGGACTGGTTATAGACGGTAGGGCAGTACAGCAGTGCTGTCATCAGATTTTGGCGAGGACAGAGGCTCCAAAGCACCAAACTGATCCCGTACAGAGAAGTCAACACGAACACACAAAGCGTGAACAAGAAGCTGCGATGGTTTGCCTGTCCGACACAGCTGTTTATCCTACAACACACCAGACCAGACCAGTAAGACAAGTCAGACCAGTGACATCAGTCAACACTTTTTTCACTTTTGTCAGAAAATAGTTTGTGGACTGTTAAAATTGTAAAATCTATGGATTATCCTGAAGAACTGGGACATTTTTTTTGCATGTTTAATTTCTCCACAAATTTTTAATTAATTGTAATTTCTTAGCACATATTTAAAATTTCTTTAATTCATATTGATATTTTATGTTATTTTTAATGTCGTCTCAAAACATAAAAGTAAACAAACAACAATGCAAATAATAACATTCATGTTAAACATGACATTCCACATCCATCTAAGAAACAAGCATGCCCAGGACCCGCCTTTGCTTTACTTGACCCCTGTGCCTCTTTTTCCAGGTGGTAGACTCACAACTCCACATTGCTTTTTCGGACTGTGCCTGGTCAGGCCCTGTGGGCTAAGGCCATTATTTGGGAGGATCCTGGGAGGAAGTGATTAGGAGGAACTGACTGATCTGAACCTGATGGGTTATTGTTATTGGACTTCTGTGCTAGACATAGATTGGCTATAACAAACACCATGATCAAGCATAAAGTCATTCATGTGTACTTGGTACCAGAACATCTTATGGTGCAGGTCAATTAAGACTTGTTGTTGTGTCATCAGATTTATGCCCATATGTTGGACACTCGGGCAAAGAGAGGAGCAGAGCTGTCATCTGGTGGTGAGTTGGATCAGGTGGCAGGGGAGAAAGCTGAACAGACCTGGTAAACACAAATGTGTAGTAAGGGTGAACTGAGAACAACTGGCAGATGTGGACATCTGTCCACATGGTCTTCAACTCACAACACTGAAAGAACTTTTCGTGCATCCTGGGGAAGGTTAAGACACATAATCCGAGTGGGCTGTTTTCAAAACTTCCACTGTTGAGGCAGCTGCTAGGGGTTGCGGTCAGAAGTTGCCTGTTGTGGCAACGAACTAAAAACCTGCTGGTGGAAATGAGCCTTAGGGATAGGGCAAGGAGCTCATACATCTGGAGGGAGCTCAGAATCATCAGATTAGTATAGACATGTTTAAGGAGGAGAAGGAGAAGGAGTAGACCCCTGGGCAGACCCAGAACCTGCTGGAGGGACCCATCTAGCCTGGGAACGCCTCAGGATCTCCCAGGAGGAGCTGCATTGTGTTGCTGGAATGCCTTGCTAAACCTTCTGCCACCACGAAGCAACACCAGATAAGCGGAATGAAATAAAATAAAATGGATGAATAGATAGATGTTATGGCTCAGGGGGTAGAAAGGGTCATCCACTAGTCAGACGATTGGCAGTTTGATCCCCAGCTCCTCCAGTCTTCATTTTGAAGTGTCGTTGGGCAAGATACTGAACCCCAAGTTGCCCCTGAAGGCTGAACCATTGGTGTGTGAATGTGTGTGTATGGTTATCTCCTAAAACTGATGAGCAGTTGGCACCTTGCATGGCAGCTAATGCCATCAGTGTGGTGTGGTGTGTGTGTGTGTGTGTGTGTGTGTGTAAATGGGTGAATGAGATGTAGATGTAGTGTAAAAGTGCTTTGAGTGGTTAGAGGACTATGGCACTATATAAGTACAGTCCATTTACCAATTAAATGTGCTGCTGGTTGATCAAAATGTTTCTGCCTAAACCCACACACACACACACACACACACACACAAACCCACACAAACCCACCAGATGCAGTGGTGGTCCAGACGCTGGACACAAGCTCCACAGGTTCGACAGTGTCCGGCCCGGGGGGGGCGGATTATTTTGCACACAGGACAGCGGCTCCATTTAGTTGTCTCCGCTGTGGTGCCTGCAGAGGAGGCTGCTGTTTGGGTAGATCCTCTCAGGTGTGTGGAGGCCTCATTAGCCTCCTGACTGTAGGCTTCGGGTTGTGAAGGGGTCACAAATCCTGGACCCCTCTTGGTGAGAATAAGAGAGACAATGGTGAGAATCATGCCGGTGGTCACAGTGCACAGTTGCAGCGGACTGATGTCCCCATGTGGTAAAATCTCTGTGATAAACAGGAAGTACATGTAGAACAGGGAGTAGAGCGAAAGAGTGAGGAAGAAGAGGGTGCGTCTCCTCTTCCGGTGTGTGGCGTAGTAGTACCACAGCACCAGGCCGGGCAGAGTGGTAAGGATGATGATACCTAGCAGGTAATGCAGCGCTGCAACTTGTAGCAGGAGGGGCAGCAGCACCAGAACTGGGACAATGGAGATCTCTAGGCGGTCAATCATGGCCCCAAGAACAACAGACTGGCACCCACTTTTAGGGGGTCTGTCTTTCAGCCACCTACAGAGGTCATCAACAACAAAGGTCATCAACAACAGAAGTCTGTAGTTGATAACAACAGAGGTCTTTAACAACAGAAGTCAGCAACAACAGAGGTCATCAACTACACATGTCATCAAGTACAGATTTCCCTCAAAAACTAATTAAATAAATTAAAAAAACAATCCAACCCTTACTCTGGCTCAAGCAAAATCTCTGCATCCAGCTAAGATCTCAGGAACTTTTAGCTGTCAGCAGAGCAGCTAGCCTAGCTGCTTTCCTGTGTTTATAGTCTTTATGCTAAGCTAAGCTAGCTGTTTCCCAATGTTAAGCTAGGCTGGTTGTTTCCTCCTGTTTCCTGTTTTCATGTTAAACCCATTATTTCGCTAACAAATATGAAAGTGATGTGAATCTTTTCATGTAAGGCTTCCGATCTAAGTCTAAGTAGTCTGTCTTTTTCATCTCTGCCTGAAACTGAAGTACTTTTTAACCAATATAACATTTAATAACATTTAATATACTTCTGTATGGAATTCTGTAGTTGAACTCTCATACCTGTTGAAAGCTTCATCCAGATCTTCACAGTCACAGCAACATCTGTTCTGGTAGATATCACATTTACAGCAACACAGAGGATCATCAGGTTCTGGAGGTTTTAACTTCTCCCATTTCATTCTGGATTCCTAAAGTTAAAGTTGAAGAATATTTTAACTACATTTAACTTTTGATATTTTACCTTTATTTTACTGTTTTAATACCTTAACGTTAGTGTAACATTTCAATATTTTATCTTTTTTTACTGTTATATGTTAACTGTATTTTACTATTATATATGTTTTACTTTTATATTTTACTGTTGCATTATTTAAACTTTATTTAACTATTTTAATATTTTGACTACATTTAATAGTTTTAATACTTGAACTACATTTAGTTACATTTGACTGAGTATACCTGCACACTTTTACTGCAGTACCACTTTCATGTATTCTTCCTTCCTCCTAAACAAACCTCTCACTTCTATTTCTGTATTGTGAGAAACAATCAGGACAAACATGAAATCCAGAACCTGATGTAAATCTAAACCAGGTCTGGGTTTGATCATGATTACAGGACACACATCACATTATAGAATAAAGATTAGACTCACCCTGAACCTGTAACTTAAAGATTAAAGATAAAAATGAATCATTTCTAAAATCAGACAGTTCTCAGTCCCAAAGAGCTTCTAATGTAATTTGTTTAATTTGTTGAAACAAGGCCACTGAATCCTTAGGGACAAAGTATGTGGGCCAATGAACTCGAGTCTTTAACCCTCAGAGATCACTTTTGTCAGTGTGTTATTATTTTAGTCCCATTTATAAATTGTCTATATGCAAACAAAAAGACAACATGCATTTCAGTGTTTGTCTTATCGTTTAATATCAGATTTAACTATTTAAACATGTTCTGGTTCTATGTCTCTAAACTTACCTTTACACTCCAAACAACAAAAACAAAACCATCAACCAGTTGTCTCTTTCCAGGTAAAAGTTACTCAATCTTCAGGAAATAATGAAAAAGAAAACAATGAAGAAAACAACCTCCTGTCATCAGACTCCTGTAAAACTAGACCTTCTTTTCTCATCAGTCGTTTGTGTCTGTTAGGATGAACAACACTGAATCAGGTCACTAATCCGGTTCTCATTTCTTGGATTCCCACGGTGGAAGAATAGGGTCCTCATCTTCCTCCTCTTCCTGTCATGTCATTAAATAGTTCACGTCATTCCTCAGCATGGTTAATCTCTGCTGTTACCATTTGAACAGTGGATTGCTGGGTTAATTTAGTCAATCGTCGCTCATACATCCCACAAGTCGGTCCACCCTTGTCTGTCCTCGTTGACAGTCCACCCTGGTCTGTCCTCACTGACTGTCCACCCATATGTGTCTTCACTGACAGTCCACCCCCATCTGTCCTCGCTGGCAGTCCACCCTTATTTGTCCACTCTGGTAGTCCACCCTGATCTGTCCTCGCTGACAGTCCACTCTAATTTTTCCGCTCTTGCAGTCCACTCTGATCTGTCCTTGCTGACAGTCCACCCTGGCAGTCCAGCCTGATCTGGATCACAGTGAGTATGAGGAGCATGGCAGGCACTCATAGATGAGTGATCCACAGGGATGCCCCACCCTTCAGGATCAGAATCAGGTTTCCTTTAACTAGCACCCGGAAAACTCTGGAAGACTCTGTGTGTGTATTATGTGACAGGATTTTAGATGCAGATTGTTGCTCATAAACTTCAACACATTCAGTCAGTGTGTGTCATAACAGTGTCCTTTAAATCAGAACAATATTGTGTGTATACACACACACACACACATGTATATAATCTACATATCTTCCTTAACACACAGTTGCATTATCAGCTGGTGTGCATATAGGTGTGTATATATATATTTATATATCTACGGTCAGAGTGAGTGAAGCTCTTAACGTCTGAATCAATGCAGAGAAAAATGCTGCTCTTCTTCCTGTTGGTTTCTCTTCCATTAGTTCTGATGGATCCGGAACCTGAGACACTAAACCTGGCTCTAATCTGTTTAATGCAGAGAGTGGACTGAACCATCACTTCACTTAATCATTTATATTCAAATAATGTTTTATCTATATTTCATTCAGGCTTTAGGAAAAAAGTGGCTTTAAAGGTTTAGAGTTGTGTTTCCTGTTTTATTTTGTAGTTCTGCCCTATCTGTGTTTTGTATTTAAGGAGCAGGAACTTAGGTTGAAAATTCAGTGTCATTCTTCAAGAATGTATGGACCTTGTGTCATGACTAAGAAAGCTGGTTATGTTTAGGTTGTCTTGTGTCAATGTTGTCTTGTGGTTTCCTGTTTTATTTTGAAATTTTTCCCTCCTCTCGTTTCAGATAACTTGCCCCTTCCCCTGGTGTGGTTCCCACCAGCCTGATTGTCCTCCCCGCCCTGATTGTTTCCACCTGTACCCCATTACCATGTGTGTATATAAGTATCTGCGTCTCCCTTTGTTTGTTGTCAGTTCGTCTTGTCCTTCGTGTCCGTGAACCAGCTCCTCGTCATAGTCATGTCCTTTTCTACTTTTGATCCGTGCTGGTGCCTTGTCAGGTTTTTGTATAAGTCTTTGCTACTTTGTCAAGCCTTTGTACTTTATAGATTTTTTTTCCCCCGTAAGAGTGGTTTTTCATTTGTTATCTTTATCCTTGATTTTGTTAGTAGGCTTTCCCTCTCGTGAGTGTTTTTTTGTTCTTTATATTATATAGCGTTTTCCTCCCAGTGAGTGATTTTCTGTTTTTTTTTTCATAATAAAATATTTAGTTTATTTCACACTTTGTCTCCTGAGTCGTGCGTTTGGGTTCAAGCCACAGTTCTAGCCATGACACCTTGTTGTTTTCCCATATCCTTAGTTTAACCATACCAAATATATTTTGTTGGCTATATTGTAACAATCCAGTGTGAATGCATATTTAAAGCCATTTTCTCGATCAAATGCTTTTAACATTAAAACCTTATGTTTTAGAATAGCATAAATGGCTATGCTGAAGAATGTGTGTGTCTTTGTAGGATACAGCGAGAGACAAGGCCCTATAATGCATCACTGTTGGTGTTCTGACAGTTGTCAGTGAAGATAGTACTCACGAGGATCCAAGCTCAATGAACCTCCAGCCCATCTCCACTGCCATCATTCTAGAGGGAGGTATTCTCATGGATTATATTAAAAACTTGCCTCAGTCAGTTTCTCTGTTATTTGGACTTACATATGCTTTGCATTTGAATTACCAAAATGCATGGCAAATAGACTCAACTTAATGCAGACTGGGAACTGTCTACTCGGTTTAAACCAGTAGAGAGCCATCAGCTGATAACACTTTGTATGCTTTGCAGCCATTAATGTTCTCCTGTTGACAGAGAAAGTTTGATGCTTTCATGCAACTCTGCATTTACCATCTTAGTTTTTGTTATGCACTGGTTGGACCCAAACCTGGGCTGCTGCAACAAGGACCCTGTGGAGGGGGTGTGGTGCATCAGCTGCAGGGGAGAGGTATGGAGACAGTTCAGGAGAGCAGCGCCATGGGGAGGTGATTAGCAGGAAGTATCTGCATCTAGTTGTCTAATCACTCTCCCCTTTTTACAACAGTAGTGTGCTGGACCTGGAAGGGGGAACAAGCACAGACACACCAAGATTCGGCAGCAAAAGGGTGGTGGTCCGGAGTGTTGCAATGATACAAACAGACTGCAAACGGCTCAGATCATTGGGTGTTCTGTTTACGAGTGAAATAAACGTGTCAATCAGTCATCATTCTGTGACTCTGTGCTCAAGAAACCCACAGTGGCATCAGTCAATGCCACAGACACATTCAAGGAAATTGGTTTGTTTAATTTAAATGAACTTGTGAAAATGAGTGAGTAGTAAGTTGTAGGTATTTTGTAATTCTAAGTGGGGTTCAAATTGTATCAAAATGTGTTGTACTACTTAATTTAGTACTACACACTTAAAATAAACAATCTATTCTGACACATTAATCTTAAGATTAATTTGCTTAATTTTAAAGTACTTTTTTAAAATAAAGTCAACTTATTACATTTTACAGTATAAGCGTAGGGGTAGGGCTAGAGGTTAGGGTAGTAGTGATATTCTTTATCTTTTGTTTGTTTCCTTCATACAAATATTGTTCCCTATCCTTGATAATAACTGCACTACCTTTATCAGCTGGTGTAATGTTTTTATTATCTATAAGTTTCTTACGGGTTCTGGTTTCTTTTTTCACTGAAGTTAGGTTTGGTTTTATGTGGTTGGATATTATAAAAATAATCCATATCAGCTTTGATGAGGTCAGTGACCTCTGTTGGCAGTTTAGATAGAAAAGGACTCCAATCAGACTTTAAAGTGGAGGGAGTTGGTTCTGTATTTTTCGTTTTTTGAAAATATACATCTAATTTTATTTTTCTGTGATATTGCTAAATATCCCATGTACTCTGTTCTGTTCTGTTCTTAGTGCTCCCTCTAGTGGGGATGAAGATTTATCAGTTAGTTTGAATTTTGTGGCCAATACAATTATATTGTTTGATCCCTCCTGTGTTGGCAGGCTTATGGGGATGTATTTTAAATAACACTGTGCTGTAACATTTTTTGGGCCATTGCTTTGGTCCAATAAATATTGTCTTTGCCTGTGGAAAAAGATTCATCAGGAAGTTCAGTTATGTGCAGGCAGTTTTTGGTGATCTGGTGGTTCAGGTGGTTCTGCTCTTTGTGGGGAAGGGTTTGGGAGTAGTTAATTACTGGCAACCAAACCTCAGCCTTTGGAAAGTTTTTATTCTAACCCTTTTTTTCAATCCTGGTGGACAAATTGGCTTTTTGGATGAGAGCTTCTGTGTGCGCAAAGATTTCCCTTGGGTAGCTGTCAATTTAAAGGTCTCACTGCTGAAAGGTGGAATTTTAGCCAGGTAAATATCTTCTTTTGTTCTACATCACAAGTACATCACATTTTACACACAAATCTTTTGTCGTAACTGATATAAGAACTTTTAAGTTATGCTGATAAATATTACACAAATGTTACACTTTACTCAAAAAATGTGTTCATGTGTTTTAACAATTCCCTTAACTTAATATTTATTTTCTTAATGCTTAAATGATTTGATTGAATGATACTTGAAAAAATCAACTGTACACAATGTATTACATCAATAGTATCTACTCAAAATATTACACCTTAATGAACTCAAAATATTTACCACTTGTCAACTTAAAATGTAGAAGATGCCCTGTTCAGTTTGTAATGCTCAAAACCAAAACAGCTGTGGAGGACCAGGAGTAATTTATTTGGGATCCCAAAATGTCCCTGGTTGGGAATATTAATTAAAAAAAGAAACAAAGAAATATTATGTGATAAATCACAGTGCTTTCTCTGAATTCAGTTACTCCTAGTTGTGTGATCCTGTAACTGTCTCTGCACCCAGAGAGTGATCACTTATTCCTCCATTATAATATGGATTTTTTGGTTTTCAGGGGTAAGTATTATGGTTATAAATTATGCAAATGAGCTGGTTTGGTCCCAGTGGTTGGTTATAAAAATAATAAAAAATATAAACAATATATAAATGACTGCTGGAGAAGCCACATCATCTGCCTTTGTCTGCATGTTTGTGGTGCAGTGTAAATACAGCAATAATATCTGAAGAAATGTTCATTGAGAAATCTTTGTTGCACTCAACTCCAGTTGGCACAGCTATAGACATAGTAGATTAGAATATACTTTATTTTTTAACTATTAATCCATAAGGGGAAATTCATTAAACCAGCATCTTCAGAAAAAACAAGTATCCGAAAAAAAAATCAACAAAACCCAGCAAAATCAACCTCCTCCTGACCAATTCAATTCAATTTTATTTGTATAGCCCAAAGTCACAAAGTACATTTGCCTCGGAGGGCTTAGGGTTAGGGTTAGGGTTCAAGGCCAGGGCTTGGCATCCTCCTCTCGCTGGTGGCCTCGGGAGAGAACACAGATGGCGCTGGCAGGTTAGGTATGGGTGAAATGAGAAAAGCCTGGCGACAGCCAGGTTGCAATGTTTCGGAGCATCTTGTCCTTCATCGGGCTCTGGTCAGAGTATTTTTTTCTTCCTCTAGGATTGAGGTAAGTATTAGTTTTTATCCTTCATTTAGGCTTTGTTTCTTCCTCTAAGTTTGAAGTATTTGGTTATTTCTCCTTCATTTAGGTCTCTTTCTTCCTCTAGATTTGAGTTAAGTATCAGGTGAGTATTTTCTCTTTTTTCCTTCTTTGTTTAGGCTTCAGGTGTAGTGTATTTTGTTTTGTTTTAATTTTTCCTTTCTGTTTAGGCTTCTTTCTCCCTTTGTTTAGGACATGGAGAGTGGGTGAGTCTCTATGCACTGGCCATCCTGTTCTGGTTCAGGTGAGTCCTATTTTAGATTGAGACCTTTAGGAAATATTGTGCCTAATTTTCGGATCCATTCTCTCTCAGCTCTGGCTCTCTCTGCATTGTTCCAGTTTGGATCCTTCTGGAGGACTGTGGCTCGGACAGACGACCATCCATGGGAGACAAAATGGCTGACAAGGGGTGTGTGTGTGTGTCTCCGCGTACGGATGTTATATCTGTGTTGTGTGAAGCGCTGGAGGAGCGTGTTTTTGGTCTCCCTGACGTATTGAAGTCCGCAGGTCTGACACTCAATCAGGTAAACACAGTTTTTGGAATGGGGATTTTCCCGGGTCATGGTCTTAAAGACTGTTTTGTTTACATGACTGCGTATCCAGGTAAGGTGTTTAAAAAATTGCCCCTGACCTCTGGGCTTAGAGCTGGTCAGTGGTTTAATTTTAACTTTGACCAGGTGGTCTTATTTTTTCTAAAAGCTGCTATAATTTTGTATTTTCTTTAAAAAATACTTTGATATCTAATTTGTTGTTTTGTTGAAAATTTGTCCCCTTGTAGGTGGTGGTATCCAGAAAGTCGACAGACGTGGTGCTGGTGGTGGATTTCAGGTTGATGGACGGGTTATGATTATTCAAGGTAAGTAAAAACTGTTCAAATTCCTCCCTGGAATAGGGCCAGACCCCCCAGATATCATCCAAATACCTATAATAATGTGTGGGTTTCTGTTTGCAGGATGCCAGGGCAGATGTCTCCCACTCGGCCATGAAGATATTTGCGTATGCCGGTGCAAATTTCTTTCCCATTGCAGTGCCTTTAATTTGCAGATAGAAATTACTGTCAAATTCAAAATCATTTCTTCTGAGATTAATTTCTAGTAACTGTAAAATTTCTTTGTCTGGCCTATTCTTATCTGGATATTTAATAAAAATGTTTTTTATAGCTTGAATGCCTTCGTCTATATCAATATTAGTATACAAACTGTCTATGTCTAATGTAAACAGAATGCAGTCTGAGGGGACATGGAGTTTTTTGACTGTGTCGACAAAATGATAAGTGTCTTTTAGGTATCCAACATGTTTGTTGGATAAGGGATTAATGTAGTGATCAATAAATTGGGCTGTATAATATGTCTCACTGTCACAGTCCGACACTATGGGCCTCCCAGGCGGAATCTCAAAAGGAACGCTCCACTTTGAGGGCTCCTTGTGGATCTTGGGAAGGAGATAAAAAAGTCTGGGCCTCGGGATCGGGTTACCCACCAGGTAAGTATATTGTTTTTTCTTTATAAATCCTTTATTTAATAATGACTGAGTAATTTGTTTAACTATTTTTTTCGTTTCAGGATAAATGGGCTCCTTTAAAGGGGAATAATATTTCTTGTCATTCAATTGTCTATAACCCTCAAATAGATACTGTTCTCTGTCCATTATGACCACCGCACTTCCCTTATCTGCCGGTTTTATAATGATGTTTTTGTTTTCTGTCAATCCCCTCAGAGCTATAGTTTCCTCGTGACTCGGGTTGGCTCTGGGTTCGGACGGATGGAAATTGTTTTCAAAGTAATTGAAATCGGCTTTGATTAAATCTGTGACTTCTGGTGGTAATCTTGATAAGGGGGGGCTCCATTCAGATTTGTGGGTGAAAGAGATGAAAGGCCTGACTCTTTTATTTCGAAAATAAACATTGAGTTTGATTCTCCTATGATATTGTTGTAGATCCCATCTGCTCTGCTCCAGCATGTTCCTCTGGCTCCCTCTGCTGGGGATGAAGGAGAGGCCTCTATTCAGCAATGTGAATTGGGGCTGAGTAAGTTTAAACTTTCAAAAGATGCTGGCTGCAGACCTCCACTGTCACGCACCTACCTCCACTGTCACGCACCTCCACTGTCAGGCCCGGGAATTGAACGGGATACATTTCAAAATAAAACTGCAGACCTCCACTGCCAGGCCAGGAAATGCAAGGGATACATTTCAAAATAAAATCGTGAATTCGTGAATGCACTTCCGGTTGAATCGTTTTCCTAACAAATGAATTAATTAGTAAACAATGACATAACATTTTTCAATTCCCGGTCTATCGTATATATTGTTTTTATAGTAAACTTTTGTTTGGTCAGTGCACATTTTCTCTTATATATATATATATATATATATATACACATACACACACACACACACACACACATATATATATACACACACACACACATATATGTGTGTATATATATACATATAACAAAACAAAAGTTATGTTCATCAATGATTAATCATTAATCAAAATCAGTTAAATGTAAACGCTAGTGCTCTTTATTCAGAAAACCCTCATGTCACATCTACATTTCAGAATCTGGTTATTATAGACACAGATTAAATGTTAAATATAAATATTTCAATATTTATCATCACAGTAACAGTGTTACACACATTAGTAGCTGTAAACACTCAGCATTAGAAAAATACATATGTTGGTTTGGTGCTTACATAAGGAGTACACATTTATAATCATCATTTTAAAAGTTACATACGTTGTTTTTGGTGCCTATTTGTTTCCCAGATATATTAGTGTGTGTGTGAATGGGTGTATAAGAGGCATTAACTTTGTAAAGAACTTTGTAGAAAGGCGCTTTATGAAGTTCAGTCCATTTCCTTGTATTAGTTTACGGGCAGATCTGCCACATCCAATATGGCGGACGTGTTAATGTAACGCAGCAACGGACCAACCCGCTCAATGAGGCATCTGAAAATCATTTTCATCTGAAAATGACCCTCTCAAAATGTCCTCTCCACCTCCCCACCCCCCAAAAAAAGTCATCACTTCCGGGCCTGACAGTGGAGGTGCGTGACAGTGGAGGTCTGCAGCCAGGTGCCTCTCTAAATTTTTGTGCCAAAACCATGACATTTTCGACCCCTCCTGATCATGCAGGCTTATGGGGACATGAATTTTACATAACCCATCCAGTATTCCAACATGTGTTTGGCTGTGGTTTTGGTCCAGTGTGTTTTGTCTTGTGTCGTAGCAAATAATTTGGATTGTGTCACGCGGTGAGGTCAAGTTGGGTTTTTGTCCTGTCTTGTCATTTCCTGTTTTATTTTGAAAGATAACTCTCCTCTCGTTTCAGGTCACTTGCCCTTGCTCATGTGTCACCGGTCTGATTGTTTCCACCTGTTCCCCATTACCCTGTGTATATATTGTCTGCGTCTCCCTTTGTCTTGTGCCTATTTGTGCCAAATAGATTTTGGGGGGATCTGCAGTTGTCTCACCGTGTTCACAAAATGGTAGATGTCTTTAAGGTACCCAGTGTGTCTGTTAGATAGGGGATTGATGTAATAATCAATAAATTGGGCCGTATGATAGGTCTCGCTGTCGCAGTCTGACACGATGGGTCTCCCAGGTGGGATTTCAAAGGGGACGCTCCATGCAGAGGGCTCCTTGTGGATCTTCGGGAGGAGATAAAAGAGCCTGGGTCTCGGGATCGGATTGCCCTGCAGGTAAGTGAATTGTTTTTTATTTATAAATTTTTTATTTAATAGGGTTAGGGTGGTGTGGGAAAAACTCCCTCCGGTACGGGAGGGAGGGTGCACTGGCCCTCCACCCGGAAGGCCTCCCGTATCCCCAGTCCCGGGACGATTGTTGGGGTTTACGGCGTCTGCCGTACCGGACAGTTGTCCAGTCCTCCATCTTTGAAAATATCTCGAACAAAAAACACTTCCCAAAAATAGGGGGGAAGGAAAAATTCACTAATTTTATTTTATTTTTTTTCCCAAAATGTATAAAATGAATGAGGCTTTTAAAATTATTTTTCTTATAAAATATTTATTAATGTATTTACAAAATGAAATAAAATAATATAATATATAAAAAATAAAATATGAACTAAAATTAAACACTATGAAGAGATCAAATTAAATCTGGTGTGCTAGCGGCAACGTTTCAACCTTTACCAGGTCTTCCTCAGGCCTGCACACCAAAATTAGCTAATGTGCTAACCAAAAATGTCTCTCTCTCTCTCTCAGTGTTACCTCTTCGAACTCCTGAGCAGAAATGAGCTCTCCAGCCCTGTCCTTCCCTTATATACCCTGCTGGGGCTCCGCCCCTTTCGTATCCGGTAAGTTCCCTGTACAACACATTTTAACATTTTACAATGAACTTTAACTATTTACAATGTGTTTTTAACTATTTACAATGAATTTTTAACCGTTTACAATGAATTTTTACATCAAAATAACTTAAAAAATACACCAAAATATATTTTTTTACAGATATTACAAAATATAATCCCAAAATTATTTTTAATGATAAATTATTTTTAACTTAAATAAAACAGGTAAGTAAAAGGTAAGTACCAATGTTCCAGAAAGGGTCAGAAAATAATAGAAATACAGTTAGGGTTAGAAGGTAAGTAAGTTAGGGTTAGGGTTAGGGCACCAGGTAAATGGGTTAGGGTTAAAGGTAGAAGGTTAGGGTTGGGGCACCAAGGTTAGGGTTAGGGCCCCAGGTAAGTGGATCTCACAGGTCCTCTTGTGCTTTGGCTGCTTGCTTTTTATAGCTTTCATGGGAGGCGGCTTTTTGCTCTGCCTCTGATTGGCTCTTTAAGGGGGCGGCTTGCTCTCCCTTTTTCTTTTATTTATTTCACTCTGCCGTTTGCGCAACGTTTCGGAATTATTGTTCCTTCTTCAGGCGCCGGTCAGAGTGTTCTATTAATATTCATTTTCTCCTCTTTTTAGGTTTTGCGTATCCGCAACTTAGGTTTTCTTCTGTTCTCAGGTAAGTATCTTTATTTCTCTTTCTTTTCTTAGGTTTTCTTCTTCTCTTTCAGGTTCACAGGTGAGTATATTTTTCTTTTCTTCTTTTTCTTAGGCTTTTCTTCTTTTTCAGGTTTCCCGTGAGTCACGGTAAAATGGGGAAACAGGAAGGGGTTAGGGTTAGGGTTAGGGCTTAGGGTTAGGGTTAGGGTTAAAGGGGAACCACGGTTAGGGTTAGGGTTAGGGCTAGGGATGGTTGTCTCACCTCTCTGAGGTTAAGGTCAGGGGATGGGGCTAGGGATGGTCGTCTCATCCTCCACGGAGCTCTCCAGGAGTCACCCACGGCACCGGCAAAATTAAGGGTTTGGGCTAGGGTTGTAGGTGCTCGGGATTTGGGGTAAAGGTTGGGTCAGATGTCGTCACCGTGAATGGACTCTCCACAGACACGCATCTTGAAACCCCGGCACTGGCCGGTTAGGTGAGGGGAAAAAAGCTGGGTTGTACCCAGCTGGTGCACTGGCCCTGGGCGTGCGTGTCCGAGGCATCGGACATCCTCCACTCCTACGTCCGCAGAGTCCCAAGCATTCCCCACTCCACAATCCCATACTGTGCACAGTCCCTCTGCTGTGCTCCCAAAGCCACCAAAGAAAATAAATAAAACGCCTCCAGACTCCACACATTCCGTGTCCGCAATCCAAAGAAAAAGCAAAAACACCTCCAAACTCCCCACATTCCCTCTCCACAACTGAGGCTTGAACAAAGCACAGGCTAAATTGCCCTGCACTGGGTTTAACACATGTTTGTGTTGTTTCAAAAAATTGGATCTCACAGGTCCTCTTGTGGTTTGGCTGCTTGCCTTTTATAGCTTTCATGGGAGGCGGCTTTTTGCTCTGCCTCTGATTGGCTCTTTAAGGGGGCGGCTTGCTCTCCCTTTTTCTTTTATTTATTTCACTCTGCCGTTTGCGCAACGTTTCGGAATTATTGTTCCTTCTTCAGGCGCCGGTCAGAGTGTTCTATTAATATTCATTTTCTCCTCTTTTTAGGTTTTGCGTATCCGCAACTTAGGTTTTCTTCTGTTCTCAGGTAAGTATCTTTATTTCTCTTTCTTTTTCTTAGGTTTTCTTCTTCTCTTTCAGGTTCACAGGTGAGTATATTTTTCTTTTCTTCTTTTTCTTAGGCTTTTCTTCTTTTTCAGGTTTCCCGTGAGTCACGGTAAAATGGGGAAACAGGAAGGGGTTAGGGTTAGGGCTTAGGGTTAGGGTTAGGGTTAAAGGGGAACCACGGTTAGGGTTAGGGTTAGGGTTAGGGTGTGGGTTAGGGTTAGGGGTTAGGGGTTAGGGTTAGGGTTAGGGTTAGGGTTAGGGTTAGGGTTAGGGTTGGGTTAGGGTTGGGGTTAGGGTGCCAGGGATATGCTCTTGTTGCACTGGCCTGTTGCTCCGCTGTCGTATGTTTGAGAAATCTCCTGTGTTTACAGTTAAGTTTTGGTAATGTTAGGATCGGGTCAGAGGTCGCCTCACTGACTTCTGGGTCAGGCAGAAGCTTGGCGAAGGTGGAAGGTTCATCTCCCCCATCCGGAAGGGCCGGGTTCAAGTCCCGGGCAGGGGAAGAGGGCCGATCATCCCGGGCAAGGAGGATCGGGAGCGCGGAGTCAAAGGCCCCACTTATTTGGATAAAAAATTCCAGCCATAAATACATAAATATATATAAATATATATTAAAAAAGATTTAAATAAGTTAAATGCCTGACTGGACCAAGTAAAATTCATGCAATAAAAAATAGGTAAAATCATAGGTAAAAGCATGCAATAGCAATAAAACATGCATGAAAACCACAATCATAAAACAAGGTGTATGGAGACTGAATTGCCCCCATTAATTCATCAATTAATAAATAAGTTTTAATAAATAAATAAATAAATAATTAAATAAATAAATACATAAGTACATAGATGGTCCATGTGTGGCATAAATAAATACAAAATGGTGGATAACAAGGTGATCTAAAATGGTGGATAAAAACAGGGGGGCCTTTTTCCTTGTGTTATTTATTAATATATTTATTTTCAGCAACTTTAAGGTGTCCCCCCTGGCCAAGAGGCAAGCCCCGCGCTCCCGAGTCCGAGGGGCCCGGGTTCAAAACCCGGATTCCCATCCAGGATAAAAAAAAGGACTAAAAGTTTTCTTTTTCATTCAGGCCCCTTGGGGCCCTGGTATCTAGTTTTAAAATCCACATTTTCTCGGCCCTCTTCCTCTGCCCGGTAGTCCATCTCTCATTGGCCTCCACTCCTGTAATGATGAGTTTATTGGTGCCGTGTTCTTGAAAGTGTTGTCCCAGGGTGGTTCTGAGTCTATTTTCGTTGATGTTGTAGATGTGTTGTTTCAGTCGGATGTGTATACTGTTTTTTGTCTCGCCTATGTAGTGTTTATTGCAGTTTGTGCAGGTGATGATGTATACTGTGTTGGTAGTCTGAAGAGTAAGTCGTCCCATGGTCGGGTAGGAGGTGTTGCTGTAAGTGTTAGTGATGAATTTCCTGTTCCTGTAGTGAGTGCTGTGTTCTGTGTATGGTTGTGGTCTATGGTCCGTGTATTTGGAGTGTACCAGTATGTCCTGTAAGTTTTTGTTTCTTCGGAAGGCGGAGATGGGTTTAGAGTTATGGAAGGCTGGATGTTGTGTTTGTAGATGGGTGAAGTTGTGTTTGATGCTATGGTGTAGTTTAGTGATTGTGTGTGAAAAAGTGGAAATGAATGGAATGATGTGTGTGCTGCTGAGGTTACCCTGGAGCTTGGTTGGGTCTGGTCCCAAAGGAGGGGGATGAGGGTTAGGGTTAGGGAAGGGATAAGGGAGGGGGTTAGGGTTAGGGTTAGGGTTAGGGAGGGGGTTAGGGTTAGGGTAGGGAGGGGTTAGGGTTAGGGGTTAGGGAGGGGGTTAGGGTTAGGGTTAGGGAGGGGGTTAGGGTTTAGGGTTAGGGAGGGGGTTAGGGTTAGGGTTAGGGTAGGGAGGGTTAGGGTTAGGGTTAGGGAGGGGGTAGGTAGGGTTAGGGGGGGTTAGGGTTAGGGAGGGGGTTAGGGTTAGGGAGGGGTTAGGGTTAGGGAGGGGGTTAGGGTTAGGGTCAGGGAGGGGGTTAGGGTGAGGATGTAGACCCAGTCTAGGGTAGATGGTTGGGGTTAGGGTGAGGGGTGGGGGTCGGGATGCAACCCTGTTTAGGGTAGGGGTTGGGGTTGGGAGGCAAACCCTGTTTAGGGTAGGGGTTGGGGTTAGGGACCAGACCATGTACCACTTCTTATTGGGGGTTGTGACTGAGACCTGGGCTGGAGCTGGTGGAGTGTGAGAGCGAGTGGGAGCGAGGCTGGCCAAGGTACTGTTTTGATCTGGCGGAGGAAGCGTTTTGAATAGGCCCTATTACGGAGTGCTTTGAAGAGTAGTGATGTTGCCTTATTAAAATCAGATTGTTGGGAACAGATGCGGTGGAAGCGGATAATTTGTGATTTGATGATGCCACGGAAGGTGTGTTTGGGGTGATAACTGTTCTTGTGTAGGAGTGCGTGTGTATCGGTGGTTTTGAAATAGACTTTGGTATGAAGACGGGTGTGAGATGTGGTGGAGGGCTGAAAGAAAACAGTTGTGTCCAAAAAGTTGATCTGTGTCCGGTCTATGGTGTGTTTAACTTTGATTGTTGGGTGATGACCGTTGAGGGTTTTGATAAATGTTTGGAAATGTTCGATGTCGTGGGTCCAGATGCCGAAGATGTCATCGAGGAAGCGGAGGTAGATTAGTGGCTTGTGGGTACACTTGGCCAGTGCTTCTCGCTCCCACTCGCTCATGTAAATATTGGCGTATGATGGTGCAAATCTTTGGCCCATGGCTGTCCCGTGTACCTGTAAGTAGTTTTGATTATTGAATACAAAGTCATTGTTATTTAGGCAGATGGTTAAAAGTTTGATGAGTTCTTGGTCCGGTCTATTGCTGTCTGGATATTGTTGAAAAATGGAGGTGACTGCTTTTAATCCTGTGGTTGTGTTGATGTTAGTGTATAAACTATCGATATCAATTGTGAATAAATAAGACTTGGAGGGGACAGCCATGGGTCGGATGGTGTCTAAAAAGTGATATGTGTCCTTGATGTAGCTGGGGTGTTTTGTGGAGAGAGGTCCGAGGAAGTGTTCGATGTATTCTGTGATTTTGTAGGTTGTGCTGTTACAGTCTGAAACAATTGGTCGACCAGGAGGAACCTCACAAGGGATAGTCCAGGTATGTGGTTCTTTATGGATTTTTGGTAGTAAATAGAAGTGTCTGTTGCGTGGGTTGTCTGGTCCGAATAGGTAGTCTTTCTGTTTGGCTGAAATGTGTTTGTTATGGTATAGTGTTTGAATAATTTTCCTAACTGCTACCTGTGTTTCTAATTGGATGCTTGTTTCTATTGTTTTGTAATGTGTTGTGTTGGAGAGTTGACGGTGAGCTTCTATAAGATATTGGTGTCTGTCCATGATTACTATTTTGGAACCTTTATCGGCTGGTTTGATGATGATGTTTGGATTGTTTGTGAGTGTTCTTAAGCCCTGTCGTTCGGCCTCCGACAGATTGTCTGCTGTATCTGTCGGAGGCCGATATCTGCGGAGAATTTTTCGGTTGTTGTGAAGGTGTTGCCGGATTGGAGAGGATAGTTGTTCTGTGGTGGGTTCCCAATTGGATGGGTGTGTGAATAATTTCTTGCTTTGGTGTGGTTGGTTGTGGAAGTATTCCGTTAATTTAAGGCGTCTGTGGTATTGGTGAAGGTCCCTGTGAAGTTCCTCCTGGTCGAACCTGGGTGGATTTGGGATGAAGGATAAGCCTTTTTCCAATAATGTTATTTGAGATTGTGTGGGTTTGAATAGTGTAGACAGATTGAGAATGTTGGAGGTAGAGCTCCAGCCCCGGTCCAGGTCTGTTGGAAATGGTTCCTGAGTCGGTTTGATTGTAATTATAAATTTAGCTGACTACACCAATTTTCTAGGATGTGTTTTGCTGTGTTTGGTTTCCAGTGAATGTTATCTTGTTCTGTGGTGAAGGTGTCGTGTGGGATTTCTGTTAAAAACGGAAGGTGTGTGGCTATGGTGTTGTTGATTAATTTAAGGTTGTCCTGCTGTTTTTGTGTGAGATTGGGGGAATAATTCATTATGGGAAAATATATGTCTGCATTTGGAAAGGTTACAGTGGCTAATTTATAAAGGGCTTTTAACTGTTTGCATGATGTGAGTTTGGGGTCCTGGTCTCTATTGTTAATTCCAATGGATAGGATGACTATTTTTGTTGTGGGATTTGGGATGGTTTTTTCGCAGATTTTAAGAAAGTGGTACAGGTTTGCTCCAGGGTAACTGTCTAACTGAATCTGTGGGTTGTGGTGTGGTGGAATTCTGTTAATGTTGGAGTCACCAAGTACCAGGACTGGTTTTCTGCCTTTAAAAAACCAGTCCTGGAGTTTACGGTTGGGTCTGCTGAGGTGATAGGTGGGTTTGAATTTGCCAGGGAGGATTGGTGTGAGTGTACGCTGACGGGGGGGAGAGTCCAATAGTGAATCTGAAGTATTGTGTTTTCCTGTTAGCCGGTGGGCTGATCTCTGGGTCGGCATGGCTCACTGCAGCTGCCCCAGGACTATGTTTAGAGGAGGGTTCAGATTGGGATTTCATGCCGGTGGATTTGGCTTTGAAGTGCCCTTTCATCATGTTTTTCCCCTCCTCTTTCTGTTCCGGTAGGGACTGCTGAGGAGCCACGCCAGCACTTGAGTCAGCACCACCTGCAGGTGTGGAGCGGAGGGGTGAGATGGTTTTCTGGAATCAAAATGGAGACGTTTGAGTTACTGTGTGTAGTGAGTGAGATGGAGTGTAGGTCCGGAGTGATGTTCAGCTGGTCCGGAGGTCTGTGAATTTGGGCCTGTGTGAATATTTTTCTATTGTTTAGTGGTGGGGTGAGTGTTGTGGAGGGTGGAGTGGGTTGAGGTGATGGTTTGGCTGCCATGGTACAACTGTTCCTGGTCCGGGGGATTGGAGACAAGTCTGGTCGTTGGTTGTTTATTGTGTCTGTTATTTTAAACTGTCTTGAAGTTTGTGGTGTGGAAGTCTGTGGTCCTGGTGGAGTCTGTTTGTTTTCTGTGGTTATGGGAGAGGTGAAGTGGGGGTTCGGAGGTTTCTGAGTTGGTGGTGGAAGTTGTGTCTGTCGGGGGGGTTGAGGTCGGGGGATGAGCGGTCCAGTCCTGGGGGGCATTGTAGTCGTTTTGTAAATGGGGAGTCTGGGTGTGGAGAGTGCAGTCTGGTCCGGTCTATGTGGCTGTGTTGGAGTGGGGAGGAGGGGTGTTCTGCTCTGATGTTGTCTATTGTAGTTGGTTATGTGTTCTGAGAGAGTAGTTCGCTGGCCAAGAGAGAGGACTGTGGTCTTGTGTGGTGCAGGCAGGGGAGGGAACTCCTCCTCATCCGAAAGTTCCGGGATGGGGGAGAGGGAGTCACCAAGCCTCTGCCTGGTTTTGGAAATGGCTGGTGGTTTGGTGTATGTAATGGTGGCTTGGTAGGTAGAGGTGGTGGTGTTGGTGATGGTGTTGGTGGTGGTGTTTGAGTGTCTATGTATGATCTGTTCTGCTGTTTTGTAATGTTTCTATTCTAAGTCGAGTGTTGTATCTTTTACGTGCCCATCCTGTAGCTATCTGTAGGGCCGTACTGTTGTAAGTGAGGTTACTAAGGGTAAGTATGGTGTGTTCGTAGTGTTCATGTAATATGTTCATGTTTGTAGTCATCCAGTGTGTTGTATTGTTCTGAACCTTAATTCTTGTCTCCTGTGTAGGTGCGGCGGGTTTGATGAAGTCAGTGAGGCGATTTACCTGTCTCATCATCCCAGGCGGGAAGGATCCTGAAGAGATGGCGTGGTTCATAATGTGTTTGTGGTGTATGGCCTGTATTAATTTAAAGTATTGCTTACTCATGTGTCTGGTTTCTGTGTCTGGTGGCTGATTTATGGTAGAGGATGTGTTTCTGGTTATGTCTGAAAAAAGTGTCTGTTGTGTGCTAGCCGTCATGGGTGGTCTGTGTGTGTGTGTGTGAGTGAGTCTGTGTGAGCTGGTCTGGTTTCCACTCAATGGCAAGGCCTTTACTCTGTGTGAATTCATGTTTTTAATCATCAGGTGGGGTGGGTTCTTACCTTAGGGATGTGCGGTGTTCTGCCGGGTGGGTCCTTCCAGGTGTATCCTTTTGGATGTTTCTTTTCCTTTTAGTTCAGGTTCAGTACAGGGTCTGGAGGGGGTGAGACTTGGAAAGATAGGCAGTCTTTTTCCTGCACTTCTCTGCCTCCAAAAGTTGTTATTTTGCCTGTATGATAGGTCCCGGTTCCCGTAAAAAGGAAGGTAAAAAAGGAAAGTTCGAGTCCCTCCCAACAACAGTTTAAAAAGGAGGTCAGGGCAAATCCCTTTGGCAGAGTCCCATTCCCAGTTGTGATGATTAAAATAGGCTATACTTTATTCAAAAAGGTTTAAAAAACAAGGTTTAAAACAATAAAGGACTATAAAAGAGTAAAAAGGTTACTTAACCGTTGAGTAGATCCGAAGTTTTCCTGACGTTTCGCAAAATAATTTGCTTCTTCAGAGGAATACTCCTGTTGCCAGCTCTGCCAGTATTTGAATGTTGGAGAAAGGAATACTCCTTCCTCCAAGGTTCAAGGCTGGCCAATCAGTGATGGGGTGATGATGTGGTAAGTTGTGATTGGTTGAATCTAGCGGGTTTTGGAGGGAGAACAGCTAAGGAGTGCTGATTGGTCAGAGTTAGGGGCGTTGGTAGTTCGTGGTTTGGGAGTGAATAGTTGGTGTGGATGTGCTATGTGTATGCTGTGGTAGCTCAGTGGGCAAGGCTCAGTGCTCCGGACCGGGAGAGCGGGGATCCCGGCCCGGGCGTTGCGCGACCAAAGCTCCACCGAGTGCCATCAAGTTTTCCCGCCTGGGACGGTCCAGGACTCCCCGGGCCCGAATAATGGAGTCAATGCGACAAAGTTATTATTGTTGATGAAATGATTATAAAGGTAAGTGTGGGGTGTGAATCTACAGCTGAGCAACGGCACGGGCGTGGTTAGGGTTGGGTTAGGGTTGGGGTTAGGGTGCCAGGGATATGCTCTTGTTGCACTGGCCTGTTGCTCCGCTGTCGTATGTTTGAGAAATCTCCTGTGTTTACAGTTAAGTTTTGGTAATGTTAGGATCGGGTCAGAGGTCGCCTCACTGACTTCTGGGTCAGGCAGAAGCTTGGCGAAGGTGGAAGGTTCATCTCCCCCATCCGGAAGGGCCGGGTTCAAGTCCCGGGCAGGGGAAGAGGGCCGATCATCCCGGGCAAGGAGGATCGGGAGCGCGGAGTCAAAGGCCCCACTTATTTGGATAAAAAATTCCAGCCATAAATACATAAATATATATAATATATATTAAAAAAGATTTAAATAAGTTTAAATGCCTGACTGGACCAAGTAAAATTCATGCAATAAAAAATAGGTAAAATCATAGGTAAAAGCATGCAATAGCAATAAAACATGCATGAAAACCACAATCATAAAACAAGGTGTATGGAGACTGAATTGCCCCCATTAATTCATCAATTAATAAATAAGTTTTAATAAATAAATAAATAAATAAATAAATAATTAAATAAATAAATACATAAGTACATAGATGGTCCATGTGTGGCATAAATAAATACAAAATGGTGGATAACAAGGTGATCTAAAATGGTGGATAAAAACAGGGGGGGCTTTTTCCTTGTGTTATTTATTAATATATTTATTTTCAGCAACTTTAAGGTGTCCCCCCTGGCCAAGAGGCAAGCCCCCGCGCTCCCGAGTCCGAGGGGCCCGGGTTCAAACCCGGATTCCCATCCAGGATAAAAAAAAGGACTAAAAGTTTTCTTTTCATTGAGGCCCCTTGGGGCCCTGGTATCTAGTTTTAAAATCCACATTTTCTCGGCCCTCTTCCTCTGCCCGGTAGTCCATCTCTCATTGGCCTCCACTCCTGTAATGATGAGTTTATTGGTGCCGTGTTCTTGAAAGTGTTGTCCCAGGGTGGTTCTGAGTCTATTTTCGTTGATGTTGTAGATGTGTTGTTTCAGTCGGATGTGTATACTGTTTTTTTGTCTCGCCTATGTAGTGTTTATTGCAGTTTGTGCAGGTGATGATGTATACTGTGTTGGTAGTCTGAAGAGTAAGTCGTCCCATGGTCGGGTAGGAGGTGTTGCTGTAAGTGTTAGTGATGAATTTCCTGTTCCTGTAGTGAGTGCTGTGTTCTGTGTATGGTTGTGGTCTATGGTCCGTGTATTTGGAGTGTACCAGTATGTCCTGTAAGTTTTTGTTTCTTCGGAAGGCGGAGATGGGTTTAGAGTTATGGAAGGCTGGATGTTGTGTTTGTAGATGGGTGAAGTTGTGTTTGATGCTATGGTGTAGTTTAGTGATTGTGTGTGAAAAAGTGGAAATGAATGGAATGATGTGTGTGCTGCTGAGGTTACCCTGGACTTGGTTGGGTCGGTCCAATGAGGGGGATGGGTTAGGGTAGGGAAGGGATAAGGGAGGGGTTAGGGTTGGGTGAGGGAGGGGTTAGGGTAGGGAGGGGTTAGGTTTAGGGTTAGGGAGGGGTGGGGGTAGGGTTAGGGAGGGGGGTAGGGGGTTGGTTAGGAGGGGGGTAGGGTTAGGGTTAGGGTGAGGGAGGGGTTAGGGGTAGGTTAGGGAGGGGGTTAGGGTTAGGTTAGTGAGGGGTTAGGGTTAGGGAGGGGGTTAGGGGGGTTAGGGTTAGGGAGGGGGTTAGGGTTAGGGTCAGGGAGGGGGTTAGGGTGAGGATGTAGACCCGGTCTGGTAGAGTTGGGGTTAGGGTGAGGGGTGGGGTCGGGATGCAAACCCTGTTTAGGGTAGGGTTGGGGTTGGGATGCAACCCTGTTTATAGGGGTTGGGGTTAGGGACCAGACCCTGTACCACTTTCTTATTGGGGGTTGTGACTGAGACCTGGGCTGGAGCTGGTGGAGTGTGAGAGCGAGTGGAGCGAGGCTGGCCAAGGTACTGTTTTTGATCTGGCGGAGGAAGCGTTTTGAATAGGCCCTATTACGGAGTGCTTTGAAGAGTTGATGTTGCCTTATTAAATCAGATTGTTGGGAACAGATGCGGTGGAAGCGGATAATTGTGATTTGATGATGCCACGGAAGGTGTGTTTGGGGGTGATAACTGTTTTCTGTGAGGGTGCGTGTGTATCGGTGGTTTTGAAATAGACTTTGGTATGGAACGGGTGTGAGATGTGGTGAGGGCTGAAAGAAAACAGTTGTGTCCAAAAGTTGATCTGTGTCCGGTCTATGGTGTGTTTAACTTTGATTGTTGGGTGATGACCGTTGAGGGTTTTGATAAATGTTTGGAAATGTTCGTCTGGGGTCCAGATGCCGAAGATGTCATCGAGGAGCGGAGGTAGATTAGTGGCTTGTGGGTACACTTGGCCAGTGCTTCTCGCTCCCACTCGCTCATGTAAATATGGCGTATGATGGTGGGCCCCCCAAAAAAATTAAAAAAAAAAAAAAGTT
>JAFMOB010000418.1:8164-130222 GCA_018985215.1 Larimichthys polyactis
TAGTCGTTTTTTCCTTCCTTCCTTTCTTTCGTCGTTTCCTTCCTTCCTTCCTTCCTTTCGTCGTTTTTTTTCCTTCCTTCCTCCTTCCTCCTTCCTTACTTCCTTCCTTTCGTCGTTTTTTTCCTTCCTTCCTTACTTCCTTCCTTTCGACGTTTTTTTTCCTTCCTTCCTTCCTTCCTTCCTTTCGTCGTTTCCTTCCTTCCTTCCTTACTTCCTTCCTTTCGTCGTTTTTTCCTTCCTTCCTTCCTTCCTTGCTTCCTTTTGTCGTTTTTTTTTCCTTCCTTCCTTCCTTTCGTCGTTTTTTTCCTTCCCTCGTCGTTTTTTCCTTCCTTCCTTCCTTTCGTCATTTTTTCTTCCTTCCTTCCTTCCTTCCTTTTCTTTATTTTCTTAATTTTTTTATAACAAATAAATAAATATCTATATATAGATTATTTATTTATTTGTTATAAAATAAATATATATATATTATAATAAATATATATTTATTTTATAACAAACAAATAAATATATATCTCATACACAGGTTTGTTATAAAAAATAAATATATAGATATATATTTATTTATTTCTATAACAAACCTGTGCATGAGAGCGAAGCATTGTATCTTTATTGATAACACAAATATAATATATGATTACAGTGTTTTTCTGGGGTCAGTGCAGTAGTTGGAGTGACAGCTGTGAATTGGCCTCTGCGAGCTTCCGTAGAGAAGCTGCTGTTTTGTTGACATGTCTCCTCCATCAGCTGACTGTTAGCAGCTCGTCAGTCCACGGACACAGACACGAACCCTCAGCATGACTTTCACCTCATGCCCACGCTGCACGCATGATACACACAGACACGCGCTCACACCACGAAAGACAGCTCGCGCTTCCTCAGGAGAGCTCGCGACGAGCGTCGGCTGCCGCTCGTGAGAGACGTTACAGCGACCGTTAGCTTCGAGCTACGACGGGAAGCTAACGCGCTAAGTTAGCCGATGTGAAGCGACACGATGGAGGGGATCCTGTACAAATGGACCAACTACATGACAGGTGAGTGCTCTGCCTGACTGTCAGGTAACTCACACCTGTGTCAGGTAACTCACACCTGTTAGACATCCTCCTTAAAAAGGCGAAGTTAACCGTTACAGGAGCTAACGAGCTACAAGGAGAGCTAGCTCTAATTTATCTTCATATTCAGCCTGATAACTGTAATTAATCAACATTTAACTCATGTATGTGGTGTCTCCTGATAAACTACTACAGTGGCATCTGACCTTAACGGTGGCAGCGGGTCTATAAATAACACAGGGTTCCCACGGGTGCTTGAATTCCTTGAAAATGCTTGAATTTCAATTCAGTGTTTTCAAGGTTTTGAAAATGCTTGAAATTTGTGTGATGTCTTATCTCAATAAACCAAGAGAAAACAAAAATGTTTCCTAAGCGGCTACGCGCTTGATCCGATGCCTTTACATGCAGAACTCAGTTATCACACCGCTCACAAGCTGAGAATACAAGCCAATTCACAATGAGTTAAAAATCAAAACAGTCAATCTACCACCATATGAAATAATGCTAATTAGACCCATATTATTATGCCATACAGTGGCACCGCTGCGCTTCCCATGACCATCATGGCAAACACAACTAGTAGGCTACCTATTTAAAGGGGCTGGAAAAATGGAAAAACTGGTGCTTGAAAAGTGCTTGAATTTGTTCATGAAAAAGGTGTGAGAACCCTGATAATAGTGGTAGAGGACAAAATACACGCAGCTCATGACCCAACAATCACCCGCTTACAGCCTGATTTATCTCTGTTTTTATTTTTATAGCTGTGAATAAGTGTCCTCCAGCTTTGTCTTAAACTTCTCGGACGAGGAAGTCAGTTGCATTTTTTTTTTTACTTGACTCTTCTGCTACACTCCTATAGTTTGTCAACATGCTCAAATATTAAAGACTGGCGGTAAAGTGCCATAAAATCAACCATAAAAAGCAGAAACAGACGAGATGCTGACAGCACTGTTTGCTAAAGGATGAGATAATAATAAAAAGAAAACATGTGGTAAAATGCAATAAAAGTTTGAATTAATAACACATGGCAGAGTAAATGAAATAAAATTAGGTATTCAAATGAGTCTTAATGTCAGTAAACGTGTGTTTTTCTTCGTCATATTTACACGGTTATGAGAATTTTTTTAAGAACAACTCTGGAAAAAGGAAGTATCAAAGTTTAATTTATTATTTTTGTACAAGAAGGAGCGTTTAACAGTGCAACACACAACAAAGGGGTCACAGAGAAAAGGCTCCTCGAGGAGCTCTAACACTTGGTTCTTATACATTTTTTAAAAACAGGCTGTCTCGGACACCTCCCACCTGATACAGATAACGTCATAACATTCCTTTAGTTGGTTTACTGCTCAGAAATTACATGGTACTCCCCGAGCCTGTCTCTCCTGTTCTGCTACTAATCTATAATTGTCTCTCCCTGCCAGCCTCAGTAAGTCAGAGGCCAACTAAAAGACAGGAGACACACACACACTATCTATATGAGTTAAAACATCTGCACCCCTGTATAATCCTAATTTTTTTATAACATTTACCACGTACCACCCTCAGAAAATATCAGGCTCTCAAAGTACCACCAAAATACAGCAGTGTAGACCGATCCAGACAGTTCACACACAAGGTTTATTACAAATAGAATAATTTGGTGCAAAGCCTGTACTCTTGATTTTACTGTTTGGAGCCACGATTGCAGAGTTTTTTGTTGTTTTTTTAACCTCATTTCACCTCCGTTTACGATATTTGTGTCACATTTGAGCTCGTGTGTGTGCTACAGTCAAGAACGTGACGACGAATCAGGCTGATAATGAAACTAAACATGTCAGGGAAGTTATTTTCTTTAGATATATATGCATCAGTTAGAGAAACAGTCTGGTTTTGCACGTCACTGATACTGACCATGATATGCAAACCTGTAGTCTAGATACATTTTGGTAAATTGGTAAACAAACTAACTTACTGTCAGTGTGTTTTTAAATACGTCTTGCTATTTGAGGGCATTGGTATAGAAACGTTTGAGAAACCATGTGATAGAGAAAACTGCTGTGTGTGCCTTTCTAGTGTGAGAATAATTTGAGCTACAAATTAGCTATTTGTAGCTGTCGCCTTTGAATTTAGCAAATTGTGACCAGCAGTTTTATAGTTTTCATTGACATTTTATTGACCAAATAATGAAAAAGACTGTGCAGAATAATAGACAATTTAAAGTAATAAATAGTTTCAACCATAAGATCCAACATTTTTGGCTTCATCTCTTGTCACACAGGACACACATTTGGTATTTAGATTTTTGTGTTTCCTGTCCTCAGGCTGGCAGCCGCGCTGGTTCGTCTTAGAGAACGGAGTCATCTCTTACTACGACAACGAGGACGACGTCGGTAAAGGAAGCAAAGGATCCATCAAGATGTCCTGTGTGTGACATTAAAGGTTAGACTGCCGCTTATCACCTCGCCTGTCCTCGCTCACGGTACAACGTGAAAACACTGTGCGTGTCTTCTGTATTTCAGTTCATCCGACAGATCCCACGCGTCTAGAGTTGATAATCCCCGGTGAGCAGCATTTCTACGTCCGAGCTGTGAACGCCGCAGAGAGACAGAGGTGGCTGGTGGCTTTGGCTCGTCCAAAGCTGGAACTCTGGACAGCCACAAACACAAAGGTACCCAGAGTTATTTCTTAAACTTCTCAGTTATCAACAAAATCAACTAACCTAAACGAAATACCTCGACACAAATACGAGTTAACACAGCGCTAAAATCATGAGTTCAGTACAATGGCGAGCTCCACATAAAAACACAAGCAGCCCCAACTATCTGGATCTTCAGATTGGAGACTGGGTGTCGCTCCAATCATCGTCCTCCAGGTGTAGATGTAAAGATGATGGTAGCCAGGACCAGGCGACCACACTCTTAGCTTTGCATATACCAGAGACCCTTCACACAAAGTTGAACTAAACGTGTGCGGCATCAGTGGTAATTTGACACACACACAAAAAAAAATCCAGTTGACTTTGGAAGAAGTTTTATTGTGTGAAATGTTACTTTTCATCAAAAACCAAAAGGGAAGAAATCATTTGGTAAGATCAGTCAGCTGTTGCATACTTTACATTGTGTGTTTGCCATAAATATTCATGTGAAAGCTGATGTTTAAATGCAGAAGTCTGTAGTTAATAAAGGCTCACATGATATATTTAACAATGTTCCAATAATAGGAAGGCTGTGCGACTTCAGTGTTGAGCGTGACAGTTTATTTTTTGTGGCTATTACATTTTTATTGGTGGAGAAGTAAAAATAACTGCAGTTTACATAACTGACAACTTCCTCTAATAAAAGAGGTTTCTGTTTCTGACTCACTGAATATATTTATAGCTTACTGTGATGTTTTAAATAAAGATGTCTCACACACTGTGCGTGTCCATCACCAGGTCCTGACTGTCTGAAGACGAAGATGTCTGAACTTCGTCTGTACTGTGACCTCCTAGTGCAGCAGGTCCAAACCATCCAATCACAGCACAGTGACGACACAGAGGCGGCGCCCACCTCAGAGGTAACACCACACTGATTTTGTCACATTCGTGTCTTTGATAGTATTTTCTGTAACACTTGTACTGAAGTTTCAAGTCCCCCCCTCCTCCTTTCAGGCCTCTCTGCTCAGTGCAACCTGTGCAACGTTCATCAGGACTTTAGAGGAGTGTATGACCCTGGCTAACCAGAGTTTAACACCCGACCTCCGACCTCCTGAAAGGGTAATCACACCTCCTCTTGCTAATTCATGTGCAGTGAGTCTACATAAATGTGTTTTGGTGGTGACACTGAACCAAAAGAGACATACTGACATCTTCACAGTGTGGAATTTGAATGACAAAGAAACAAAGAGTTATGGAGCTGTATCTGATTCACCATGTAGACATTAGTGCCCGTGGAAGCCACACAGTTATTTTTTTTATTACTTGCAAATGTGTCATAAAACTGAAATGAATGTTGTCTCTGTGTGCCCGGTGTCCAGATGAAGAGGTCAATCAGTCACCCTGGAACATACAGCTTCGACAGGTGAGTTATAACACACAGACACATATTATATGAACTTCCTCCTTGTTAAAGTCCCGTTCTGAGCTCAAACACAAATTTAAACTATAAAACACTAAAAACAAGAAGGTATGGCAGGATTACTTCAAATTAAAACATATTAAAAAGACATGTTTGTAATGTTTAGCAGACTTTACTTCATGTTTATATGAAGATCAACTTCCAAATCTGCTGTGCAAATAACAGAAAAACAATGCGTGTCTGCTAGGATGTTAACCGAATTCATGCATTACCATTAACTGCGGCCTCCAGGAGGCAGCGTTACAACACCTTGAATACAACATGTCACGTCAGCTTTGAAGGACGGGTTCAGATGGTTTCAAGCCCGTCTTAAAACAATAGTCATGTGAACAATAAACAGGTTTTATTTGCTGTAATAAACGCTGCTCTTCACAACAGTCCTCACTGAGTCAATGTCATGTGATGGGAGAAGTTAACATGAAGCTACAGAAGTCTCAAGTCAGTGGAATCAAGTGGAATATTTTCCATGTTTGAAGTATAAAAGTCCCTCTTTGTGTCAGTGTCCTTCCACCACAGGTCAACAAGAAATTTAATTTAATTTAGTCCTAAAAAAAAAAAGCCACTGTTCTGGAAGATATCCACTTGATTATATTTTATATTGACCTCAAATAATCTTCAGAAGACATTTTTGTCGGATCTTTTATTGAGGACAGCAGCTGAAGCTGAAGACTTGTTTTCCTGTATACGGTGAAACACATTCATATTTCAAAATCTTTATTTAAATGACACTTTAAGGCAATTTACACAAAACACTGTATACTACAGACTTAATGGCATATTTTACAGACTTGTCATGGTTTGGCAGTCATTGAAAATATGGAATAAAACGCCAATCTTCAACAGTGTTAGTATCCTTTTACTGTAATATAAGAAAAGGTTATACTGTGTGTATTACGGTAAAATTCAGGCAACCACACCTGACAGTGTTTAACCGTAAAGATACTAGAGCTGCAACGACTACTCGAGTAATTAGAGTACAAAAAAAATCCTCAAATAATATTTTTTTTGCCTCGAGTATTTGTTATTTAAGTAGTCACTCGCATCCCGCCCCAGGCATCGTGTTCTACACGGACTGTAAACAGTGAGAGCGAAAAAAAAACAAAAGATGTCCAAAGTTTGGGATCAGTTGTTCAGTTTTAACAGGCCTGTCGTTTCCGTCACACATTATGCAATAGTATTGTTATTTAAAGTGCAAAAAAAAAACCTCTGATTACTTGATTAATCGCTGAAATATTCGGTAGAATACTCAACTTCAAAAAGAACTCGAGAGCTGCAGCCCTAAAAGATACTTATATTATTGTATTTTATATTTCCTGTTGGAGCCATGATTGCAGTGTTCATTTTACTTCCACTTGCTAAGTTAATGTAAAAACGTACATATATTCCAACTGTAGTATTTTAAAAGTATTATATATTTTTTAATTAATTTCTTTCAGAGAATTCTCCAAGTTAATGGATTTGGAGTTCTGATGTCTCAAGAACAACATGTGTCACATGTGACATATGGTTGATTTTTCTATGAAGTTGCGCAGTCTGGGTAATTTTTTTATTTACAACCAAACTAATAACGACTCTCACTCAGCAGCAGACGACAGGCGAGCACGTCAAGTGAAACACTGCGGTTTCTTTGCATCTCCAAACCTCCTGTCGAACTCGAGCAGAACAGTTGTTAACAGACTTGAAAACAAGAAAAATGGATTTGTCATGAGCGGTAACATCACAGGAACAACATGTGTTTTTCATTAGTCGTAGATGATTATGTCATTAAAAGACTTAGATGTACAAATAGCTTTGATGTCACGTGGTGGAAAGCTTGTGTACATGATTTCATCAGTAATGTCACATGGTCTGAACGTCTTATACAAACAGTGGTTCATTTTTATGTTTTGTGACATTATAATAGAGCCTGGATCATTTAAGATTGACACTGACATTTGCAACCAAACTGTCCTCTTAAACTCCAACACTTTTTTTTTACCTGTGAGAAGATTCAACAAAAGTTTAAGAGGACTTTTAGCAGCCACAGCGTGTGACAAGATGCTGCAACTCCTTTTATTTATCACAGATAACTTTAATCTCTCGAAAAATAATAAGAAATGAAGTGCAAACTGTGATTTTTATCTCCTCAGAGGGACCAAACATCTCCTCCTTCACCTGATGTTAAACGGTGAAGCACAGATTGTATTTACAACAAAACAAAATGTTTTTTTTTTTTATATGGATGATCTGGAAAATAAAATGGAAATAAACTCGATCTCATGAATCCAAACACTTAATGTTGAGGCGAGGAGTTTTCTGTCCGAGCTTTAATCTTTCCCTTTTCGCTCCATGCAGGTCAGGGGTGTTAAAGGAGTACTTGAGTGGAGGTCAAAGATCAACTCAGCGCAGGAACCGGACATGCTCCGACAGCTCTGTTTATGACACTGAACGTAAGACCCCTCCGTCTTTTCTTATTAGTGTACATAAGTAAAACATTGTAGGGACAAAAACAACAAAGTACCTCCTTGAGTTTGTAAGAAAAACCCAAGAAGTGAATGTTCTCCTGTACCGTTTATTCGGTTCATGAGATAAGCAGTAGGGGGTGCCAGTTCTCCAGTGTGAAATCTAGAAGAAGGGAGCGCAACAAAATGACGCTATTAAAAGAACGGCACCTCAAAAAAAATGACTGTAAATCTACGAAGGCCCTGAGTGGTCATGAATTCACACATTTTATTTCCTCAGCGTCTCTCCCTGTGCTGCTCGATTAACATCGGTCAAACAAATTATTAAATTAAATTATTAAATTATCCCGTTATCGCAAGAAAATGGAGGAAATAAAATATATGAATACACGACTACTTCGATAAAAAAACACCTTGATCAAGCACGAAAAGTATTTTTTTCCCATCAAACGTTTAATACGACACTTCAAAATGCCGTTATGGAAACACTGCTACTGTCAATGTAACTGAGTATTTCCTCAAGTATCGTACTTTTATGTAAGTAAAGAACAAATACTGAAAAATAAGTTTACAAAATACAGACTGACCTGATGATGAGTGGTTAAACTCAGCTTTACTTTGACAATATTAAAAGGAGTTTCTGTGTTGATGAATCAGTATTAATATCCAACATTATACTGAATTTAACACTTATTTTACTGTCCATATAAAGGAAACCCACCTCTGATAGTTGATGTTTGCATTCCAGGTGTGCTTTCCAGTCTCAACGGCGACTCGTCCTCCATTCCTGAAGAGAGAGGCGGCAACGTGAGCCCAAAGACCACACCCACTGACACAGACACTGACCTGTCCATCTGAAGACGAGACCTCCATCCAAAAAAAAAAAAAAAACCTGCTGGACTCTGTGAGATGTACCAGGAACAAGATCGGTATCAGCGACTGCCTCCAGTCCAGATATTGACGAGATCTTCAATAAACCGAGGATGGATTGATCTACATTTCCTCCAGGATCGTCCTCCTTGTGTTTATTCTCAGAAGTCAAACACGTGCACTCTGGAGTCATCTTTCATTTTTCCCCCCGTGTTTCAGTTGCACAGTTATACACCGGTAAGAGAAAACACAGCAGGAAAGATCTCATAGAAGCTGGATTCGACGCTTTAACACACTGAAACAAGAGGATGCCGCAGTGTCATCCTTTTATATTCCCACAGGTAGCCATATTCACACTATGGACACACTCCTTGGAGTTCAGAAGGATTGTAATCACAAATGTGAACACAGGACGTTCCCTGGCACGGTATGAATATTCGAACTGTGAATTCCTGTTTCCCAGATTGCTCGATACTGTCAAAGAACCCGAGGACGTGCAGGAAATCTTGAATTCTGGAGATCACGATGTCCTTTGAGGTTTCGATGTGAACCGTCTTCTCGTACAGTATTTTCTGCCTTTTCCAAAAACTCACGAACTTGCCAAGCAGTCTCGTCCATTCTTCTTCCAGGCCTCCGCGGTCGTGCTCGCCTGCTGAAAGGTAAAAAAAGAAGAAGAACTCCGTCCCTCTTCCTGTCTTTGAGGTTACTGATATAACAAGAGTGTAGCTGAGGATGAAACCAGACTGATGAACGGCGTCTCTGCAGGTTTGAAGCCGGTTATCTCTCAGTACACACACACACAAAGAGCCGAGGCGCTCTCGTCTTCAGATGCCAAAGGTTGCACAAATGTAATGACCTACATTTAACGTGCCATCAAGCTTCTTCTCCACGGTTCAGCCAGAACAGTGTTTTGATCTGGAGGAGTCTGAACCTCCTCTTCGTGTTTGTTTCTGCTGGGTGATGAGATGAACATGAGTCTATGAAGTACAGACAGGCGTGAATGTGTGCAAGTTACTGCCTTTTTAAATGTTTGTATCGAGTGTTTCTTTGTCTTGTGGTTATGACTTTCAGCCAAACGTGACCCTGAAATGAAGTACGGTGGCTCTGAAAGCTCAACAAACGGACAAAATTAGGAAACGTTTCCTGTATTTGATGCAGTTTAGTCTCTTGTCGCAGTGTGTTGAGCTCTAAGAGCCGCCGTGAATAAGTGCTTTCGTGAATGAATCCGGAGAGGAGTTTGAACCGTGAGTTCAGATGACGCCTTTTTGTACAGGTAGTAGTTTGCAAACGTGTCTCGGTCAGTTGTTATCTCAGCCACAAAAACGTGTCGGGGCGTCTCATTTGCTACAAGACAAATCAATCTTCAGGTACAAAATGATAAACCTAGAGGAGGAACATGCTGATGCCTTTTTGTGATTGTAACAGCCTCTTAAAGCAACATCGCAGTGAAATAAAGTAAGTAAGCAACAACACAAGACACAGCAGCCAGATAATATTACTTACTAGTCCAACAGCAGTCAGCCCAGCTCGGCGTCTGTCTTTCCTTTTCTCTTCTTGGCGTCCTCTTTGCTCTCTTCTCATTATGTCCACAGAGGCTGCTGAGCCCGGTTACACTGCCCCGCTTGCCCAGCTCCGGTTCTAGCACGACACTTGCTCCACTCCCTGAAAAAAAACAAAAAAGGTCCAAAGCACCTGTGGGTCCAAACACTAACACTCCACCTCCGGCGCAGCAGTTTATCGGGAAACTGTAAATGAGAGAGTTAAAGCAGGAGGACATCAGCATAAAATATGATCCAGTTTCACCAAAATCAGCTGAATAGTTGATGGTGCGTGACTTCCCGTGGATGATCACAGTTACATAGTGTGAGAACAGACACACCAGTCACCTGATAACGTGGTTTTTAAAAACCTGTTATTTTATGGCAGGAGAGTTACGCAATGTTGCTTCAAGTCTGTACACAGTTGTGACATGCTTTACATGTTTGCGAGCGTGCGAAAGACCTCATCTGAACACGAAGCAAAAGATCGTGATGTAAACCAGTCACGCACGGTGACTAACGCAGACTGAGCTGAGGACAAACTACACACTGATCCTTCATGGACGCGTGTTAAGCTCTCGATGGAGAACCTTCATCTGTGAACGTGTTCAAAAACACGTCTGATGCCCAGAGTACGTTTGTATTTAGCTTTAAGACACTTTAATATTCTGACGTGTTTTCTTTGGGATTAGGGAATTATGTCCAAACAAACAGACCGCAGCTACTTAAATCTCTTCACCATCACAGTCAGGTATTTTCACGTTATTATAGAGCATAAAATAAATGCACCAAACACAACTTTCTCCAGCTTTTTCCTGACATAGTCGTGGTTGTTTTGCACTTTAAAAGTTAAAAACAGTCCTTTTTTTTATGTTAGTGCTCTGAAATAAAGGTTACAACGACAAAGGTACTGTGGTGGATAACAGTGATGATGATTGTGCTATTAATGTTTTTAAAAAACAACTTTCTGTGTCTTTTTATTATTATTTTTTGAAAGGATGTTTTTGCAGCAGCCTTACATGTAACAGTAACAGTATGTAAACGTAGATTTAACCAAAACGTGTTCAGCATCTGTCACGAACACGCTCAAACTGTTTACCCGCCTGTGTTTTCCTTCACCTTCCTTCACCTTCTTTAAGTACTGTGAAGAAATATTTCTCCGGAGGCTGTTTATAGCAAAAACAAGAATTCAGTCAGACTGTTTGGCCACTGGCGCTTTTAATTTCTGCACACGTTAGGTCCATATTCGGCTTCTGATGTCAATTAACTTGTGATTTTTATAATTATGGCATATTTTAATCTTTGAATGATCATTTATATTCCTGCTGTCTGTCACATTTTGTTAGACAAGATTGATGTTGGACTCGCAGGAGCTTGTGAAGCTGTTACAAAGTGTTTCAAATTAACTCAAATTAAACAACTAATTTGAGAATAACTCATTTAAAACAGGTTGGATATGACAGGTACTCACGTTTTCATGGCCTTCATTATGAATTTATCCTGAACAGATTATGAATTGTGCGTGTTCGCTCTCTTACGGAGAGTTAGAAGATTGATATCGCTTTTTATATTTATCTGGAAATCAAACCACAGTCTGTATTTGTACTGATCTTAATGAGCTTTAAGTGTTGATGGCTGGATTCTCTAACCTTTGGTCTTTTAAGCATCGCCTGTCTCGGTTTGTGTGCTATCAATCTTCTCATTTCATTCATTATATCTCATTATTTGCCAAAATGTGGGATTATTTAAAAGGCAACACAAATATCTCAAGAGGACAAATACCTGTTTTAAAACTGCTGAATTAAAACTGAATCATATTTTCTTAATTGTTTTTTTTTTTTTAAATGTCTGCTCAGTTTTTCGGACAAACCAGCGGAGAGATTTTCATGCCTCAAGTGTCTCTACACGAAGTAACGTGTGTGGTTGTATCAGACTTTTCATTGTCTAAATAAAAAATTAAATATTTTAAACTGAATTTAAGCTTCTGAATTGTCTCATTTAAAAAGTGTGTGTTTGCATTCACACGTCTGATCTGTCAATAAATATAAATCAAACAGCACTGACAGTCGGTACATGAGTTTTTTCACTCGGTGGAGCGGCCTGGAGAACAATCCCATTGTGTGTTTACAGAGGGTGTGTGTGTGTGTGTGTGTGTGTGCGCTCATTTACAAGAACAAACGATTGTACGTGAAGCAGCTGTAGACACCACCGACAGACAGACAGACTGCATCCTGGACGTGAAGACACGAAAGTGAAGTATGAGTGAGTACATTTATTCAGGTACTATAACAACCTTTTCTTTTGATGCTACTTTGTACTTCACGACATTTGTCTGACAGATTTTTGCAAACAAAACATACGAAGAGCTTTTGAAATATGATGATTTGTTATGAATTTAACTACCAGACAGTTTTACAGTGCAGTACAGATGAAACCATTAGATGGTTAATCAGTTAATCTGAGAACTAATCAGCTGCTTCTTTAAATTTTTAAAGTTTTAATGTATTTTAAAAAATGTTGAACTAATGGTCAAACAAAACATTGTAAAGGTGTTACTTTGAGATCTGCATAATTATTTTTTTTCAATTTTTAACAAATTAAACATTGATTGAATGGATAAATATGATCAGCAGATTTTTCCATGATGAAAATAATAATTAGTTGTCATCTTGTTCAAAATGAGCTGCACTCATAATAGTATTACTGGGGACATTTTACTGCATCGGGTACTTTTAATAGTACATTTTTCTGATTATATTTGTGTACTGCACTATATATTTGTCAATATTTGTGTTGTATAAGTACTTCTTCCACCACGGTGGAGTCAGTTTTGTCACATTAGGCATCAGACATAAAGAGTTCAAATTACTTTCATTGTGGAAAAAGTTTTTTTTTTAATCTGTCACTCACAAGATCACCAAATGATCAATCGATTATTTCAGCAGTCGAGTTGTTACAACACTACGTGACGTCCACGCCTCAGACTGTACATACAACAGTGTGTGCGTGTGGGATGGGAACATCATCTTGTGTTTGTGCTTTGGGCTGAGAAGAATTGTAAACTATTTGAAAAGCACAAACACTATTAAGAGGTATTCACAGGCAAACATTTAGCAGTCACGTAGACTGACTTAAAGTAATAGTTTAAAATGGAATATTTCATGTAAACAGAGGGAATAACTGTTTATTGTTCCTACTTTTAAAGATCATCTGAAAAATGCTTCTTACATGTAGCTCATGAAAATGTGACTGTTAGCTGGAGTCTTTAATAATTTGTTGTTTTTAAAACCTGCAGTAAACTGACGGCCTGAACGAGAAGACCAGCATGAAGACTGTGACTGGAAACTGAAACTGAAAAAGGTTTTGTATCCTCCTCCTTCGTTTGCTTCTTTCAGTCAGTCTATACTTTAAAAAATAATAATTTTGTTTTACTTTTTTTCTTGCCAACAGCGTTTTACAAGGTGTGAGGATGAACACAGAGGACCAGAACGCAGAGGACCAGAACACTGACGGTCCGGGAGAAACAACGGTAGACATTTCTACTTTATATGACGCCCAAAGAAATCTCTGTTTCCGGAAACTCAATTTAATTCGTGCATTAAAAACACACAAATAAATGCAGACTACACTCTGCTTACATTAACACATCTCCATCACATTTTCATACGTTGTTTCGCATCATTTGAGATTTGACTGGAGCTCCTCTAACTGCCTCTTCTTCTACAATGATTTAACAGCACCTGCCTGGAACATTAGCACCACCCACTGTCCTGTAATTGTAGTGGATGGAAATGGGCAGAGAACATTTGAATGCTACGGTTATACAGACTATTTGGTACTAACATGATACCCATATGATTCGGTAAAGTGGTGCTCTACTGTGCACGTAGGGTGCTTTGGATTTTTCTACTTTGACGCCTTGTGCTGCCGGACAAACGCCCTGAAAGGTTCAAGGTGCTCATCCACCAAAGACAAATAGTAAAAGACAATTCTTACCGTGAGAACGCGTGAGACGAGAAGGTTCCTGGTTTGTACAAACAGATGTAAACACCACATCGTCATCGAACCAGAATTACCTGACGCGGTGGAGATGAAGCTGTAGGAGAGCAGATCGGATTTGTTAGTGAAGGTTCATTTCTCAGGTCAAGTTTTATTCCACTGTGTGAGTCTTTATGTTGTTACAGTTATGTTATGTTGAGTTACTAAAATACTGAAAACTAGACAAAGCCAGATCTTTAAACATAAAATTATCTGCTCTAATCAGGCGATGTTAATCAGCAGAGACTATAAAGATTCAACCGTGCAAGCAAGACCACAAGTTCAGTGTGGCACGACTGTTGCCATTGTAGGTTCCCTACTAGTGACTAGTTAACTGGATGCAGGTGTGCCCATCACTCTCACCTGGTGCTGTCTGCGCTCCTAACTTTACTGTTTCAAGAATAAAAGTCTGGTAGGTGTGCACAGAGTCTGTTCATGAATTGTCAACATAAACTCTACAGATAGAAAGCCGAACAGTTGAAATGAAAAGCTTTGTTCTACCGGCTCCACTGCCTAAAACAAACTGTCTTTTTTTCTGACACACGATCTCCTGAGACTGTAAATAAAGCCACCACACATCCAAATCAAACATGAAACGCGTCGCTGGCGTTTTCTGATCAGGTGCCGCGATCAACGAGGGTTAAGGTTTGGTTACGCTGAGGCACAAAAACAACGATGGTTACAGTAATAACCACTTCAGGGAATGTTTGTGGTTATAGGAAACCAAAGTTTACTGTCAGTGGGAATCAAGAAACGTTGTTGACCCAACCTCAGCTGACTTTGTGGCTTTTAAGCTTTAAAACAAACTTCCTCTCAACTGAACTACGACGGCAGATCAGAAAACGTTGCGAGTCAGTTTTAGCTGATAAATGAGCTGCAGTGTTCGGTTGTTCTTCGAGGACCTGATGGAGCTCGACACTAAAGCATGCTATATGCTGAGTCATACATAATTCACTAAATGACTGTGTACGTTTCTTAACAACTAGCTGTCTGTCTCCCTCTCCGTCCAGTCTAAATCAGGCCCCGTTTACCTCGGCCTGTCTCGCTGTAACAACTGCTACAAACATAAGGCCATCTCTTGGAAGGGGGTCGATGGCGACTCCAGCTCTTCAGAAGGCTCTGGACCAGAGGTGGAGTCAGAAGAAGAAGAAGAGTCTAGCTCCAGCAGCAGCTGCTCTGAGAAGGACTCATCAGAAATACTTGAGGAGTCTGAAACAGAGAAACCCTCTCCTGAACCTGGAGACAGTGAGGAGACGTCGGAGGTCCAGGAAGATAAAAGCAGCAGAAAGGCGGCGACCCAAAGAGCTCCACTTGTCAAGTCTTTCTCCCTGCCGGCCTCTTTCACTCCTCGCCTCACTCCTCTGTCCCTCCTGCCCCGGCCTCCAACTGTCGTCTCCACCCTCAACCTACAGGTCGAGAAACACGACCTGGATGCTTTCCACATTGTAAAACAACAGCTGACTGAGGAGGAGGAGGAGAGAACGGAGGGAGGGCGAGGAGGAATCAACAATCAGAGGTCAAAACCGACATTACAGGAACGCCAGCTGTCATACCAGTACCAACAACAACCACATCAGCACTTTTATCAACACCAGCAACAACAACCGCAACACTTCTCTCCTCTCCCGGCTCAGGGTCAAATGTTACCACCACCCATGCACACACTTCCTGTGTTACACCACCCGACATTCAACGCAGCTCAAAGATATCCCCATCCACAGCCATGCGTGTACTGCAGCAGTATGCAGCTTCCTCACGCTCCACACTGCAGTAATGGACCGTTACACAGATAACGAGCATCAAACATCTTTTTAATTGATTATGGAGGTAATGAGTTCAATGAAATGTTTGTGATTGTACACGACGCGTCAAAGTCTTTCACAAGTAAAATACACTATGATGACACTGAAGCTATTGTGGATCATTTTCCAGTTTTTAAAAGAGGTTTAAACCATTTCTTGTCATGTTTGTACAAACTCTCTGGTTGACGGACATTCGAGGGTCGGTGTTGCTACGGGACACGCTCAACAATCAAGAAGATGTTGGTTGGGTACCATTGAAGATCTGTCCTTTTACAACGTTCAACATTTGGGAATAGTTGTCAAGCTCTTGGGAAGAAGAAGCTACTTGGCTTGAGACTTTTTTCCTGATAACCATGGGGGAGGTTCTTGCAGAACACTTTTCTATACTTTTAAATACTTGTTTTACGCAAAAAGAGAAACAAAAGAACAATCCAACATTAAATAAAGTACCATGCAATTCGCTTTAACACTCCAACTCCAACTGATTGCAACAAGTTGAATACATTTGGGATAAATAAATAATTTTTCTGCTGTGTGAATTTGCCTACTTTGTCTCTAACTACCCAGCATCAGCCTCTATATTTATTCACATTTCTCTCTGTTTGAAGTAAGATTTTCAGTTACCATGCAGAATATTTTTGTCCACAGTTAATCAAGGGTAGGTTGGGTGATCGATCAATCAAAAGAATCAGCTTAATGCTGCACAGAGCTGCAGAGTTGTGTCGATTCACAGTGAGATCGCACAATATGTAGGCAAGATTTTGGTATCAGAAGTCTTCTGGTTTCTGTTTGTAGTCCATTACATTTCAGCAGGCTGTGGTTGGATGCAGATTAACAACCCATTTGGAGAACAAAAGAGGCGCAACGCATTCGCCAAAGCATAATCTTGGAACCACTGGCTGTCATCTGATGATGATTTTGCTTTTTAAATAAGTATCTGCACTCATATGCAGGTATCTTTTCATGGAGATTAGTCATTGCGTCTCAAGCTGCTGGTCGTAAACAATGACCAGCACAGGGGAGAAGAAGTCTTAGACCAGGTCTAGATGTTGGCTTGCTAGACCGGAAACCCCGTAACATCGACTGTTCAAGCCAAATCGCCACCAGGCAACAGCCAACAGGTTCCAAGATTGGCCTACGATTAACTGTGCCATATAACAGGAACTCTATGAATAATTTATGAATATCACACAAATCTGTACCCAGAGTGTCACGTCACGTCCTAAGCAGGAGAAGTCGACCATGGCAGTCACGTCCTAAGCAGGAGAAGTCGACCATGGCAGTCGCCGGGTTGCAGGTGTTTATTTGCTACAGACAACAGTCGTCCTGTCTCACCTTCACAGGGCAGAGATGGACAGTTTCCAACCACGTGAACAAAAAACCAAAAACAAGAGGCTCTTTGTACGATGTGTGTGTGTGTGTGTGTGTGTGTGTGTGTGTGGTTTGTTCCACCTACAGTAGCCACTAAGTCTCTCCAGATGTCTCCACTGAGACAAAGTGTTTCCACTACGACTGCCAACACACACGCACACACACAGTGATGTCACCGGAGGCAAAAGATGCAGGTTTAAGAGTTGGGGGTTGAAAATGCAAATGGCAGATACACAGAGAGAAGAGAGAAGAACTTCTTTCTTTACTTGCTTATCCTCTAATTCCTGTTTGCAAAACATGCTGAAAAAAAACATTTTCGTTCATCAATACCGTTTTTACCTCTTCTGAAAATGAACTTTTAAGATTTAAAGTTTTGGAAACCCATGAGCGAAGAACTGCTTTATTTTTAGCCAAAGTGATATGATGGTACTGATGTGCAGTTAAGCTGGGACCCTTTATAGTTGTTCATGTACATCTGATACTTGATAAATATGGGGGTATTTATGTGGGAATAGTATTTGCAAACATGCATCTCAATCTGAAGATTCCTGTGTACAAACCTCACCACGCGCATACAGATAGAGTCGGTGTAAAGTCATTTTATCACGTTAAAAATGTTGCCGTTTGATGGCCGACTCAACAAAGACAGTCCTCACTGAGGATGCATGAGCTCACATGGAGACTGAAACATTAACACATGATGAAACGCTCACTGTGGTGAATTAATCTCAAGCTAATCGTCGACTCGCCGCAAGTTTACAAGCATGCACTTAACCGTATCGAGCCTTTCTGGGTCACATGGTAATCAAATCTAACTGAACATGCACCGGGAATTTAAAATTAGAATATTACAGTGGAACTCTGTATTACAGTATTTAATTGTGTAATAGCAGCCAATACTACCTTGTTTCCAAAAAAAGGTGACAATGTAAATACAAACAAAATGTGGTCATGTGGAAAACCCCATATTTATAACTTACTAAATGGTGAAACGCCCATTTTATATTTGATGCCAACTACACATCTAAAAAATAATAATTCATGGACGTTGTGTCCAATTGGCAAAACAGGAGAGGCAGTTTGTTATCAGCACTTAGTGCACTTGACATGATGCATGAACCTGCACATCTGGGAAGGCACCATTGATGCCGAGTGATTTATATTCAGATTTTGGGGGAAAAAAAAAATACGTTGCCAAGAAGATCAAATCTTTACGAGGGATGGCCTTGATTATTTTAGCAAGATGAAGCCAAACCACGTTGTGCACGTATTCCAACAGCATGGCTCCATAGTCCAAGAGTCCAGGTGCTAAACTTGTCATCTATTGAAAATGTTTGACGCATCACGAAACGTCAAATGGAATGAAGAAAACATTTCATATTCAACATCACAGCAAAGACTCGTCAGTTCGCAGATGATTAGAGAGTGTTGTTAGAAGAAGAGATGGTGAACAGAGCGGTAAAGATGACCCTATCTAACTTTTCCCAAATGTGTTGCTGACATCAAATTCAAAAATGGGTTTGTCATTTTCCAAAAACAATAAAATTTCTCAGTTTTTGGAAGTAGGGTTGTTCCTAAAAAGTGCCACAGCATGTTTCCTTTGAGTTATAGCTCAAGATAAGAGTCAAATGGGATGTACCGGACACGTTATAGTATTTACATTAGTCTGTGGCTTTTCTTATATAATTCGCTGCCCTTATAAACATGTCTTTGCTGAGCACACGTGGATGTGTGCACATGGATTTCCATATAAATATATAAATTTTTTTTCTCCCTTACAAGACCCAAGAGGCTCCTAAGTCTGAAGAGTTACGGTAAACTGGGTACAATGGAAATAATGTTCAGCATACGTAAGCTCTCTCAATGATATGGTGGGTATTTTATAGACGTAATACATAATTGGATTGTGTTTATGCCAATAAGAAATAGAAATAAAGTGTTTAATAGACACAATTTTACTTCTGGTAATGTCGACAAGGCTTTGAAACAGGATTTAATCCTTCATGTTGGGAAATAAAAATGACAGGAAATTGAACCCTTACCCAAATATATAAAACATGACAAATCCAATTAATTTGATCATTTTAGACACCGTCCTTTGATGCCTGCTTGAAGTGTTCTGTGAGGGGTTGGGGAGTGTTAGATGGAAATATAAATGACCAGCATCTAAAGTCAAACTTACTCAGACTTTTTGTGTTATGAAGTGAGTTTTGGAATCCAGGAAAACCAATTTTTTTTCATGTTTACTTAACGCCAGACCTCCTCTACGCTATAAAAGCTCATTATCCGTTACATTAAATCAACTGTTCTTTTAATATTAAGTGTTCAGTCAAATCTGTTTATCCGTTATAAGGCCACAAACCCTGAGTTCAGTCATGAAAGAATCGTTTTGACTGAATTCCCCGCTGATAATTTGCTCATCAAACAGTATAGACCCAAACGCGTTTAACACATCCCACTGAGTATTGTATGTATTTAAATTTTCAACATATATTGGATGAGTCGCCATGAAACCAGACATTGATGGTTCCCAGAGGATGGACCCTGGATACTTCATTAACCCACTGAGATTTCTCACCACCATGATGTTGGCATCCCGATGGCTACACCAAAAGACCCAAAACATTGGTCGATGAGCCCAGGGACTCGTCAGACGATAGCTGATGGGTTACAAGACTTAACTGTCTTAGCATCAGTGAGTTGGATTAGGGCAGATTTTTATGTTTCCCAGAGGATGAGTCCTAACGAATTGTTCGATCAACTGACTTCTCATTTAGCACCACCATGAGGTTGGAGTTCAGTGTCTCAACAGCTATTGGACGGACTGTCCACCAAGTTGAACCGCCATGTTTCTACAGTAGCCCAGAGCAGACAAGCTTTCATGCATTTGTCATGCATTTTGCAGCCACTTGTGGTTTGTTCTTCAGGAAAGAGAGGGTGATGCGAGGGGGATGTAATCAACAACAAGCCCATTGGATGCCACCAAGTCCCACGCGATGGTCCTTTAACCTGTCCTCTAGCTCTGTCATCATCCTCGCCAAGATGCTTTTGTTTATGATCATATTAGCAATTGATAACTAATCAGCGCTGTATTGTGTTCACTGCTTATTAGCAAATGTTGGCATGGTAAGCCACTGAACTGAAAGCCACGGCTGCAGACTCTCTCGTGCGTCTCGTGTGGTCTTTTCTGTCAAAGTCATAACCATGATGAAGATGCACGTGCACTTAGACCAAAGCCCATACTCTGAAGAGTGTAACACTGACCCCGGGCTACATGTGACTGCTAGCAGTGAAGTGAAAGCTGTGTTTTCTTTTTTTTTAAACATGAGGAATCACAAGTCATGTCCACGTCTGACTTTATTACACTACTTCCCTCTGCATCAGAGCGCATGTTTTGGAAAATGCTGCAATGACTAGGGCACTATTCTCTCTCTCTCTAAGTCTGTCAATTAGTGATAATGGACCCCATCGGCCGAGAGAAGACCACTCCCTCCATCTCTACTCCCTCCCTCCTTGACACACACACACACACTCTCTTTCTCTCTCTCTCTCTCTCTCTCTCTTTCTGTCTGTCTTTCTTTCTATCTCTCAGTCAGTAATAATGGAGCCCAGCAGTCCCAAGAAGATCCAGTTTGATGTGCCTCCGCTGCAGGGACAGCTGGACCCACAGGCCGCCGAACATGTGAGTGAATCTGAAGCATGTGTGCGCCGCAGCAGAGTGGGGTGGACGGTGTGTGTGTGGGTTCACGCATGTGAGGGGCTGAATGAGGCTTCTATCTGTGTTCCTGTGAGTCTTGTCTGGAATTTTCTGTGTGTGGGTGCCGTACCCGTATGTGTGCATAAGTGTCCTTCTTATGAAAACTGGCTGCTTGTGTACGTGAGTGACAGCGTGTGTGTTTAATGGGAACGCCACATTTGATCGGCTATGCATGTGACACATTTCAGAGCTTTGTGTGTTTTGCTGGTTAGTTTGTGTTCATATGTATTGGAGGAGAGTTCAAAGGTGGCAATATTGGAGTGTTAAATATCATAAAAACACCCCTATGAAACTATATTAAACCAAAAAACCAACCAATGCTGCTTTATTTTGCATTCTTGAAATATTTACCGCAGTTTCAGTTCCAGTACTCATAAATGAATGCATGTACTTTTTCCTTGTTTACTTCCTCCAAGTAGCTGATGATGTAAACCACCGTCACAGATGATCTGCAGCTGATTGCAACAAGTTCACGCCTAAGGAAACACGTGACATCAACAACTAACGGAACAGCGACAGAAAAGCCAATTTAAAAAATACTTAAAACATACAGAACAGAACCTGAGGTGTAATTTTCCTCTCCTGCAGAAAGAAACAGAAGCTGGTCTTTCATACGAGCTTAAACATTTGCAACAGGGAGTTTAAACCAGCCCTCTGTAAGATGTAAGTGTTGGAGCTCTGGTCTCTGCTCTGCTGACGTCTTTATGAACTGTTTAGTCGATGCAAAGTTTTCTCATGTCTAAGGAAGCTGGTAATGAACGGTGACAGGTTAGGGCCCCTGTGCGGTTGCTTGGGGAGCTCCTGTTTTGGAAACCGTCAGCACATTTTGGAAGACAGAAGACACATTCGAGCGAGGAGTTTGAGAGATACCATCTCGTAAACCGAGCCTCCCGTCCAAGATGACGACAAATGTTTAGATTCCTGCAGTGTTTCCATCGACTGAGAGCTCTGAGCCGAGCATGTTTTGATTCAAGGATCACAGAGTTAAATCTGACCTTTACTTTGGCTGTATTGGTTCATGTAGTTAATACGGCTGAACTGGAAGAGTTTGAGGTGATGTTTTTCACGTTAACATCCTTTTACAGACAGCTTTTTTTTTGAGAGAATGATGTAGAAAAATAAAAACGATTGAGCTACTGATGTTAGTAAATGGTGTTTTTGCCACTTGCTACAGAGCAGCGTGTGGGAAAGCGGTTGCACTAAACCTATAAGTGGATAGTTGTGTTTGGACTAATAAAGCTTTAGAAGCCTGAAGTATTCACACATATACACAGGAGCCTGTTTAATTGTGTGTTTTTACAGAGTAAAAACCGGGACAATTAGCTCCGGTTTGGTTTTTTTTAATTAAGTTTTATTTGTACATTTGTCTAAGCTTCATTACTGGGACATGAGTTTGTTTAAAATGCATTAGCACACATGAGTGCCTCATCATAGATTGTCAAGAAACACACAGAGGCCTAAAACAAACAGAGGTGGTGACCATATGTTTACAGTGAATTATATACCGTGGGACAAAGAAAACAGGCGAGTCATGGACATGTTAGAGTACTCACATTAAGTTACTGAGTGCAAAATAAGGGTGGGGTTATGGTGAGCCTCGCAAACACAAAGATGTCATTTGAATACCTTGTCTTTGGTCCATACAGCTCAACAGCGAGGGCTCGTGATAAATGCGATTATGTTGAATGGATGTGACTACTCGAATACTCCAGCCTATGCAGATTTACAACAATTGTCAACCCTGTGATGGATCAGAGAGCTGAGGGAAGTTTTATCAAGCACAGGGGAGGAAAGCCGATCAATGAAAATTATCTGTGTGTGTTTGTGTGTTTACCTCAGATCCGTCGCAGAAGACCAACTCCTGCCACTCTGCAGATCTACAGACAACCTGGCACAGGTGAGAGAAGGACAGAGCATCACAAAGAGACAGATAGAGAGAGAGAGAGAGATGGAGGGATGGAGGGAGGTGTAGGTAGAGAGGAAGAACAGGGGCTGGGAGATGGAGAGAGCTGAAAAGCAGCAGCTATAATGGAGCCTTTATTAGATTTGTGCTGCAGCTTTTGGTAAGTGATCTCAGTGTTCAAACTGGACTGATGGATGCCTGAATGGTGTGTGTGTGTGTGTGTGTGTGTGTCGGCTCTCAGCCCTTATAAATCCCTCTACACAGGAACCGACTGATTGAATAATCGGCCTGATTCCATTTCGTGAGCTCAGCTCAGTCAGTCCGGTTCCAGTATGAGTTGCATTAAGCTTCTTCTGGCCCCCGGAGACATTTCTTCTTTTCTTTTTTTTGTTGTTGTTTCTCAGAGAAATCAGAATTACGTTGGTATGAAACGCAGCAGGACGACTGTAAATATGAACATGGACAGGCTGTAGGACATCTCGACTGTTTAACGTCCTTCAAGCGCGTTCCTCTGCTCGAGGTTGATCCGGGCGCCAAATTTAATTAGATTCTTTCATATTTTTGTGAAACCAGCTGGCAGCTGTAAACACAAGAAGTGACTCTTCGCCTTGAAACAAAGATATATAAAAAAAAAATCAGAAAGTTTTCCACTTTAAAAGGCCGCTAAGTAATGAAATGCTTCTACAGGAAACCTCTGGGAAGCCAAAAATCTTCTTCCAGCTCACAAGTTGTTCATTTGAAACTCGTACGGCTGACGGCTGTCATGTAAAACATCCACGACGAGCTTATTAGTTAGAATTAGTTCATTTTGACCCCACATACTGGACACAACACACACACACCAGAGCAGCAGATGGGGATTAATCCACCCCTGAAAATAGTCCCCAAGAAAAGCACTCACAAAACGGCACTGCCTGATCGTTTAGGATATTATTCACCCTTTAACTATACATTTGAGAGCCATTTTGAAAGAATTGCGTAGAAACGATGGGCACAAAGCAGCTGGGAAAGTACTGAGTCGTGTTATTAAAGGAGTCTATAATCACCTGCAGGTGTTAAAAAGGTGTAATTGCTCAATATTGATTCCAGGAATTTCAGCAGTGCGTACAATTAACAGACTACAGCAGTGCAGTTCCTATGGAGGTTATCTGGAAGCTGTTTCCACGGCACGGCTTCAGGCCAAAGAGGAAACAAGACGATTAAAGCCCGACCTGAACAACTAGCAGACCCACTGACACTGTGTGGACGAGCTCTGGCTCGTGAGGCTGAAAAACATCAGCTAGTGACAAATCAATAAAAAAAAGAAAGATCTCAATGCTGCTGTCTCGTCTCTCCCGCAGATGTTGGAGATCAACACAATGCCAGCGGAGACTCGCAGGTTTGTATAAATGTTGTTTACACGTACAGACGCAGGGAGAAGTGGGGAAACTACCAGCAGGTAAACACAGGGGAGGGGAATGAGCTTCAGCTTTACACATGAACTCAACCTCAGACATGTTAATAGATACTTTTCTTAGCATCGTTCACATTTCTCTGACATTAAAAAGGTCCCAGCTGACAGTCATGGGACAGACAATCTGCCAGATAAATGATGGCTTGTCTGGAAAGTCGATTTCTCTCAAATGAGATTAAAAAGGGACTTCGCGATCTATCCCGTCTCCTGCTGGATATTCATTTTGAAGTAAAAGCAATGGACCTTTCTCTTTACGTTCAATGTTTGGCTGTAGAAGATTTGTCACCATTTTCTGAAGCTTACCGCCCTCTTTGTTTTTTGTTTCTTTCTCCAGGCTTCAGATGGTGCTCAGAGGAAGCAGAGCACCTACGCCCCGCCCACCATGAAAGGTAAAAACACCACAATGTCTGAAAAGATGCTCTCTGCAAGAAGTCTCCCTGAGGAGAGGATCATGAGGAGGATTTACTTGGTGCATCTCAGGACACTCTGCAATTTACTGTTTTAACATCAGCATTAAAATGGCTTTTAAAAATGGAAAAATGGGGACAACAGAGCAAATAATTCCAGAGCCAACGCCACTGAGAGCGCGTGGCAGAGTTGATAGAAAACTTTTAGTTTGCTGAGAATCGGCTGCATCGTTGAGAGACTGTTGGCATCTTTCGAAACACGCCGCATGTCTTTCACGCTAAAGATTCATTAAGTCTGGATTATTAGCAACAGTCTTTTGCCCTTCAGAAATTAGACGCCATCAAAGTCGATTCAAGGCGCGACAGGTCCAACAAGCAGCGTGTCGCTGGAAAGCGTTACTTTCCAAAAAGGTCTTGTGTGTCAGATTTAAGGGTCTATCTCGGTTATCTAACCAAGATAAGATGCTGTGTTTTTCTCACATGCTCGGCAACCACTACAACTTCTCACGTCACGGCAGGAAGCATTTTTTTTAGTGAGGTGAGGGGGTTACAATCGACAACATAAACTGCTTGATGCTACAAAAATCCTACACGCTGCTTCTTCAAGGAGCTAAATATATATATTTAAAAGAAACAAAAAGGTGAAACAGTGTGCAGGATCTGGTGGCATCTAGAGGTATAGTTGCAGATTGCAACCAACTGAATACCCCTTGCCTCACTGTCCAAGTTTAAAGGAGAAACTATAGTGGCTGCAAAAGATCTTATTACAAGCCAATGTGTCCAATTGTTTGTTGTGAGCTACTGCAGAAACATCCCTAAATCTCACACACCGGACCTTTAAGGTCCGTTCATGTCGTGCACTGTCGCAGCTGTATACACACCAGCCTCCTCCCTTCCTCTCCTCAGTAACGTGCTCGTCTCTACATGTTTGCTTTTTGGATGGACATTCTGGTTTTACTCCCACTTTTTGTTTTTTTTAGTCTTTTTTCATTTTTCTTTGTCAGTCGGCTCAGCTGGCAGGTCGATGGGGGGATGGTGACATTCGCTTCTCGCGGTTTGGTTTCTTAAACTATGGACTGAGGGAACAAAGCGGCTTGTTCTGTGTGACAACATGAGGAAGAAATCGACTTTTAAAAATGATCTTTTCTGAACTTTAACCTCCTCTGAAAACAATCGAGGTGAAGGAAATTTAGTTTGTGGTGCTGGAAAACATCCGTAATCAGAATAAGAGCCCTTGCACGTCACGGCCGACAGTTTTTACTGGAACTGCTTATTTGATCTGCTGTTTTATTGGTGGTAGCGCTGGTAGAAGTGTGTGTGTGTGTGTGTGTGTGTGTGTGTGTGTGTCTCTGCGCTCGTGATTTGATGTTTTCTTTGCTCGACAAAAGAAAGTCGTCAACAGCTCAGCTTCCATGCTCAGTCAGTCCACAGAGCACCTGTCAGATAGCTTTTATCCTGTCATTTTTGTTATCATCGCCCTGCTCTGAATAATTTATAAAAAAACTGTTACAGGCCCCAGAAGAGAAGAAGCAGTGCTGCTGCTGCCTTTCTGACTTAAGCGCAAAGCCTTCGTATTCTCCCTACAGCGTGCATATATATATATTTGACTTCAAATGTCAGACGGAAAACTCCATTATAATAAGTCTGTAGGGGAAAGCTGCTGCAGGTTTCAGGGGAAAAGCAAAAGGAAGGAAGAAAAAAAACAGTGTGTGCAGAGCTCTCTCCGGCAGGAGTGCAGCGGCGAGGTGGTTCCGGGAAGTGGAGACAGTAAAAGGTCTTTTATTGATCCTGTCTGAGTGTGTGTGTGTGTGTGTGTGTGTGTGTGTGTGTGTGTGTGTGTGTGAAGGCAAGTTAGCTAATAGTCACATGAGTAACTGCCTATGCACCAAATGTTTGTATTTACATACTGTAGGATCAGTTTTACGGCATTTTATGATCAATTTTTCCACATTAAAGTTGAAATTTTTAGTTTTTATTTGCACTTATAAGGCCTTTAATTTTATTTTTGGTAGCTTTTATGTAAATATTTATCTGCTGCTGGCTCATGACATGGAGGTTTTGACAGACATCTATGAATATAACACTTTTAGAGAAAGAGTTTTTAGAGAAATACCACCTTAAAAACATAGTTAAAAGTGCTATAATAGCTCTATAATTTGAGGTAGCTACCACAGAACAGCACTGGAGTTTGATTGCAGATGATTTTATATTATAAATCAGCGACTTTCTCCCCTAAACCTACTGCTAAACATCTACAAGTGAGACAAGTTCCTCCCCTTAACCTCCTGGCAGAGCGGGATGGTTGATATGAGGCGTCAGGGAAAGAGTTTTGTTAATCTTTGGTTCTTTTTTTTTTTAGTTTTTGGTTCAGTTCATTTCGTCGTTGTGCACGAACTATTTTGCGACGTGTCTGTAGTCGAAGCATCTCTCCACTCGAGGCGCTCTTCTCTCCTCAGAGCTTCAACTGGGGGTGGAGCAACACCTTCTCGGGGCGGGGCTCTGTGAGACAGACGGCCAGCTGAGCCCAATCACGGCACAGCTCTATGCCAACGCTACGCTGTGGGACAATCACAACGGGCCAGAGGAAACCAACGGGAATGAGGCGAGTCTGCTGTTAGCCAATCAGGAGAGAGGAGTGGCAGAGAGCAACAGTTCAGGGGGTAATTTGTTTTTAGACGGTGCACACCTTTGGTCGGCGGCATACTCCAGAAAAAATCTGATTTTTGACAGATTCAATTAAGCGACAAAGTGACAACAATACAGTTTTCAGATTCAGTGTTTCATTCAAAGTTATTCTGGAGTATACCGTCGGCTTCACACACACTAAACACAAATACTAGCATTTATTTCACTGATAAAATTAAACTCGATAACAACCAGAAACAACCAGATTAATTTGCTCCATTACATCTCCTCAAAACTTTGTTACCAGATAAGAACAAAATATTTTTTACTCAATTACATTATTTAAATGTTATTACTAAGAGACTTAAAAGTGCATTAATCAGTTTTTTTTATACCAACATTGAATCTAATATAACATGAAAGGAGTTGTCTGTAACAGTTTTTGTCTCTCTGCGACGTCCTGAGTCGCTCTTATCAACCGCTGCAGGCGGCGAACAAGCCCTGATAAACCAACCGTAGAGGAGGAAGTGTTTACTGTGTTAAAGTCTGAGAGCGTGTGAGAACAATCAGGAAAATGTAAAAGCACGTCTGCGACTGTTATATCGTTATATATGATGTCATTAGATTGTTATGACTCATGCTTTCATAGAAAAACAGGGTTTGTCTGATTATTAACTCCACAAATTGATTGATTGGCTTTAATCTTCACAAAAGCTTGTTTTATCCAACCAACAGTCCAAACTTTGAAATTATTCAAAAATAAAATAAATAATAATAATTTAAAAAAAGGAAAAGCAGCAATTCTTCACACATGTAAAGCTGTAATTACAAAATGTTTTTGTATAGTATAAATAAATAAATAATAATAAATAAATAAATATCGGCAAAGATGTGGCTCATTGACCTGAGGGGGGTTGAATGACACTTTAGTCCTCAAACAAACCATTTGTAACGGCACCTACCTGTCGATCACAGCGCCCTCTCTGTTAAATCTGCAGAACTTTAAGTTTAAATATAATTTGAATTGTACAGTACAGTTGTCATGAATAGTAAAATTAGCTATAGAGACCAGAAACATGTTTATTTCTGCTGTGAAGTTGGACATTTTAACGTAAAGGCCGGCCTCTGTTGGCTTCACTTCAACCACAGAGGTCGCCGCTGGCTGCTGTGAATAAGCTCTGTTGACTTTCTCTCAATCGACTCGTCACTCCAGCTGTAGTAATTTATGCCAAAACATATTTTATAAACAAACATGTTAATTCGTAAAGTAACTAAAGCTGTCAGATAAAAGTAATGAAGTAAAAAGATCTCACTACAAGTAGAAAGTACTTTTTACACTACTCGCTGGCTCCAAAACATCTAACAGCTTTAAGGAGAGTAAATAATAATAATAATAATAAATAACTCTAAATGAATAATAAAATAAATCTGAAGCTATAGTTGGGCCAAAAATAGACGACTGCAGCTTTAAGGCTGTGTATTTTGGGGTGCGTTCAACAAGACTACATGGAGGAAAAGCTAGAAATATACACTACAGTTACTAACACACTTCATGTTTACATTTCTATAATAACACTGTTGAACCTCTTGACTACTAACAGAACTAACTCCTCTGTCTCTCTTGTCTTTCCTCCTCTTGTGGCTTTGCATGATCTTCCTCTCTCCATTTACCCATCACCACCTCCTCCTCCTCCTCCTCCTCCTCCTCCTCCTCTCTCTCCATCTTTCTCAGAACTGTCATGTGACCACAAAAAGGAAGCATCCAGTCCGGACACCGTCTCCCGATAGCCACCCTTCGCTCACTTTCACCTCTTTGTCCTTCTTAATAACCGACATTTCCCACCTGCTCACCGCTGCTGTTTCCATCTGATCCCCCATTAACACACTGCTTCACTCTCACGCGACATAACGTACCGTATGTTTTGATCTGCTCTCTCTCTCTCATACATACAGACTCATGCACATACTAAATCATCTAAACTTTAAAAGGACTGTAGGTGACGGTGGTGCTTGTGTAGAAATGGCTGTGAATAAAGATGTATTATATTGGAACGCTCCCTGAATGTTTGAGTATTTTTTATCCGAGATCAGTTTCATGTTCATGCCGTTATGAAACATATTTGCCCTCCATGAAAAACTAAATATTTCTAGGACATCAGAACATCTGATAGTTAAATTACCAATCAGGGAATAAGAACAGAGCATTGAGCGGACTATTACGAGATTAAAACATGACGAGTAGAAGATTAAAAATGAAAAAGAAGGAACAAGATGTTTTGGGATCACATGCCTGCCTTCCTCACATCTGTGTGACCCTACTGTTTGGAGATCAACGTCGCCCCTCTCGCTTCGTTGACAGCTGAAATGTCGTGTACATGTTTGTGAAGGGTTTATGCAGCGTGTGCACGGCCCCCCGAGAGGTTAAACGTTCACAGATGGGACGCTCTGAAAGAAGAAAGAAAGAAACAGGATCCATCTTAACGGGTTGTGAAACGTAGAGTTGTTCAATCTTCTAACCATGTTATGCGTTTTTTTATTTTATCACTACCTTGGACTTAATTTACTTATTGAGTAATTTCTGGCGTTCTCTCGTGGATCTTCGTGTTCTGCTCCTTTAATCCAGGATTCAGCAGGTATTTCCTGTTGATGCCATGTCCAATGTGCACTTGAGAGATTTATTAATGGGACTTGTGGTGTGCGGCGCTGTTCAGCCTTTACTTCCAACAGTTCTTTAGTTTTATCCTGTAAAAGCACCAGCACCATTTCAGTCGATGGAATAAAGACATCGCTCATCAACAGACTTAATCATGCCTGGGTGCTCCACGCTACATTATTCTGCATAACTTTAAGCCTTAATATCATTTTATCAGGTGAGTTAAATAAAAACTGACCCTCAGTACAGTTGTCATGAACTGGGAAATTAGCTATAAAGACCAAGTTTTTTGTACCAGGCTGTAAACATGTTTATTTCTGCTGTGAAGTTGGACATTTGAACATGGGGACTTACGGAGACTGACTCACTTCTGGAGCCAGCTTCAAGTGGACGTTTGAGGAACTGCAATTTTTGGCATTGGCTTCACGTCACAGCTCCTGAGGCTCGGTGTTGACATGTCCATGATAAAGATATGTCAACACCATCAATTATCATCTTTTCTGAGGGTTAGAAATATATTTAAGTTGATATTTACACCTTGAATTGGGGCTGTTCATGACAAATATTGAAGATGATGAATCTTGGTGGTCGCGGTCTGGTGGTGTATGAGTGGGGTGGGATAGAGTAGTATAATGTCGATGAAAGAAAGAAATATTTCACAGCACAGTTAAAGAACAGCATGACAGATAATTATTGAGTGTATCTGGCAGACCAAATAAATTAATTATATAGGTGTACTACTGAACATGAATGTATTGTGTTTCAATAGAACTTGACAGATTTGGTCTACTAAGGCAGATTTAAAGTCAATTAAACTATTGTCAAGTCGTTTAACGACGAGTCTTTTTGAGTGCCCGATGTTGATTACGTGACCTTGTTTAAACACAAGCTGGTTGCCATACCTGAGTTTTTATTCAAGTTATTATACACTAATAAAAACATGCTAATGAATATTATATTTACACACTGGTAAAGATAGTAAAAGTAGCAGTACCAATGTTTAGAAATGCTAAATTATATTTAAAGTATGTTAATGTTGTAGCTGGTAAAAGTGAGACTAATTTTAATGATTCAGATTTTGATTTAAACTAAAATAAATTTGTGTCGATTTTTTATTAATAATCTGAATTTGCGAGGTAACGACGGCCGTCTAATAAATGTAGGTAAGTAAAAAGTACAATGTTTCTTTTTCTCTGCAGATAATTTAAGTAGTCGGGCTTGGTAACTTCAGATGTGTCATACTTTAACAAAACATAATTCAGTATCGTTAAACCTGAGTGATGTTTGTGTGTGCAGGTAAGCTGAAAAGTCCTGTACCCGAGGAGGACGAGGAGGAAGCCAACCCTCAGGACGAGTGACGCGGCCACGAGAGACATCTCAGCGCAGACGAGGCGACGATTCATCTCTGATATTCTGGACGGACTCTCTGGTGTTAGCCCCCCCCCCCTCTGTTGATGAATGGGAAAACTGACCTCTGTGCAGTTTATTGAGACAGCAGTTAATCTTTAATTAGAGTAGGTAAAGAAATCAAACCAGCAAGCCCGGGTTCACTCTTAAAATGAGCTGACCTGGAAACAGTCCGTCTGTGAGAGCAGACTCACATTCACCTCAAAATGACTCCACACAAAATGACACCGCTGAAAGTTTAAAAAGCTTTGTTTCCCCCGTTTTAGTTTAAAAAAAATAAGATGGAAGTCTGATTTTCCCTTCAGATAGAAAAGCAAATCCACCGTCAGTCATACAGCGGGCATTAGACACTTTTGGCGGGAAACTAAAAGCTAAACTAAAAATTTAAATTAAATAACTGACTGACACTGAAGAATATTCTGTGTTTAATTTCATGTTTGGTCTACTACTATAGACTCGCCAGCTAATTAGATAACTGCTTAAGTTGATTAATTAACTGGAGATAGTTATTTCTTTGTCACCATTCTCAGTTTACTCAAATAGACACAGGGAAATCTTTCAAATGCACTAACTGAGTTAATATTCATGAATATTTCATGACCGTTAGCTATTAACATGACCACCACATTACCCGATGATACATTACGTCGCTTAACAGCTCAACTTCCCGTCTCAAGTTATCCAAATGTCCACTGGTCCATCAGGAATATGCTTTTTGAATACAGTATAACCACAATCTCTTTGTACAGTGACAGACATTTTTCAAAAGTCGACATTTGGACATTTGTATTCATCCAAAGTACCAAGAACTTTTAGTCCCTGGAACTAAAAGGTTCCTTCAGCCAGTCATCATCTGTGTTTCCACCGCGGCTTAAAGCCCTGAGAAGATTAGGCAAATTAGCCCGATGATGTACGAGCGAAAAAGAAAAAAAACAAAACAGTCATTGCTTTTTCCAACCATACATCAACAATGAGTCAAAGCACAGTGAAGAAAAAAACAAACCGGGTTGTGGTACGTCAACCCCCAAAAGTTCTTGTACTTTCTGGAAAGTATAACCTCACAGCACACGCACTCACATGCCTGGTAGAGTTGATCCAAAGGTTCCTCATCTAGTATTATTAATAACATTAACAACAGTCGCACTCAGATGGATTTGGACCATCGTTAATGCCAAACGTCTGCTGTGGAAAAGGTCTGTCATATTTGATTATGTAGAAGTTGTTCAAGCGAGTTTCGCAACATAGAACTCGTCTTTCATCAGGTTGTTTTAACAGATTCTGCAACACCTATGCAAAGTTTACGGTTGAGACAGCACACCTCTTCCTTTTTTAAATAAACTGGACGGAGTAATAAATCTGATCATTTCCATGATTCGAGTGATTCTTCTGTTTGTGTCCTAAAATGTTCAAGCTTTTTAATTTCCACGTTTCTTTGTTTCATTATTATGGCATTCCTTTTCTTGCTGTGCCCCCTGTTGGACACAGCAGGACTAGTTTTTTTTTTTAAATAGCTGGTCTCAAGTTGTATGTTGCAGATGATGATGAAATGGGGACTGTTTTTTTGTGCAAAACCTACCATTAAATAAATAGTTAACAATTTAATCTACCAGCCCATGACTTACTACAGCTAAGACAAGAATGATTAATGTCATTCAGGGAGGAAGAGACAAAGAAAAGTTTAAGTGCTACAACATAAACGTTACAATAAGGATGTCAGAGCAAACATACTAACAGATGAACAACAGGAGGAAACATCTGAAACAGGATGACCCTGTCATAGAGGGAATTTGATCAAAATGAGGTATTTAAACATCTCTCACTTCTAAATAATGTAATACTTCTGAACTACGCTGGACGGTGTAGTGACTGTCCAACTTTGCTTCAGTCACTTGGTAGGTGCGAGACGGATTCTTGAGATTTGTCTTATGGCTCTTTGTTGTTTATTGGAAAGTTGCACATGAATACTGGTACTTACAATTGAGGACTTTATGGTATATGATGGTGTTTCTTGTCTTGTGTCATCCCTTCACCTACTACCCCAAACTAACCTAAAATGATCTATTCAAACACCTGCCCATCTGCAATCAGTGACCCCAAACAAAAACTGCATACACACAGATGGCTCCTACAGAGGGCCTGTGGGCTGATCCAACACTTTACATACTGGGTTTATCTCCTGATACTACGACAGACAGGAACTTGATTTTCTTTCCTAAAAATTCGGCTTTAAAAATTGTAAAAAAAAACAAAAAACAATTACAGCTTCCACTTACCACTCCATTATCTTCATCATGAAGAAAATAATGAGATTACAGTTGAAATTAAAGCTGCAAGCAGCGATGGTCGGGCCCTCGCATATGCGCGCACGTCGAAATGTGCGCATGTGGACATGGCCACACCGTTTCCCCAAAATTCATCATTTTGATAACTGTTAAAAAGCTATAGAGCGCTATAGAGCACTTTTGCCCCGCCCCCTCATTAATTATGCAACCGAATTGTGCATAATATTGCTTTTAACAACCCCAACAAGTTTCAGACAGCTGTGACAAAGTATATGATAGCCGAACAGTTTTGCCCGAAAATCAGCCAAAAAGTAAAGGGAGTCAGTTTTTCTCTCGGACCCTTGACTTTGACGGGCCGTCACGGCCACGCCCTTTGATGAAAAGTTGAAATTATTTCTCAGATGTCAAGTCCAAGGCCTTGACAACATCCATGCTTAGTTTGAGGTGGATATGATCAATATTGTCCGAGCTGCACGCCATCTCGTAAAAGTGGTCTTTTTTTGTTGTCACTAGGAGGCGCTATGAAAATTACCGAATATTTTTGTGGAAATGTATTTTAGGCCAGACTGCCATTATATATTCAAAGTTTGGTGAAGATTGGAGAATTTTTCACAAAGTTATAGCACTTTGAAATTTTATGGCAAAATGGAGAATTTCGTGGCCCCGCCCCTCTGACATAGTACATCAAAAAGTTATGATTTTGATAACTTTCATCGTCAAAGCCTCATGAACCCATGTGCCAAGTTTCAAAAGGATCGGACGAAAGCCCTAGGAGGAGTTCGTTCAAATACGACCCCTGGAAATGACCCAAAAATCACAAAAACATGAACTTTGACCCAAAATGGCCGCCGTACCCTTTACCGAAACCCGGGTCACCAAGAGACTTTTTTGTGCGTCTGGGCATGTTACATACTCCCACCAAGTCCCGTACACGTGGTCGAAACCGTGGCGTGGGGCTCCTCCGACAACCGAAACCTAGGTGGCGCTGTAGAGCCATTTCTGTACGCGCGTGCGCGAGACCCCCAAAACACGAAATTTTACGCCCGACTTTGGGGGGGTACGCAAATTTTCATGAGTTTTTGGGGATATTAAAGCCTTGAAAAAGGCAATTCATTGGGTGGAATAAAAAAAAAAAATAAAAAAAAAAAAAATAAAAAAATAAACATTTGAAATACAATAGGGCCTCGCACGGTTCGTGCTCGGGCCCTAAATAGACGTTTGCCTAAAGACGTTCACCGTCAGGGCAATGCCAGAACTCCAATCACCTTTGTTTATTCTAACTGTAGTAGTACACTTCATACTGACTATATTTGGCCAATGCTTATATACATGCATTCATACATGTCGCTCAAATTTACATTTTTAATTAAGAATGAGGAAGAATTTCATGACTAGTACAGCCGTGCAGCCTGGCCTGCAACGTGGCCCCTGGACTAACCCACAATTTCACATTAAGGAGCAGCGAGACGAGTCGAGCGTGAGAGTCAGTCACTTCTCTTTAAAAGGTAACGGACTATATATTTTGACAGAATTAGCTTTAACAACACTTAAGTAGTGTTAAAAGATTGCGTGTCAAAGACCAAGAAGACCTAATATTTGTTTTGTAAATGTATACATTGCTGCGGTATTTAAACAACATATTACTGTGAAGTGCTGTGTAAATATTGATGTAGTCTAAGCATTAAAAGGCAGTCAGAAGAAGTGTTCAATCATTTACTGAAGAACACGGTAGAAATTAAAGAATGGTCCCCAATCAGTCTCCATAAGTCCCCATGTTAAATTACCCAACTTCACAGGAGAAATAAACATGTTTACAGCCTGGTACAAAAAAACTGTTAAAGTCTCTAAAGCTAATTTCCCCGTTGCAATGTTTAAAATCATATTAAGGCTTAAAGTCATGCATGATTAACAGTGTGGTCGCTTTGATTGACAGGTGGGTGCTGTTACAGATTGCTTGTTGGAGCCACGTCTATGCAGATTTTTAGATTCGCTGGGAGGCAGCAGAGGCAGGACCGCTAAGATTTTGCTCTTTAACTCAACAGGTTGCGGCCGCCCACCAATTATCTGAAGATTCCTGCATGTAAGAGTTTTCCCCTGCTGCTGTCAGTGCTTGCTCCTGGAGTGAGTACGCTCTAGAATCTTCTCTGTATGGAAAGTGTCACGAGATAAGCTTGTTACGATTTTGTATCAATCGTATTAAGACGCATAGAATGGTAGTACTACAAGTACAAGTACCTCAAAAGTGGACTTGGGTACAGCACTGTTTATACACTCAAAAACAAACCTGGACTTATATTAACTATAAAGTGTGTCACCACTCACCTCGTTCTTTTACTTTTACCACATCTCAGCAAGAGTCCATGTGCACGAAGCAGCGTCACACACTCACAGCTCAGGTCTGACACAGCCCTAAAGTTTATTTTATTCATGTCATTTAAGTTACACGGTGGAATCAGAGAGACACACACAAAAGAAAAGAAAGAGGTTAGAAAGAAAAAGGAACAAAAACAGCAACCATTCCACATCAAATGGCAGAATGCGTCCACGGATCCGTCCTTACACGCTCATAATGCATACCGCTGACTAAAACACACAGTAGAAACAAGACTTGAAAATCTACTGTGAAGTTCAGACACGTCATTTATTACTGTATTCCTGCTACATACCGGAAATGAGACTCTGCTTCTGGATTAGAACTTTTAACAGTCCGTGGTGAAAAAGTGTGCAGTATGAGCTTTCAGACAGAGCCCTGGTGTTAGTAATGCATTAGCAGAGGGCTGGCATAAAGAGAGCATGGTTTGGGTGTGTGTGTGTCTCATTATGGAGCCCTTGCCACGCTTTGATTGAGGGGAAATTAAAAAAAACAAAAAAGAAATCAGACCGCACTTTGTAAAAGTCATCCGTCTGTCTGTCCTAAGAGGTCCCGTACAACCATCACAAAAATGTAAAGTTCATCGGAGGGCACGCTGTTCACGAATCCAGTGAAAACATCACCAAGAGTGTGTGTTTGTGTGTATATACATTTTTATTTTTTGTCTTATTGCAGCTCCAGGTTTTTTTTTTTGTAGACGTTCAACAGGTCTCAGATCAATTAGGATTTCACCGTCTCTCTGTGGAGGAATTGGTTAAATCTACTTTAAGTTAACACATTTAACTAACCCACAGCGTGCAGGCGGCGGACCCTCGACAGCTGCTGTTAAGATGCCTTTAAGCAAGGCACGACTCCGGCTGCTTCAGCACGGCCCTGCTTCTGGCCGGCACTACGAGAATGTAAAAATGAGACACAGAAAAGCTAAACTTTCCCTCGGTAACGACGAATTGTTCGTCTTCTTTTCAGACCAGAAATGATAGGATATCATATAAATTATATTTTGCACTGGCTTAGAGAAAAAGAGTAGCACCTACTGAACCTTTATCTAATCAGGAGCGTGGACTAACAACAGCTGTGAGGAATATCTGCAGGTGTACATGGGGTGAATAGCGTGGTGTTACTGCACTATTTTAACTTTGTTCCCGCTGTAAGAGTCCTCTGTTCTGTTCACCGAGCTGCCGCAGAGTCAGAACCGTCCCAACACTTAATAACGGCGCTTCGACCGTTAATTAACACCCAAACACTCCTCCACCACTTCCCAGCCCTGATACACGACGTTTAGTGTCAACACATTTGGCAAATCGTCATCATTGTCGTCATCGTAAAAATAAGCAAACAGAAACATTAAAAACAGACAGAGAGTTCAGTTCACATCAAAGTAGAATACAGATATTATATCTTTACCCACAAAAAGTTCATGTTACGACTAGCTTGTAAAAGAAAGGAAAACATCACCATGTTATACAAATGTGTGTTTGCGCGCGCGCGTGTGTGTGTTCGCTTATGAAATGTAGATATTAAGTGTGCACGTCTGTTTTTAGATCTGCTCAGGATGTCTGTCCGTCAGTGTGTGTGTGTGTGTGTACGAGTGTAAACTTACATTAACAAGCAACATGTCTTTCATTATCAACACAGGAATCCTCATCCTCCATAAAAGCAAAAAATAATAAAACAAAAACAAAACCCACGTCACGTCATTTGCATTCCCAAAATAAGCATCCAAATCCACCACCACGTAGAAACTGTCAGCTGGCCACTAAAAATCTCAAATCTTTCATCGGAAAAACAAACAAAAGGAACAAAAGAAAATAATATTTTAGTGTCAACTATATATATACTATATATTTATATTTTTGTTCTTTTATACCAACCAAACATATGGTATATTATGTGTTGCTATGGGTTACGGTCCCCGGCAACATCATGAAAAAGTACAATGATTAAAGTAAAGACACTGATCCCCCAACTTCATCCAGCTAGTGTTTGTGTGTGTGTGTGTGTTTTTTCTGTGCACTGCATGTTCTTTTGGCGTTTAGTGTATTTGTTTTGGATCGCCGTTTAAATCTGAGTTTAGTGTGTTGTGTACATATCGTCTGAATAGAACGTTGAGGCATTGTAGGCATAGTTTAGTGTGTTTAGTTTGTTGTTGTTTTTAGTGTTTGCTCTTTAGTGTGTGTTGGATGATGTGTGTGTGTGCGTCTATATGCCGAGCGTGGACGCTCTGATGGTAGACAGTATGGTAGGCCTTTCGCTGTGCGTTGTAGTGTGCGTCTATGCGTTAGCACTGATGCTCTGTTTGTAGACAGCGTGGTAGGCGTTTCGCAGCAGGACGTAGGGAAAACAGGACTCCAGCAGGTCCATGGTCAGGAAGGGGGACTCCTGCACAATCTGAAACACAGACAGACGACACAGACACACTGTTAGAGACTAAAAACTACTCACAACAAGGTTATGGTCAGTTCTACACCCAGCTTCATATCCCACCAGGAGGATGTCAGAAGTGTTTTGCCTTGACTTCGTTAACTTGCTCAGATTTGGTTCAGATTTCTTCTGCCATGAGGATACGTAGAGTCTTCACAGGGTGTTTTATTTTGAAATTTAACCGGCTTCTCTGTCGTTTCTAAGTCTGACTTCCGGCTAGCTGGATCTGCTCTTTGATGCTCGACGCGACGCCCGTCAATAAAATGAAACTCAAACTAACGTACATCACGAGCCGCGATCAGTTCTGTTTGCCGCTGCAGAGCTGCAAGGCATCCCAGTGGAAGACTCATGATGCATCTGTAGCATCTCACACTAACCTGCTTTGCTCAGTTTAAATTAACCCTGGAGTGTTTTTCAGGTTTGTGTGTTTCAGGTTTGTGTGTTTAATTAAACTTAAAGCTTAGTTGAACCTGAGATCACCTGAAAAGAAGCATCTCTGTCCCTTGGGCAGTTTTAGTTATGATCACACTTACAGCTGCACAAATGTCTCCTTTCCTTTCAGTGTGCGTCATTATTGTTCTGAGGTTGCTGTTTGTAAAAGAAAACATCTGAAACAGATTCTCTGGGTCTGGACCAAATGATCCAAACTACAGGAGTGAACGCGGCTTTTATTTATTCTCCCTCACCATGTCCAGCAGCAGGTAGACAGATTCTCTGTTGCGCGTCGTCATCTTGTCCGTCTCCTGGCCGATCTTCAACAGGCTGGATGAGGCCAGCTACACACACACACACACACACACACACACACACACACACACGTTCTTGTGTTATTTTTCTACATAGGTTTTAGGTGAATCTGTAAAATAAGATGAAAATCTATTCACCTCTATTCACCTTAAAATACTTATTTACCATTATTGTGTTCTTACTTCTTTAGATCCACTAAGATTACTTATTTAAATGATATCCATATTAACCAATAACCATTTATACATTTACTATTCTTATTACTTTAATTAACTGAATCGAATTAAAGATAGCTGTATGGCATCTTATTAGAGACAACAACAAAGTGTCTCCATCTCACAGAGATCGTGTGGTTACAAACCTCTTCGACTATTCTAAAAAGTCACACTCACCTCAGCCAAGCTTAAACAATTTGACAAACACGGCAGAATCACATCATGCAGATATACGAGGGGAGCGGGGTGTAAAAATAACAAACACAAAAGTCATATATTTCCATCTTACAGCCAGGAACTCCTTCAGGCGGTCCTCTATGCTCCCCTTGTGGATGGTGAAGAGAGCAGCAGCGATCTGGTTGATGGCTTTGGCCAGGCAGTGGATGTTGTTGCAGTGGCCTGTAGGGGGCAGCAAACACACGTTGTTAGGAGAGAGAACATGAAGAGACGTCATCTGTAAAATGAAAATCAATTAACTTCTGACACGCGAGCCTCTTTAAGACTTTCAGCAGCAGAGAAATCCTCCAGAATACAAAAACCTGGAAGTGTCCGTCCGGCGGGGGGGAAGATTACGGCTTTCATTTCTGCATTTCACGCTGCCATTATGTGTGTATGTGAGACGCATAAAAAGTATGTGTGTGTGTGACTGTGAGAAACATGTCTGTGTAATTCTAAGTTCACAAAATGGTCGGTGCGGCTGAGCCGGCGCCTCGTATTCAGATCTGCAGTTGGAAAACCAATTGCCGGCCAATATGCAGCCTGCATACTAACAATGCCGGAGCCCATTATAACTCATTATCCTTTTCAAATGTCCCTTATTAACAATGGCGCCTTTCATTTCAAGGTTGTTAGGAGGCGACGTCTTGATAATTCATCCTTGAGTGACAAATCTCTTTCGAAACCTCATCAAAAGGCTCATTTAACTACAAGACTGTGTCTGTGTCGCGCCGAATCTCAGGTTTATTTAACTGAATAAATCTGTTTACCGGAATACACGCAACAAAATAAGGTTAGACGGGCCACGCTGTGCAAGCCGACCTTTAGAAATGTATTAATAATTTAATAATTTTAAAAAGGGTACGTAACGAAGATGACGATGCGGCTCCTGTGCACACAAATGAATCAATCCGAGGGCACGAGGTCTATCTCATTTACATGCACGACAGTCTCATGCCATCGATGCAGTAAATTATATTTCCTGGGATTTTTTTTTCCCCCTGCACCGCTGTCACACTCTCAACTCGTTCTAAGCCACGACATCGGGCTGGTTATTTTCAATATTTATGAATTGAGTTATCAATTTGAGACAATTAGCAAAAAACTGATTTTATCATTTTTGTTTTTAGACACTTTTTGAGCGAGAAAAACTAAAATCTGAACACAGGAAACATTCCCTCGCACAGCGTCTTACCTTCTATGGCGGGGCTGTACTGTGACATCACGTTGCTCGCCAGCGTTGGCAAGGAAACGGCCACGAAAACCATCAGCAGACAGGCGATCTTGTACTCCTCCTCTGGACTGATGTTCTCTGCACAGGCACAAAATTACATAGTCAGCGTCTTCTGCTCTGTCGCAGGCTGTTTTTATCACATCTGACAGCACATGAGCATTAAACGAAGTGCAGTATGGAAAGTGTTGGATAATCACGTGTTGATCTCTGCATTTAGAACGAATGAACGTTGGAAACATGCAAAGAAACGCTCGGTCAGAAAATCCTCGTCTGGACAGCGAGTGTGTGGAAGTGATTCACAGGTTGTGGCTCGACTTTCAGCTCAGCGGTTCAGTCAAATACTTGAACTGTGGACTCTGGTTATGTTTCTAAATAAATCCAGAAAAAAAAATGTAGGCCACGTCTCATTGAAACACACCGCTGAGATATGAGGGTTACATCTGGGTTACTTCTTTTGCTGCCATCCGACGATAAAGAACATGTTTGGAACAATTTGTCTGTTTATGTAACGTAGATCTTCCCTTGCTGTCGGGGCGGTGAGGAGAGCTGTGTGACCCCGGCATCACTACTGTGTAGGTGTGTTAGTAAAAGAAATCGATGGAAGAAAACAAAACAATGGGATTTATTAGGCTGTTTTTACATCCTTTGTATGAGGAAAACCAAGAAAATCCAGTAGCCACATAGATAGTGGCAGTTCTGCCATATTCTGTGAGTGGAGCCTCCTAAATGTTACACGCTGGACCTTTAAAACAACTCCATCACAGTGTCTGACAGTGATTCGGATCATTTACAACAGGGATGTCAGAAGGTGGTGTAAGACGCGCATTTAATCTCTCTCTCCGTGCATGTTTAACCTTGCGCTGCTGCATCCTTTCGTTTAATCCGACATCATTTCATTCAGATTTGTGCCGTCTTAAATATTTCAGGTCCGACCTGCTGAGATTGCTGTCGTGACTTTCATGTTAAAAGTGACCAGACGGGAGACTGAGTGTGGAGAGGTGAATGTTTGAAAGGGGCAGGAGAAGAGCTCTGAGGCTGAGTTCAGTTTGCATTTAAGCATGTGTGTGTTAATGTCTCACCGCTTTTTTGAGATGACAGAGCCACCACCAGAGCCGGGTCGATCTCACAGGGTAAACCTGCTGCTGACGACAGCTCGTAGACATTCATGGCCACCTGGAAACAAAGATTCATGTACAGACATGAGGACGGAGACCTCAGGTGAAGACATTCTTTCATTCCAAGTGTGTGTGTGTTTTACCTTCATGTCCGTCTCTCTGGGAATGTGGTCCTTGAAGTCCTCCACCGAACTGACCAGGAAAGGAATGTGACAGGACAACACCTGGAGAGAAAAAAAAAGTGATGCAGCATCAGCACTTTGCAAGAAACGGCCTGAATGTCACGTTAATTAGACAATCGGCTGATCTCTAAAAGTCATTAACAGTCAGACGCAGGTAAAGCTGCAGCCTGCTGTGCCTGTGTCTTACTTCCTGTACTTCAGCTTCACTGTCATCAGGATGCTACACTGACATGTGATGTCAACTCACACTATGGAACTTTGGTCTACAGGTTGGGAGAAGGTGTAACACACCACCGACTATTTCACTTGTGACTTTTGGAGTCTGATGAGCTGGTTCATAAAATATTTCAAAGAATTTCCAGAAAGTACAGAAAGTTAAAGTAAATTATTCAGCTCCGTTCGGCCCTGCTCGGACTGGGAGCTTAAAGGAACGGGAAGTACTGGTCAGTGTCGTGCCAGAACCAGACGAGCTGGCTCAGCAGCCTCCACACATGAAGATAGGCTACGACACCCAAGAGAATGCTGAAAAAAAAAACCCAGAAAGACCGAGCAAGAAGTCAGCGGACAAGAGTAAATCTGAGACTGACTTTTAATCGTTGGCGTGAACTTCCTGAAAGGATCAGAGACAGACGCTGAGCTGTAATATTTTTTTTTACAAAGACGCCTCCCTTTTTATTGCATCTTCATTCATAACGTGGTTTATTATTACAAATAATGTTTAGAATCAGTTTCTGTCTCTGACAGCAGAGAACATAAATATTTGAACACATTACAGTGATGCATAAACTGCTGTCAGACATTAAGAGTTTAATTTCCCTGCGTAGGTCCAATCAGTCGTCCAATCAATGAGTTTCCCGTCTGTCTGTGTGACTTCATGTTAACTTCTCTTGGTCCATTTGTAAGAAGTCAGAGGGTCAAAGGTAGGTGTGTGTGTGTGTGTGTGTGTGTGTGTGTGTGTGTGTGTGTGTGTCTGTCTTACATCTCTCAGAGCCTCCTGTGCCAGGGAGCGGAAAGACAAGATGACTCCGATGATGGTCATTCTCTTCAACACACTGTCCACAGCTAAAAACGGAAGAGAAGATTGTTAATGAAGCGTCAGCCTGACAAACAGTTCGGTATATCAGTCCAATACATGAACACATGAATCTGAATTAATTCAGCAGTAAATTGTTGTAACTTGTAGTGACTTTTATCCGCCTCTCAGTCACGTCTGCTTTGCCACTATTATTATTATTAAAAGGTTTTTAAATTTGACTCTTTTTGGAGCAAATATCAGCTTTAAAACACACAATATAATTTATAAAAAGATTTCACGCATTCAGAGGACATTTAGAATAAAAACTAAGCAGTTGTGTGAAATGCAAAGAGTGTGTGTGTGTATGTGTGCGTGCGTGTGTGTGTAATTACAGGTGAGTTTCTTGAAGAGGGCGGCCATGTGTTCTGGTTTGTCGAAGCTCGTCCTCATCTGGGTCAGCACCTCCATGTTTTCTACAACCAGTTTCTACGTGGAGACAAACGCGTGAACAGTTAGCATCGAATAAAACTGTGACTTCATGTTTATGCAATCAAATTATCCTTTTGATTTTTATTCTTCATTAAAAAAATAGATTTTAAACTAACAGAAGCAAACTGGTTCACACTCTTATTAATTAGTATAGTACCGTCAAAGCTCTGAATTCTTCCTCCACTACAGTTTGAAAGTAGTGATCAAAGGTAAAAACTGTATTTCATATGTTTGAGACTCCGTCTGTGATCGTATGTACGTACCTTCAGCTCGGCGACCTGTGATGAGATGTGCCACATCAGACTCTCGCTGAGGAACTTCATCCCATACGGGCCGAGCAGCTCCGAGAGAGAACGCATCTCTGTGAAAACACACGAATAATGACGGCAGCAGTCAGAATAAGACAAATCCGTCAGCAACATGAAGCATTCACATAGTTTATGTGCATGTTTGTACCGGAGATGTCGGAGTACTCCTCGGCGTTGAAAGTCAGTTCGTTCTCTGTGGGCAGGTTGACGAAGGCCTTCATGGCGGGGAAGTAGGCGATGTGTCCGTTGCTGACCTGACGGAGCAACGTCTCCAGGTACCTACACACAGAATACTTTCTCAGTACAGGTTACATGTTTTAGTCCCGCTCTTAACCTCGCAGGACTCGAGCGAACGTACCAGTTTGTGTAGAGACTGGTGATGGTGGGTTCCCCGTGGCTGTCCAGGTGCTGCGTCTGCTGCAGGAGGACGTTGTTGAAGACTCGGGTGATGTCGATGGTGACGTAGTTCTCTATGGACTGAAGCACTGTCATGTAGGCCCGCACACTGGTCAGCAGCTCACTGGGCTTGGCTATCTCCTGAGTAGCCTGGTTGTACATGGTCATCCCCACTATGGACCTGCAGACAGAGGACGGTCAGATCTAACAGAGTTCCTCCACTCACTTACAAACAATGTGCTCAAATTATCTTGCTTTTTAAAAGAAGCTGATTTATTTATGCATGTAGGCGTGTGTTTACTTGGTAAATCGGATCTCCAGGTGTGAGGTGAGGTACTCTCTCGGTGTGAATGTGTGCTCCCAGACGGCCAGGTTAGGAACATAGTTGATGGAGAAGCAGAGTTCAGATAACGCTGTGTGGAGTTTATCCAAACTGCGGAGGAAAAGAAGGTCGAAATGACAAAAATATTAATCATCTGTGTGTGGAAACAGAGGAGGAGCAGAAATACGACAATATTAAACCTCCAGTGCTTAAATAGAAACCGCCGACGCGTGGGAAATGGTGATAACAATAATATAGGAGGCTGCAAAATAACAGCGTGATTCAATATGGACAAAAGGATAATACACCAACGATTTGAGCTGTTTATGAGAATTATTACGACTGCATGAACAAAGACCGATGTTTAATGGGAATTTAGCCGAACAATAAAAAATATTTTTAATAATTCAGACAGAATCAATAGTTATTTTAGAGACACGAAGGACACAAAGAGAGAGGAGGGAGAGGGGGGTTTTTGTTCCCTGAAATGAAAATTAATTTTCTCCCGTTTGTGTTCGTGTCAGTTCATTTAACTCACTTGGTGACCAGTAGTCTGTTCTTCCTCATGCTCTCCACTCCTGGCTTCTCCCTCTCCGGCTCGCCCTTCTTCCCCGTCGCCTTCTTGCTTTTCTTGTTCACGGCCTGGCTGATGGTTTTCGCACAGTGCTTGGGAAGCAGCTACGACACAGAGACGTAGAAGAGAGACAGATGCCGATTATTCATGGCCTGGGCTGATGTTCTTAGAGCCGAAGCTTTATTGAAAGTAAGATGTTAATGTAGCGACTGAGAGTGAATTCAAGAAGTTTTAACGACGTGCATCGACAAAGGACTCATTCATGTGACAGCATTAATATTATGCGATGGGCATAAAAGGCCATGTGTTTCTGGCTTGCTGCTCTGCCAAATTTTGGAACATTAGAAAGTTTGTTAGCACAAGAAAACTTTCAGGTCTCCATCTGTGCACCGGCTCTATTGTAGAAAAAGCTGTTCAACACCTTTAAGCTCGCTCTCCATTGTGAGAACTGCAACACGTCTCTACATTCAGACACCAGCTGCTTCCAAACAGGCGTTACTTTTGGATGCGTCGAGCTCTCGGAACATCAGGACATGCAGTCGTTGGTGTCGCTCAACTTCTTAAAAGACGAGCGGAGTTAAAAATGCATTCATTCATTCTTAAAGGAATAGTCTGACATTTTGGGAAATGCACTTAGTCGCTCTCTGGCAGAGAGTTGGACGAGAAGATCAATGCCACTCTCACATCTGATCGATACCACTCTCAGAATATTTTTCAGCTGGGACCAGTAACTCTCTGGAGTGTCCACTGGTTGCCTGGCAACTGCTCAGAGCTAAGAAAGAGTCCGGTATATAATCCCCTCTTAAAACGTCAAACTGTCGCTTCTGCATGGGTTAAATAAATGAGGTTTTAGAAGTGGTGGCATGTGTAACAGTTAGACAGAGTCAGGGTAGCTGTTTTCTCCTGTTTCCAGCTTTTACTGTGTATTCCCAAAATGTGTTAAATGGCTGGCTTTGTGCATGTGTGTGTGTGTGTTCCTACCTGATCGCTGAGTGTACATTGTTCAGTGCAGATGTCAGTGATCAGGTTTCTGGCCTGCTTGGCCATCTCATCCAGAAACATGTTACACAACGACAGGCTTCGGTCCCCTATGTGGTGACGCTGTGAGGAAGAAAGTACACATCATATTAAAAGAGCAATGAAAAAATAGAAACCTTGGTTAACCCTAACCCCAACCCTAACCTTAACCCCTAACCCTTGTTTTTGCTTCAATTTCTGCTTTATTGGACAGTGACAGCTGGGGAGATGGATATATGTATTGATATGTTTTTATCTGTTGATAGTTGATTAATCAAAAGTAACTTAATCACTAAATACTGATATTTGATTAAATATAGAGTAATGAATCTTCTGGTTTCTAGTCCTCCGTGGCTGTAAAGTAAAACATTTTTATTACAACTATTACTGCTTATTATTATTTGTGTTATTGTATGAGGAGTATTTACCTCCTCGGGACAGAGCTCGTGTGTACAGGACATGAAGTGTGTGCAGAGCAGAGGGAAGCAGATGGAGTGTCGGCTCTGCGAGGGAAGCTCCAAACACTGCTGGAACATCTTTTCAAACGCACGGCTGTAGAAGCTACAGGAGAGAGCGACATATACACAAACACATTAAAATATATCTGAGTCTGTGTGTGCACTCACAGGTTAGTGTGTCCGTTTGTAGGGCTCACCAGAAAATCGACAGATCTGACGTCTCCACCAGCATCTCCACCAGAGAGTCCACCATCTTCGTGTGGAAGATGATGGTGTTCATCATCTTACCGAGCTCCTTGTGATCGGCTATACCAAGACTGGCTTTAGAGACGCTGGTGTAGGCCTGAAGAGATCGTTGAGACTCACATTAGAAAAACTGAACATGTGCACTAGCTTTAGAAAAAGACTAGACCAATGTGCACACCTGCAGTCTGAACCAGTCCAGCCTCATGCCTCTGAAGTCAAACACCTCTCCATCCTCCACTGGAACACAAAAGTAAAAACTATTTCATCAAAAATGAATACATAAATAAATAAATAAATCACATGCAGCTTCTGGTAAATGTCCAGTTAACTTAATCTTATGAGTATGAGCTGCCACTTTGTACTATTACTGCAATACTGCTATGCTCCTCCTCGTTCTCTATGTTTTGATAATGCAAGAAGTAATAGATTACCTTGTTTGACACTGAGGGAGGTCATAGTGTTGACAAATGAAGACATGATTATAGACTCATCCTCTGGACACACAGACAGGTTCTATGAGAGAAAGACAAGTGAGAAAACTGGTTAGAAAGCTAAAAAGGAGACGTTCGTCCGAGTAGATTTCAAAAATTAATAAAAAACATGAACAAGTTTTGATTTAATAAGCATGGTCTTCGTTGCATTAGAAAAGTTTGATGGAAATGACAAAAGGAAGCACGGCTGATTAAGTGTTTAGATGTTTGGTACAGAAAACAGAATCTGAATTAAGAAAACTAGATTAAAAAAAACCCAAAACTGAATTTATGATGTTAAAAAACAATCTCAGATGGTACATTGTGGCATCAGATGCTCATCATTAAGATAAGAATGGTTGGATAATAAATGTTACTAAAATCCATCACAAAGTTAAGATTTAATACATTTAAATGCTCTAAAGTCCAAAACCAGATATATATATTTTGTTTATCTGTATCGTAGACTAACAAAGCTAAGTTATGTCCACATTGTGTAAGAATGTGTGTGTGTGTGTGTGTGTGTGTGTGTGTGTGTGTGTGTGTGTGTGTGTGTGTGTGTGTGTGTGTGTGTTCAGTGTGTATACTAAGCGGAGCTCTGCATATGCGTTTAGGTACCTGCACAAGTTCATTCAGCACCACAGCATCAAAACCGGACAGGTACTGGACGTAGTATCGCTGCATCACAGGGCCGTACTTCCTGACGTGAGCTCGGAGCTCCTCCATGTAGAAGATCAACTCTGCTATGTGTCTGTAAAACACATACAAACACACAAACATCACATCAACAAACCTAAAGCAACACAAGCAGACAAATAAGCCAAGTATGCAATGACTGTGTTACTTCAGGTGTAAATGTGCACCTGTTTGTACATCTGTGTGTGTGTGTGTGTGTGTGTGTGTGTGTGTGTGTGTGGGTAAATGTTGGCGTACTTGTCTATGAAGTCGTCTGTGCTTTTCTTCTGGATGTTGTCTGCGTGTCGAAGCAGCCAGATGATCTCGTCACGGGCGAACGACAACGCCATGAACACGAACAACGCCTAGCGCGGGACAAAAGAGGCAGAGAGAGAGAGAGACACAGATATTGAGGAGGGAAATGGAAAGGTCGAAAACTCCAAGATAAATTACAGAGAGCAGTTGGCAGCAACCGCATTCTCACAATCTCTGAACCAAATATGCAATATGTTTACAGAGTCAGTCAGGCTTAGCAAATATATTCTGTTATACATTTATGAGGGTCTCCATCTGGCCACTGGAGCTCACAGGGCTTTAAAAATCTGTCCGGCCAATAAACTGAGATTTATGCAGCTTTATTTTAAAGGTGGTACTGCGGTGTTTTAATAGGGATATGCTGGATCTCACTTCCACAGAAAAAAAGTCATAATGTAGGGACCTTTAAGTTGAAATTCTTTAACATTTTAAGATGGTATTTAACTGGATATCCTGTATATTTGTTTGTAGAGCGTTGTAGTTAAAGATGTTCCGATACCATTTTTTCCCCTCCCGATACTGATACTTGTGCTGTGGGTATCGGCCGATACCGAGTACGGATCCGATTCCAGTATGTTAATAAATATATATCATACTACGCCTGCATGACTGTGATATGATTATCATTGTGGTAAGGCCTGGCTCAGGTTAAACCCTTTGTAAATCATGAATAAATTCAAGCCATTTATTTTTAAATGGAACAGTTTGACTAAATAAAGCTAGGAATAATTATAATTTTTTATTTTAAAAAAGTATTAGATATTATTTAAGTCTCAATGATCAGTGTAGCCGAACACTTCTTCAGAGCAGATCTGGAAGACTTGTTTTTATTTAATCATCAAAGTTATTTAATTATTAATTTAAGTCAATAAACTCACTTAATAGTCTTCTGTGCCACACAACTTTTTGAACTGTTTCTCAGCCGCTTTCACCATCATTTCTTTACTCTTCAGCGGTGTGCTGACAAGTGTGACTTAACTTCCGTCTGAAGTGTCAAAGTATTTGCAGTTAATTGTTAATTAACGGTGGCGGGACAAACTCGACATTATAAGGTGAATAATAAGAAACACTGGTGATATCCCCACAGTTGTGGTCTTTAAACAAAATCTAAGTTCCCTTTGTCCGAGACTGAGACAAGTCTGAGTAAAATATACAGTTGATTTAGAGAAAAGTGGTCTTAAGACTGAGTCTCAAGTACTACAACACTGACCATAGGTATTTCTAATCCAGGTTGGTCATTTAGTACTGCTCATTCAGCTCCTCTAAAACTGAATCTATGCTAAATTAATGTGTTGTTTCGCTGTTTAAGGTGGTAATTACCTTAGGACCTAGTAGCCCAGGCTGATCGGCTAAAACAGTAGCCAACTCCTTCAGAGCCGATCGGAGAAACTTGCGCCTCTCTCTGTGCATCGAGCCTCTGCAGGGACACAGACAGAGGAAAGTCAGAACGCAGCATCAAAACACACAAGCATCAAGATTAAACGGTATTTTGACATTTTCAGGACAATCCTTGCGAGAGGACAAAAGTAAGTAGATGACGAGCGACGGCGGAAGAATGGGAATGAAGATGAAAGGGAGAAGATGGCATAAGTAATGAGGGAAAAAAGCAGAGATGAGACAGCGAGCGAGACAAAGAGGAGGATACAACAGCAAAGAAAAAAAAATGAATGAGGGATAAAGATAAGAGGAGGGTGATGTTTCTGTGTGAGACTCCCAGAGAGAGAGAGAGAGAGAGAGAGAGAGAGACTAAAGGCTGGAGGCTGAGCTGAGATGACGGGTAGAGACGGGAAGCAGAATAAAGAACTGAACAAAGCGTGGCAAATGAAATAAATCCGAGTGAAATATGTGAAATATTTAAAAAAGGTATAGGATGACGGGATTAGGAAAATAATGTACATACGCATGAGACAGGGCCTGTTCCTTGCACTCTCGGATGTCATTGATGCGTTTGTTGTATCTGGAAAACACACAAGCAAAAAAAAAAAAGACGTGTTAAAAGAGCAAAAACGTACTGGACAATTGTGTTACACTTTATGTACGATGGTCAGAATATGCCAGAGTCCCTATCTTTAAATTCCTCTTTTTGTCCAGGCAGCAGGCCAAAACCCAAAAATAGTCAACCCACAAAGATATGTAACTCAGAGCATCACATTTCAGGAGCTGGAAGCTGAAGATATTTGTGAGTTTGTGTCAAACAAACCTCTCTTTTAGTTGCTCTTACCCTCTGATGTTCACAAACAGATCCTCTGCAGCCTTGTGGATATGGAAGACTTCATCCCTGAACAGACAGAGGCAGGTAGAGCTCTGCAGAGCCAGCTTCCACAGAGACAACGCTGCTGCGTCGCTGTTCAGCACCGCATGACACAGGATGAAACCGACTGGACAGGGAAACAAAGAGGAACGTATGAGTGAATAAACGGGCCCTGACAGGAGCATAGAAGGTCTGAAATCCCTGTTTGTACAGTACTTACAAACAATCCACTTCTCCATTGTGTCCAGTGACAGGTATTCACATGGCATCTAAAGACAGGAGGTACAAAACATTGCCCTTTTAGGATCAGACACTATGATTTAAAAATCAGAACTATTCAGTGCAGCCTGCGTCATACTAACAGTGTCTGACTGTGCAGGATTCAGCATGGTGGAGGGAGCAGAGATGAGAGAGAGCAGTTGGGCGTTCCTCCACTGGTCAGCGGACAGATTCCTCCTGGGATAGACCATCTGAAGGCTGATCAAAGCATCTGACAGGGACTGGAGGAGGAGGAGAAAGACGGGATGAAGAGAGAGAAACAGGCAGTGGGACAGGAGGGAAAGAAGAGAGGCGCAAGGAGAGTAATAAAGGGAATAAAATATGAAGTTTTTTATGGCATTAGAGATATGCAAAATTATTTTAACTGTGTACAGTGAGCTGTCACATCAGACTGTGGAACCTAAAAGCCGCAGCATAAACACATTTTTGCCCCATACTACTTTATTTTGTCTGTAAGTAAATCAATTTTTCAGCTCCCAGTTGCAGGACAGGAAATTCTTCTGCTCTGACTGACTGGTCAGAGGTCACAGGTGCTATGGCAACTGTGCCTCGGTAGAAACAACTACGGTACACACTAGAAATCACTTCACCATTTTAATGAGAGTCTGTGTTTACAGACGAGAAGAAGAAAACTTTGAACATGATGCAGATCTCTCACCTTTCCATGTGGAACAAACTCCTCCATCATCTTCTTCAAAGGGTTCTCGTAATCCACGATCATCTGGCCCAATCTGGGGTACTCCCGGTCACTGTGACACACACACACACACAGCATGATGTTGATGTCACTTGACTTTTCAACACATGGCTGGTTCAGATATTCTTAATATTCTCTGTGTGTATAATAAGCGAGTCCGGCTGTGTGTGTGTTTCGGTCACCTGGCTCCATGTGTCATCTCGTGGGCGTAGTTGTACAGTCCTATGATGGCTTTCCTCTCCTCTATGCGAGACAGTATCGTCATCAGAGTAGTGTAAGTCACCACCAGGTCCAGGTAATTTTTGGTCAGGTCAAAGTTCACCGTCTGACAGGAAACAAAGACAAAAGTGTCATTCCTTCACCTCCGCAGCGGAGAGCAACAGTTTAATAACTGTTATGCAAACGTTACATGTAGCAGGATGAGAACCGAGTGTGAATACGCCTCAATGTTCACTTTGTTGTATAAGTATGAGATGTGCTGAGTAAAGAGACGAGAGCGAGGAAAGAAAAAGTCAGCAGGATTCTTCAAGACAACGTGTCAGGACATGTAGAGGAAAAGAATATGGACGAAGGGAATTTAAAGTAACTCTTTAAGACGGGGTGTCAAACATAAAGACAGAACCGGTGCGGTCTGGCCAGCGAGATGACTAAGCAAAGTGTGAAAAATCGCAGAGAAGACATTCATTGGAATATTTATGCCTTCAGTTTAATGTGAAAAACACAGACATAAAGGTTGAAAGTGCACAAATTCTCGTGATGTTATGACTCCTGAGTTTCTCTTACAGGGAGTTTTTTGTTGTTGTTTTTTTGAAGGTGTGGTTATGAACTAAAACTCAGACTTAATTTGCACATTTAGACTGAGTTCTGTTTTCTTTTGCAATAAAACTCATCAACACTCTTTACTTGATTTGACAGTTAAGTTATTCTTAAATACTTTTGTATTTCAGGTTCCTTCTGCGTCCATTTACTGTACAGTCAAAAGTTGTAGCCTCATCGCTTTATAATTCAGTCACACCCATTGGTGTGGTTGCTGTGCCAACACTACTATGATACCATCTTTTCTTTTACCTCATTGAATCTCACTGCTCACTGTCTAATTTAATTTGTCAATTTACTATCTTGATTATCCATCGTTATATTTGTTATTTTTCATATCGTTTTCACCTATGCAACAGAACTTTGTGTCAAATAAGCAATTGCATTAGAATAAACCGTATTTTAACTGAGATCCAGGAAAAGCTTTTTCCAAAAAAAAAACGAGGAGAGCTGAGTCAGTCGCTGTCACACAGCTGATGCTTTGGTATTAATCCCCACAAAGAGATCTTCACTAAAGAAGCAGAGACCAAGTACGGCCTCCTGCCTCTTAATAACGACAACACCAGAACATGACAGTGTTACGCCTCTGGTGAATTCAAATACTTTAAAAAAACAACTCTCTAACCATGTCAATCAAAACTGATGGCTTTGTTTTATACGCTGTTTTAATGGACTGCATTAGATTCGACCTCCTGAAGTGGCCACTGAGTGGATTTGTCAATGTCGCATTTAACGGCACTTACAATGTCAAAGAAGACCTGGCAGGCGTCGATAGTGTTCAGCAGCTCGCACACATGGTCCTGTTGATAGAGGATTACAATTAACACCATATAATCCTTCACACATACTGTTAGAGAGTGTGTGTGTGTGTGTGTGCGCACGCGTTTGTTTTCCTACCTTGAATTCCATGACATCTACAAAGGTGAAATAGTAGAGGGCCAGATTCTTCAGAATCTCTGACTTTTCCTTCTGCAGCTGAGCCAGCTGTTGCTGTAAACACGGCAGAGTGCACGCAGTCAACAGAAATGTTATGAAATAACAACATATGACTTATTAAAACATATCAGTAAAACCTGTTTACTCTGAGCGCAGTAATGAAGACAATCTGTGACCGCTTACTGCGTCTCCCCTTTTGGCTTTTTGTCGGTACTTTACTTAAAATGTGTTTCCACTTATTAATAAATCGGCCTGAGCTAAATTAAAGTCCAGACTGTGGTTTGATTCTGTGCTGCAGAATGATTTCATGCACAAGTTACATTAATTAAGTAAATATTCAACTGGCCAACTGTACGAGTGGTGGATCAAACAGTTGATGAGATCCAAACTAACACATGATACTCTGATAAACTCTGGCCCGGTTCACATTTTTATAAAAACCAGAGCGAGAAATATCTGCCAAAGTTTCCCTTCAGGGATCAATACAGTTCATTAGTTTCTCTTAATTTTGTCTCGACAACAAGCTGATATAACTGAAGTACTGTTGCTGAATAATTCCGTGATATCGGAGCGAGTAAAACTTTTCCCTCAAGGCTACAAGCAGAGTGAAGCACAGATAACTAGATACAAAGATTATGAAATGTAATTTTTTATTCATTTTACTTTGGTACAACATTTCCTTCATTTGAATATTTGTTTACAAACACTACAGATATTGTCTGCGTGCGATAATGACAGTGACATTATTCACTTCTTTTTAATTAATTTCTTTATTTACTTAATTAGAAATTTGTTTTTTCAACTCGACTTTAATATTAAATAAAAACTAATTATTTATGTTTGGAAACAGACTCAGAATAAAAAGTCTGAGGGTGCGCAGACTTTCCTGTTTGAGTAAAAATGTTTGACCAGAGTAAAATCTGAGCCGGGCGCTTCACCCAATAGCGTCTTGGCTGCGTTTCCTACAAGTCAGAGTTTAAAGACAGAAGTGAGGCGGGAAATTCAAAGAGTGAACGAAGCATCAAAACCTTTTTCTGTACCTGTCGATGTCTGGAAAAGTTAAGCTGTGGATGTAACGTGTTTTAAAAAAAACCCAGACTTTAAAATAATTTTGAAAAGATTGTCACATCAATCTTTCAACAAGCTGGAGGATATACACATACATGTAAAAGCAATGTGAAAGCTTTATCTTTAGCTAATAAGAAGCAGCTTCTGTTTACATGACAGAAATGACTGAATCATACTGTATGTAAATTTAACCCAGCCCCGAAGCTGTGTGTGAGTGTGTGTGTGTTTCAGATCAAAACTGTAACTTTAACCAGTGCAGACGACGAGATAAAGTGGAAAAAGTGTAAGAAATGACAAGTGTAGAGAGCGTGCGACTGTGCTGCTGCACCAAGGAGTTAAAACTGACCCAAAGAATGAGTTTTACTGTTACTTTTTAAGTGTTTTCTGCCCCTTTACCTCATTTTGAACGGCCGATTCCTCTAAACTTCTGTTCAGGTTGCTTCTAACTTACAGAGGCAGACGTAAGGACCTCAAACTTGTCCACACACTAATGAACCATCGCTGACAGAAAAGAAATTAGTATATACGCTCCAAAACACTCCTTAGTGCAGGCAGTCAGCCCGTCACTCAAGTAGCCAGCCAGCCATCGACTCAAACTCGCAGTCAGCCAGCCGGCAAACCGGGTAGTTAAACCAGCCACACAGTCACACTCAGTGGATGAAGGATAGAAAGTAAAAAAAAATGCCGCCAGCGAAGAGAGAGAAAGGAGAAAAAAAAAAAGCAGAGCAACGCAAAACACACTCCAAAAACAGGTACAAAAAAAAAAAAAAAACATTATTACAAAACTTAGGTACGTGAACTTAAATACAGAAACTTACCAAAAAGCACAAGTCCGGTATAAGCCAAGTTTAGCATGCAGAACACAAACAAACACAGAAACAAAGCAGAAAACAACGTAAGGGACAATTTCTGCACAGTTATACTGAATAAAGCAGTTAGCTCCACACACACAAACACTCACTCACATTCATTCATTCATTCATTCACTCACACTCACTCACACACACACACACACACACGCGCACACGCACACACAGGCGAGCACACAGCTGTTTGCTCAATGACAGTTTTACATAAACACATAGGCCAGAAGCTATGAGCTAAGCTAACAAGTAAAGCCAAAAGACACATTTGATGAGCAATGACTTGGTTTAGTTCACGCATCACGCGCACACACACGAACACACACACACACACACGTTTAAATGTACTAAATGGTGTTTTTAAATCAAGATTCCCCTTGTTATGTAAAACTACGTTCAGTCACATGACTAACAAAAGATGAACTGGTTCTACGAATCAAAATCAAAATGAGGAGCTGCTTTATTTTCTCCAGTATTTTCACTTGTGATGGTGTTTTGTGACATTTAAAAGTTTACGTGATCATCACTTCATTGAATAATAAACTAATATTGAGACTGTAGATTCAATTTCACACAAGCAATAAACAAATAAAACAACATTTAAGAGTCTACATCATAATAACTGATGCTGAGATTGACAGATGAGATCTGGCTATGACAGAACATATTAACTATTATAATTTCACATCATTCTCTTGTATGTAAGTTAAACTAACCCTGACTTTTCAATAACTAATGTGTGTATTCTTTGCATTTTCCAGATATGTTCAGCTACACTTTCAGTGAAGAGCTCAGGCTCAAATGTGTCATTTTTGCGAGAAATCGTGATGTGGAATATTGTGTAAGTGCAGCACGTGTTAAAGCAAAAATCAAATCACACCGGTGACCGGACGCTCTTTCACTCTCTTGCTCTCTGCATCACACAAAACGCAGCGCAGACGTACATGCAGGGCGTACTTACGTTATTATTCCGTGTCTCCACAGCAGGGAACTTCCTGACAATAAATTTAACGGCAGACTCCAAGTTCTTATCGACGAGATAGGAGGGCTTAGCCTTGGGGTCGCCACATGCCTGGAAAGCAGAGAAGAAGAAGATGTGAGGAGAGACCAAACAAAAGAAAAAAAGGTAAGTACAGTACACTGCTGCTACTGAAACACCTCGACTCTAATTCTGATTTTACTTCTATTATTCTAACATTTATCTCCTCATGGTCAGGCATGTTAGATGTGTGGTCATCACCAGGGAAACATTTAGTGCTTTACAGTGAAAACTGGTTTATCCTGGCCCAGGATATGAGAGGAGGCATTGGAGGGGTTGGGTTCAGGTGAATGAGACACCAAGTTAAATTTCCAGACCAGAGGCGTATTCAAGACATGAAAACAAACGCATGCAAACTTGACGCTTGTGACCTGTGCAGTCTAATTTGCCATTCAGATGCACGTGTCAATTGGGAGGATGACAATCGGCAGGGCAGATTAGAGTTAAGTTTGGAGGTCCGCTGTTTTCATGTTTGGATAAACCAGGTTCAACTGTAGTAAAAAAGACTGAGATCATCAGTGGTTCTCAGCTGCTGAGCTGTGGAGACGCAGAGAGCCGAGCCTCGATTCCGAAATGTTGATTTAAAAACACAAATTATACTTCTGATAACAGATTTGTCTGCAAATTTGACGACTTGTTGTACCGTCTGGATCGGCATCGGACGTTTTCCACAACACAGACAGGAGGAGAACCACTGAGGGAAGTCCCAGGTAATGAGAGGGTTTCAGTTTCAAACACTGTCTGTGAGCCCGTCACTGGTTAGTACCACCGCATGACGGGCTGAGTGATGGACGGGTAAGAATGAGGAAGGGAGTTAATGAAACAGAAGAGAGAGAGAGAAACACACAGAGGAGGAAAAAAACTGAAGTGAGAAATGGTTCAAGAGAAATGGAAAGAGAGATAAGTAGTGAGAGAAAGTCTTTCCTCTGAATATTTCCTGTCATCTGCGCCTACGTGAGCTCAGTTCTCTATGTTCTACAGGTGCTGCTGTCTGACTTCTTGACTGCCCTGACTCCCGGCAGGAAGCAACAGCGCTCATGCATTATGGGTAGTGTAGTAGTGAATGGTGAGGAAGATGTGAGGTCCATGCATGCAAAGTGCCATAAACAGAGTGAACGTATAAAGTTTTGTTGGCTGCCAACACAGAGGAACAATCCTAGAAGAGGTCAGTGCCTTTGACCGTTCTGAGGATTTAGTTCCTCATGGTTAAACTTTGAGTTTAGAAAGTGGAAGCACACATTTAGAAAGAAAAGGCCATAAAAATAAAATCTACAAACACAGAACTATTAAATGTAATGTTTTGACCCTACGTTAAAACACACCACAGCTAATGAACCGACAGGCTTGGAAACAGAACCACAACCAGAAAACCGCGTGGATTTCAGTTTGCATGGCGCCGAAACATTTTCGAGCTTTTAAAGCCAGTGCAAAATGAAACCTGGAGAAAACTGCGACACATGCTAGTTCACACACAGCAGGTAACTCACAAACCCCGGGTGTTAAAACGTGATGAAACACACAAGCTGAAGATTCGACTTGGTGACGTGTAGCAGTGGAGTTTTTAATAATAATTTTTAAAAACCCACTGCAGTCACATTTTGCGTCCTGTCTGCTGACAATGGGTGTGGTCAGTGTGACGGACTTTAAAACCTTCAACCCACAGAAATCTGTGTTTTTCTGCCTTCAAGGATTTGATGTTTCATCACCCTTTAAATTTACAGATTACCTACGACTACTACGGAATCACATCAGAGCCACGACTGTGGACGCTGCTGCTTTAACTGCGAGTTTAGCATCTGCTCAACACGAGATGCAAAATGGTGTAAAAAAAGGTTTAATTAGTTTGAGTAATTATCCTGACAGAAAAAAATAAAAGGATAGCCTGCTTCTCTGGAAAACCCAACTAAACGAAAAACCCAGCATACTCACTCACTAAAACAAACATGAAACACACCCACTACAACTGCAGGGTCTCGCACACAAGACACTTGGGGGGGGAGGGATTCGACACAAAAAAAACAACAACACACAACACCAACATGATTTCAATACCCATCGATGACACACACCGGACCTTGAGTCTCAGCTTGTTTCCTTGTGCCCAACTTCTCGCACACCTGACCAGATTTCCAACTTCCATCGGCCGTCAATGCACACGGTCAATTTTTACTCTTTTACAGCTACTGGTCAAAGAAAATCTGTTCAGGTGTGTGAGACGCAGACTGAAGTTCAAACTATGTTCAATGAGAAACAAGGAAATCAAGATGTGACTGTGAAATCCATGCAGTTGCAAAAGCACAAGCTCTGTTGTTGCTGTCGTTGCTAACACAGCGCTCTTTCTGATGACGACACACCACTAGCCTCACCCTACACAACAGACTAGTCTCTATGTTGGCCACTAAAAATGTAGTTACCCTTTGACTCACGCCGGGGAACTGCAGAGTGAAAAACACTGTCCGGTTACTGCATAACATTGGAATGCTGACTAAAAAAAAGGGACAGTACAAATGTTTTCCATGTTTTAGCCCAGAGTCAAAGAAAGCCAAAACTCTGTCACCTTTAGCTTTAACTTTTAAGGTTGGTCACGACTGTAAACTTTTACAACTGGAGTCTGAAAACTTGTATGTGCTCTCTTTATTAATTTTGTGAAGCACTTTCTGATTCTCAAGATTGCTTCTCTACAATTAAACTGATTTATTCACTTACTTGTTGGTGCATTCAAATGATTGTAGGACGCTCCAACATCCAAGACTTGTGGGTAACGGACCAACAGTGATTTTATGATGCAACAAACTACCAAAATAAATCACATTATTTTATATTTCTGGTGTGATTTTCAGACTATGGTTCGCACAGGTTCCCACAAACACTTGAAAGCAACAAAAAAAGGAGTTTTCATCACTGTCTGCATTACAGGTGACAGTGAGATGACTGACAAAGAGGTAAATAATTAGCAACACACTAACATTCAAGGTAAACACCTCTGTTTTGGATAATGGTTATGTACTGTAAGTTATACATAAGTTATAATAGATGGGCCAAAACATGAAAAGAGATAGACAGATTCAACTAACCTACGTACTTCCAATGAGTAAAGTTACAGAAAAAAAAGCATCAAGATTTATTCATTTCTACTGGTTTTCTGTCATTTATAATGGCATGGCATTGTCCATTAGTGCTGGTGGTGGCTAGTGCATTAAGCTGGCTGGCTGGGTTTGGTTTGGGTGGGGTGGGGTGGGTTTGGGTGGGGAGGGAGCCGATGGAAAGATGGATGGAAAGGAGGGACGCGGTGAATGAAGGAACAGGGCATGGGAATAAGCTGAGACTCAGTAGGAGGTCAGGGAGGAGTAAGGGAGCTGTTGCCTGGATACCAGAACAGATCTTAAGTCTTGCCTCCGCCATCGTTTCTCCACTCCGGGTAGTAATTAGCAGCCGAGCTTCTCATAGGGTCTCCCCCCTTCCACCACCATACCAGCATATGGCAGGGGACTGTGGAATAGCTAGCACTGTGCCGGGGTAACCTACATCTGAAGACTAATTATGGCTGCTGATCACTGGATGAAATATTCAAACACCCCATGGCACGTTTTTTCCCACGCTAAAACAAACTTCCTCCTCGTGTGGTCAAGCTGTTTTTTGTCTGTCGTTCCTCACACTGTAAGGAGGGATTTACTGCTGCAAAAAGAACAGAAAAGAAACAGAGGAGCTCCGAAGAATGGATGGTTTCATGTGATTAAGGAGCAGAACAACTACAACCTGCTAAGAGCTGGCTGACTGCCTGGACTGGCTGCTGGACACAGGGTGATCTTCACTCATCCTTTTGTGTTTGTCAGCATGACTTAAGTTTGTTTCTCTGCCAGAAACCAATTCACAAAGAAATTTAGGATTAAACTGTCATCTAAAAAAAGTGCTTGTTGGGATGATGCAGCGAGAAATCGCCTGCCAGATCAATTCATTTATCATTTTTACAGCGATTGTTGAGTTTGTGGTGACTAATAAAAAGTAGAAAACGCTGTCCAGATAAACAATATTTAACATTTCTATGTTGAATTAATGTTTCTGATAATCAGATTATAATAATCAGAGTATAGAACTATTAGTACAGTATCTGGAGCCACAAATGTATATGCACCCCTTTTGTCAGGTACGTACGATATTCATAACTCAATATTTCTGGCATTCGCCAAAAGAAGGGTTAATCTAGCTTGGCTAGTTTGGTGTAAAATGAAATAAAAAGCACTCTTTTCCCAAACAAGTGTATTATAAGCAAATGAATAATAAGACTGAATTTCCACTGGGGGGTTGGTGAGTAGAGCCCAGCCTTACTCTCAGCATCACAGATTCAAACATGAAGAGAGGAGTGAGGCACAAAGGAGAGGACCAACAGATCAGTACAGGTAGCCAGGAAGAGGAGGAGGACGGATAGGAGGAGGGAAAAGAAGGGAAGAGGAAGGAGTTGAGGAGAGGTGAAAAGGGGAGGGGAGGTGGGGTTTCATAAGTGGAAGGTGATAAACTTTGCAAACCTTCCAAACTTGTCCTTGCTGCATAGGAGAGGGGGGAAGCATTGGAACGGAGAGAAGAAGAGAAGAAATCAAAACAAAGAGCCCACCCAGACAAACTGCTGGATCACTGATCTACACACTCGCTCACACACATAAAACACACACACACACACACACACAGACTCTCACACAGCTGCATATCTGAGAGTTTAGTTAGGGATAGCCACACTGCCATTTCTTTAACACAACACATAAAAAAAAACAACAACACATGCGGCACCGACATGTGACCATATTGTGTTCAACATAAGGCTGTCGTATCCCGACCTACACACTCAGACACATTGAACATAACACATCCATTTTAAAAGAGTGTGAAATAATATGGCTGACTGTCAGCGGCGGTGTCTGTCTTATGAAGTGAACGGTGTGAATCAAAGTTTGGCCACTCGCAAACGTTCCTCCTCCATGGCTGTTGCTTAGTAACTGACAAATGCAGCGAGCAGTCCCTGATGGCTGAAGCGCTGAAATGCTTCATCGCCGGTGATCGCTCCCGATTCGTGTCGGAATTTATCGTTTCGTGGCCACGTTGGCGACATGATACGCTTATTTTTAAAAGAGCGACAGCATCCTACTGCGTTCCAGTCAGACTGTGGTGGCACTTTAAGAGGGAGTGGGTGGTGAAGTGGCACGTAAAATAGTCAAATAGTGTTGTCGTCTGGGGAGCTGAGATCAAAACTGATGTTGACTGCTCAGGTGGTTTCTGTTGCATAATGCATGCCCATCCGGTGAATACATCCAATACTGGATCGTGTTGCAGGTTAACGTCCCGTCTAGCTGATAAAAACATTGAACTGTAAGTTCACTGTGCTGTTTTTGGACTGTAGTCATGATAAATTTAAAACCGTATATTTGTAACTGAGAGCAAAACTGATGTTGACTGCTCAAGTCTTTAATGGTTCATGATCATTGTGCTAATTTTATGTAGGGCAGGACCAATAAATTATATTACACTGTATGTGTATATCGAAATGGGTTTATATGTGAGCTGATAATCTCTACGCAAAGAATTTGTAGGCAAGGGCCCAAGGTTTTGCCACAGTAAGTGTATTGACCAATGACGTGTGAGTGGGTTAGCTTTCAGTTATCTGTTCGTTTAAAAGAAATTAGCTTAATGTCTGTCCTGTTATTCTTGCGTTTCAGACAGAGGAAGCCTCAGCACGGATATCCAATATCTATTTTCTGGATGTCCGCTGGCTACACTGGCTGTTTCCCTAAATCTTCAGGCGATCGCTGAAGAGTAAAAAAAAATTTAAACTAGGTATTCAGAAAGTGTCTCCTTTACATTATTTGTCCACTGACGATTCATTCCGCTTAAAATCTCCTGCTCAGAATGCATGTTGCTCACAATTCTTAAATTTAAAAGGATCCGTATCACGATCGTTTGATCACCATCGGCCAATATATCATCAGATGTTTTTAATCCAACGTCTCCACTGTCAGTTACATTATTCAGTCGCAGTGAGGCTGCCACAGCGACCTTTCGTTACATTTATTTTTACATGCCTGATATTAGTTTGGTAGTAACTGTTTAGGTAGAGAAGCAGTATCAGGACAGATAACGCAAGATCGGTGCATCCCTACTCTAATCATGTGGTCGCATTGTGTAGGGTTGAGCAGATGTCTGCAGGAATGATGAAAATAAGGATCCCGGGGTGATTACAGCCCATGATGAGTCAGCCAAAGCCATCGATCTAATCAGTATGAAAGTAAAATAATACGTATTGTAGTGCTTCAGATCAGACTTTGGTTTAATCAGAATTATTTTGGAGTGACGTGAAGCAAAGTTGCACCATTCAACTTTCAGTGTGTTATAATGGCATAAAGTCCTGACCGGGTTGTTTATCTGGCACATGATTAACTACACGCTGTTTATTTATCAGTTTTCTTATCTGTTGAGTTTCTTCTCGGGAAGTGGAAGAGAGAAAAAAAAGAGGAACAAGAACAGTCAAGGGAAACAAACATCAAGAGAAAATGTGAGTAAACACTCCAGTCATATTTAACTCTGTTTCATTTAGAGACAATTAATCTCATTTAATCCTTTTCAACATGTTAAACTAAATTCAGTGTGCATTTCCAGCAGTAGGCGATGTATTGAGCACGGAAAAGAAAAGGGGATCCCTCAGCAACATTATGAAGTCTCCTACCATCTAAACAGAGATGTGCAGTCGTGCTATGGAGGGCTGAAAGCCTGCACAAACCTGTACACTCACAGCCCTTAAGTAAACAACTGCACATATTAAAATATATATTTTAAAGGTGCCAACAGTCTGATGAAATTCAGTTTGTGCTGCGTTTTTCTCAGGGACATCCTCCATTGAAAGACCATGAGAAATTTATGGCGGTGTTGGCCGATTTGCCGTTAACGGCTCATAAAATATCCTTGAAATTAGAAATGAAGGTTAAACAACAAAAAAACCCCGCCTCTGGTAAATCAGGGCTGCCCTTCATTAAATGTCAACCTGTAATTTTCCCCCCAGTACATTATTATTCATGTGTGACTGCAGCTACTGTCCCCTTCAGAGCCACCACAGGTAAACCTATTACTAAGGCTGCACTTTCCCCAGTGCATTCTGGGAACCAGACAGGGGCAGGTTTTAGTGTTTTGACAGCTTCGGTGAGCGTGCAGCACAAGGCGGGAGAAAATGTTGGCACCACAAAGCCAGCAGAAGACGAATATCCTGATCTCACACAACCCGCTGCGTCATCAAAAAACAAAACAATCATTATTGGGAAAATAACGGACGAATAGTGGAGACTGAGCTGTTGGAAATAGAGAGGGAGATGGCTTTATCTGCTTTAATAAGAGCAGCCGAGTGTCCAGTAAAGGGTGGCGGCAGTGTGAATTATTAAAGTAAATCTCTCTCTGCTAATCATTTAACAATAAATAAAAATTGATTTAATGTCCTTAAATGTCCCCTAAACACTGTGTCAGAGAGGTGTTCATTTCACTTCATGGTACATGTGAACAAAAAGCAGAACAACAGCAGGGTTTGTACAGCTTCTTAGAAATGAAATTCAAGAACTTTCAAGGAAACTAAAGTAAAGATTTCCAGACTCTTGAAACTTTTATCATCACATCTAAATTCTCGATTGCAAGTTTGGGAATTTTACAGAATTCTTTTACATCCATAGAAATCAAAGTATATTGTCATCACTATGTTGTTCGTATCAACTTTGATTGTATGTTTTCATCATGATTATTTAATGAGTTGAGCTTAAACCCCACCGGGCACGTTACTGGGCATGCTACGTAGTTATACTGTTTCCCTATAGTCTGCTTTTACAATCGGAAGCTTGCACAGGGTGTTTTATTTTGAAAAACCACCAGATTCTCTATGCTGTTTCTGTGCCTGACTTTCGGCCAGCTTAAGCTGCTCTGTGCCGGGCAGAGACCCACTTCTGGGAGGCTTGTGAAATGGACCGCAACACTTCTGGTGGGGTTTGAAATACTGACTAGAACGATTTTAGCTCCGGTGGTTGCGGCACACTCAAAACACGTTGAATTGAGGACAGAGCAACAAGCCGAGAGAACGTTAAAAGATTTTTGCATGTGTGATTATGTCGATTAACACCAGATTATATTTAAAAAGGGGTATATTTGAGTTCAAGCATATTTATTAAAACATTTTAACATTTTCCAAACTTTCAAGACTCTGTACGAACCCTGGACCAGGCTACATTGAGTTTAATCAACATCTCTCTCACACTGTTTAAAGAAAAACATTTTTTTAGGCTTGACATGCATAGTTTCTGTTTAGGATTGTTGCAGGATTTATACAACAAGCTGTGAATACATCCAACACTTCAGTGCATCGTACTGCTGGTTAACGTGGAGTCTGGCCTGCACTTATCTGATAGGCGTATGTGTTTTAATAACGGAGGACGCTGTGGGGGGTTACCTGACTGTGTAAGCAGGGTTAAGGAAAATAAACACCCTTTAAGCACTGTGTGCAAGACAAAATATGATGTTAGAAGGTCCTCTGGCTGAAAGATAAGCACAGCAAACAAAAACTTTAATGCCACTCAGCCAAGATTAATTAAAAAAGGTGACTGTTACGGAAACAGATTTTTAAAAAGGTTTTCTGCAGCTGGCTGATGGTGTGTGATGAGTGAATATGCTTTAAGATGGAAAAGAGCTGTGATCTTAGATGATGATATTACCGTTAGTGAGCATGAATTACTCTCTCCCAAAGGCAGAAACAAGAGCAGCAAGTCTGTCACCTCTGTGTTCATTAAGAAACGTAACAAAGCCGCTGATGAGGACTTAGAGACAACTTTGTGAGCAGCTTTATGTGGGAATTTTTCAGGAGATAAAAAAAAGATTAAAAGATTAAACTGGCGTCCGAATTTCTCCAGAATGAGCCCACAGATTGCGTCACAGATTACTGTCCCAGTTCTTTCATTTCTAGCTTTGGGATGCAGTAAGATATTTGGATGCTAGAAAGTTTTCTAACATCACAAGGTAGAAAAAAACAAAAACAAAGAAGAGGAAGCATTAAAAAAAAAAAAAAAAAAAAAAAAAAAAAAAAAAATCAAAACATTGGAACAGAATATCAGGGTGGATATGTTCAGAAGCCGTATGGTGAGGTAGATCAGGATAGATGTGAGGATGATGGCACGGACAGAAAGAAAAAGGAAGGAAGAAAGGGAGGAAAGGAAGGGTGTACTAAGGAGAGTAATCAGCAGCAAAATCTCTGCGATCGTGCCTGACTGCTCATACTGTCTCGTAAGAAAAAATACAATGTAACGCCACATTCTGACTGTTGTTTTTAGGCCAATAAATAGGAAACAGTATGGGCTTTCAGACAGTTTAATGTCTACTCTGTGCTCTCTATAACTTTGGTAGGATATGACTGACCTCTTTCTCTCCCTCTTTTTTTTTTTATTCATCACACATACTCAGGCACAAAGGCTAGTCCCACACAAACAGATCCACTACTCTTTTTCCTCCCACACACACACAAACCATTGGTGTAATACTTGAGCAACACAGTTAAAGAGTCAGTAACATTAATAAATGTGTTATATTTTATATTACTATGAATTAAAGGGACTTAAAATATCAAATGCTACATGTTTGTGCTGTAATAATTAGCTTAAAAAAAAGGTCCAGTGTGTAAAATTTAGTGGCATCTAGTTGGTGAAGCTTCAGATTGCAATCGACTGAATAACCTTGTTTTAAGCGTCAAAGAGAAACTACAGTGAGTCTTGTTTGTCTGCTGCTGAAACATGGCAGGCTCCATATAAGAGGACCCACTCCCTCTGTAGATATAAAAAGGCTCATTCAAAAAGGCAAAATAAACATAATTAATATTTTTAGGTGATTACACACTAATTAAAAACATTATTCTCCATTCATGTCAATAGATCCAATTAAATCTTACACACTGGACCTTTAATTGATCAACTGACAACTGCAGCATTCATTAGTGAGCAGAACAGCTGTTAAAAAATAACTATTAAGAGATAAACACGAACTTATTGATATTTATATAATTTTTAATACAATGCACTTAATGTTTTAGGCTTGTTTGATAAACTAGGTACTTTTCTTTAATGTATTGGATGATATTTTTTTCCTTTAATGTACTGGATTATTTGGTCACTTTGAGAGGGCACAAAGAAAATGTGACAGCTAATTACCCAAAAAATCTAATGAGGTAAAAGTAGGAGGACGACAAAAATATTGTTTCAGAATATATACATTTTTAAATTACAAGCACACAAAAAGAAACACTTTCACCTAAAATTCAAACTATGCTGCATCATTGATTAGTGAGCAAAGCAGCTCTTTAAAAAGTTTAGATAAACACGCACTTATTGATATTTATATCTTTTTTAATTAGGGATGTAACGATGCATCGTAACACGATTAAAAATCAGTACAAATGCGAGACGATTCACACCGGTTAACAGAAAAAAATGAGCCGTGATTCTTCACGAATGCGAGAGACGTAGTAGGATATGTTCTTATCTTATGTTATCTTTAAAAAAGTCACTGGTTGGTGAATCATTTGTTGAACGTCAGACTCCAAGTCCCGTGACTTTGAAGTAGAGGATGCACCGAGCGGTTTGAAATCACCTGTGTGGCGACTTTTTGGATTCCCTATATACACAAATACAACCCCGAGCAACATGCAGCAGCATATCAGCCGCCGCCACAGTGAGAGGCAAAGTAACGTTACACTGGTTAACAGCAGTTTACTTGTGAGATTGTTTCCAAAGAAAGGAGATACTTTTCATGGATTTTGTTGTTTAAGATGACCATTCTCATTTTTATAAGAGAATACAAACTTTCTGTAAAGAAAGCACCCAAGACTTTGTTTTCCTACAAATAAAAAAATAATAGTATTTGGTCATAATTTGTCTGGTAGCTCATTTTGATTTAAAAAAATAATAATAATTGTGAGAAAATCGTATCGTGAACCGGATCGAGTCGTGAGCGTATCGTTACATCCCTATTCTCCATGTATGTCAATAGATCCGATTAAATGTTACCAGGGTTCCCACACCTTTTTCATGAACAAATTCAAGCACTTTTCAAGCACCTTCAAGCACCAGTTTTTCCATTTTTCCAGCACCTTTAAATAGGTAGCCTACTAGTTTTGTTTGCCATGATGGGAAGCGCAGCGGTGCCACTGTATGGCATAATAATATGGGTCTAATTAGCATTATTTCATATGGTGGTAGATTGACTGTTTTGATTTTTAACTAATTGTGAATTGGCTTGTATTCTCACCTTGTGAGCGGTGTGATAACTGAGTTCTGCATGTAAAGGCATCGGATCAAGCGCGTAGCCGCTTAGGAAACATTTTTGTTTTCTCTTGGTTTATTGAGATAAGACATCACAAAAATGTCAAGCATTTTCAAGCACTTCACCAAAAAATTTCAGCATTTTCACAACCTTGAAAACACTGAATTGAAATTCAAGCATTTTCAAGGAATTCAAGCACCCGTGGGAACCCTGTGTTACACACTGGACCTTTAAATTGATCAATTGATTGATTAAAAATACAAAATTAAAAAGAGATAAACACGCACTTATTGATATTTATATCATTTTTAATACAATGCACTTAATGTTTTGGGCTTGTTTGATAAACTAGGTCGTTTTTTTAAATGATATTTTTAACGATTAATCGAATAAAAAGGCAAAATATTCGTATAAAAAAAAATCAGCCGTTATTTTTTCAACGGCTGATTTTTCAACGTTTAACGTTTAGCTTAGCTGTTAGCTCGGGTGGAAAAACACAAAGTTAGATGAGACTGACTGGTTTGAACTAATAAAGCATCTAAAGCTGCGGTTTGTGTCCGTGGTTTGGTGTTTGTGTTTTGTTTTTTTGGTGGTGAGCTTCGTGTTTTTTGGGGTTTTTTTGGTCGACGCCCGAACCAACAGCTTTAGCCGTTGGTTAGCTTAGCTTAGCTTAGCTACCTAGCCGCCTGCAGGCCCTGACGGTTTGCCCATTATCACCTCATTTTAACGGTTTATAATTATTGTTGTGGTTTGTGGTCGACACACAGCCACCACAGTGCTCATGCCTTTTACATTTGTCTCTAACATCATTTTAAATCCAGTTTATGTGTATAAAAATAAAAATAAAACAACCAACGGTCGGCTTTACCGCAAGCTAACGCGACAGCTTTAGGCTAAACGGGACATATTTAGGATAAGTGACGCATATATAAATCTGTTTAAACAGCATTAATAGTGCCTAATATATCAAATATCAGGGGTGGATTAATCTAGCTGCCGTTAACGTTGAGTAACGAGCTAAATCATGCATTCATACTGTCAACTGACGCTGGTATTGACACTGATTTCGGGTCCATATAATGAGTCCTACGTGGTGACATGGAGATATATCTGCATGTGTGTGTGTGTGTGCGAACCTTTTTGATATTGTAAACACGGGTCAACATCCCGATGCCTCTGTCGTTGAGGATGGTGAGTTTTTCTGCCAGTTTCTGCTGGCTGGGCTGGATCACTCCCCGAGACATCTTTGCTCGCTGTGTTCGGTTACAACAGCAACAACAAAAATTGAATCCCAAATTGAATCCAGGAAAATAAAATAAAAATACAAAAATATCACAAATCGCCCGTCAAATTAAAATGAAGCAGCTGTGATTTATGGCGTTAGGTTTGTTAGATTTCGCCCATGTTCGGATAGCTTCCTGTACTCCACCCCTCCGTCTCCCAGCCTGGTTTTTTTTTTTCGGTCACAGGGATGAAGGAGTTGTCCTGGTTTCCACAACGAGGCTGGCTCCTGCTGCGTTCACGGACACCCGGTAAGAGTAAAAAAGCCCTAATTCACTGCTTCTCAAACTCTGGTGCAAGTACCCACTGGTGATACTCTGACATACTCAACTCAACTTTATTTATAAAGCCCTTTAAAAACAGCTGCAGCTGACACATGTAAGTGCTGTACATAAAATAGAACATGAACTATAAGACATATAAAACAAAGAACAATATAAAAACAATAATAAACGATAAAACAATGTTAAAATAATATTAAAGCAAAACACAGAAACAGAGTCTCATGCTGGGTTAAAAGCCAAGGAATAAAAATGGGTCTTAAGACGTGTTTTAAAAATGGACAGTGAAATAGAAACATATCAAAACCATTTGCAATATTTTATGCGTGGGGGATCTCTTGAATGTAATTTAAATAAAGTTTTGAATTTATATTAATGTCTTCAATATCAGCTTGATATCACCCCAGTCTGTCTTCTCCAATCTGACACGAATCACTTTTTGCAGTTGTTGCACATTATTTAACTGTAAATTTGATCTTTTATATAGATGGTTACTTGTTTACATATGTTGTGTTTGTTTGTTTGTTTGTATACCTGGAGTATTGTAACAAAAATAAGTAATGATTCTGATTCTTATACGTAGACACCAATGAAATGATTTGCTGCTGCTGTGCATTTGTGTGTCTCTCTCTGTGTCTGTCTCTCTCTCTCTTTGATTGATGTACCTTCTTTAATCTTGCACGGTGATCATGATGTAAGCTAATAAGCCATCAGAACCAACTATCCTTTAGTGCTTTTTCCAACAGGATACTAAAGCCACATGCACTACAAGTCATTTTAGTAATAGTATTCGTCAGGACGTGCTTTAAATAATCACTGCATGTAGGAGACAATAATACATTATTTTATGTGTTAACAGTAACAGCAATATAAACAAAACTCAAAATGCGGTTGAAAATTGTTTACCCCTCCGCTCTCTAGCCAAACACACCCCTTACCTGTGCCCAGGCAACATCTACATTTAGAGTTACCATCTCTGACATCATCATCATCATCATAACCATTTAAGAAATATCACATCAACATGATCAACGGTATTTCATTATGATCAGCATAATTTGATATATAAGCATGATTATGTCACTCACATGGATATAATATAAGTAAAACACAGATCAGTGTGATGGCTTCAGCACTGCATCTGAATTTTGTGGTAAAATTATAAATACACTTCTCCATTGTGATTTTATTCTCTGTCCAAGGGCAAACTACTGTCCAGTTTAAAAGCTAAAAGTTTAACCTTAACAAAGTCTACATTTCTGAATTAAAGCTCTCTAAATAATTAAAGGATAAGTTTTGTTAATAAATAAACAAAACTTTGCACCATTATCAGCCACACCCTGAGCAGGATTAGCGTGTCCGTGCCATTTACTATTTTACTGCGCGTCAGTGAACGCCTCACATTGTTGACGCAGCTTCCGACTCAGCTGTCAGGTCTTTGAAAGCCTCGACTCCTGCAACCGCGTCCGAGTTTCTCACCGATCCTCCATGAAATGCTGCAGCTGTGCATGTACATGTGCATGCAATGTATGGAAGGCTTAAAGCAGCGATGATCTAACTCTGAGGTTGTTTTTTTTTTGTAGAACACAGTACATTTAGGAGCAGGTGGGTTCACGAAGCAGGAAAACGACACAGCTGCGTGTTTTTCTGTTCAAAATCAGCCAGTAGTTACAGATGTTTTACACGCCAACGCCCTCACTGCACGTCAAGGTGTTTCACATGCATGCATAGGTTAGCTGTTGGGATTAAACGCACCAAAAAGTTAAGTTTATGCACTTTAAAATGTCATAAATCAACTGACAAAGTAACCTAAGTTAAAAACAAACCTGCTCTACTGAAGCAGTTGATTGATTTTGTATGTCTGCTGGTTGTGTATGGGGTATATAAGGTGTCTGCAGGTATGAACAGATCATATGGCTCTGTTCAGTCTTTTAATACTCTTTGCTTTGTTGCAGCTGACTCCCTGTAAACTGCTGCTGTGATGCATTCGCTGGCTCAGGAGATCCAGGGCTTCTCCAAAAAGCGCCTGAAGAAACAGTGCACGCGTGTTACCACGGTGACAGGCAGGAGGCTGCTGGAGAGGAGGACTGATGGAGCAGAGGGCGAGGAGCAGGTCGAAGAGCTGGAGGAGGGAAGTGGATGTGGATTTGTAGAAGATCAAAGTCTGGACCTTCAAGTCGGTGTTGTTAGACCTTTCTTACTGCTGGGTAATACTTTTAATACTCCTACCACTAACTGTGCAAGTCTACTATTGTTTCTAACCTCTTAAGTTCTCTTAGTATGAATGTACAGCCTGCTCTACACTTGTACTTTTACTGTTATTGTTACTATCTGCTACTGCCACCGACTGCACTTACTTACTGCAACTTCAGCCACTGTAGCTACACTTACTCTACTACTGCTATCACCACTACCACTGTTACAACCATGACCATTATTACCACGACTACTAGTACTGCTTCAAACACTATTTGAGCATTACTGCAACTGAACTTCTTCAACTAAAACTCCTACTGCTGCCACGATTAGTACTACAAATATTATTACTAATCCTTCAGTTGTTGCTAAATGGTAAATGAGTTGTTACACAGTACTTTTCTAAGTGTTCTGATCACTGAAGGTGCGTTTTTTGATTTGAAAATTTTATAAAAGCCAAAATAAAAAAGAAAAGATGTATACAAAAAAAAAAAAACCCAAACAGGTCAAACCCACACCCACACAAACTCAACTGTTAAGTTCTCTTAACCAGTGCAAATTTAAATTAAATCGCACATGTTCAAAAAGGAGTAGGAAGAAGTTTTTAGGAGGTGTTGAGGCGTTAAGGTGTTGCACAGCTTACGAGAGCAATTTGGGATTCAGTAAGTACACTTTGACGTGCAGGGATCAAACCATCGATCATCTGATTAGTGGACGACCCACTCTACCTCCTGAGCTACAATCAGCACCAATACTACTAATCAACACCTCCACAAGTATCACATTGCTATTAGAGCCACTCGCTGCCACTATTTTTACTACTACCAGGTGAAGAAGGAGTCTGTGAATTATGCACTCATGACTTAAATTAAAAATGTAAGTTTTCTGAGTATGAGGTAATTACTTTGGTCACTTTAAGAGGGCACAAAGAAAATGTGACAGCTAATTACCAAAAAAATTTAATGAGGTAAAAGTAGGAGGACAACAAAAATATTGTTTTCAGAATATATTTAAAAAACTACAAGCACACAAAACACTTTCACCTAAAATTCAAACTATACTGAACACTGAAAAGTAAAGACAAAGGTCTGAATTTAAAGTCTTGACTGAAAACTAAAATCTAAAAAAAAGTACTTGTGTATCTGTGGTAAAATATTCTAATCTCAAGGCTCACTTAACGACTTCTTCCGAACTTTTGATTTTATTTCTCAGCCTTTGTTAACAAATGGAACTTTCTCAGGTGTCACGTGTGATAATATATAGCTATATTATTATATTATACATACTCCAGCAGCTGTTATCTGTGCTGCCACCACTTCCAGCTCTGTAATAACCATACAGTTCATGTCCATTTTTACATAGACAGATGTTACGGCGTCTTTATGGTAGCACAGAGGGAAAACCTCGCTGGAGCTTGTGAGGTTTTAATCGACAGTTTTAGTTTGATAGTGTCTCACTTCAGTATTCCAGTCTACAAAGGCGCTCGGTCATGGTTTGTTCCGAATAATAAATAAATAAAATAACGAATAAATCGATGTCATTAATCTTGAATTCGTCTCAGGGATCATAGCGAGGTACCCTTCAGCTGGAGGACGCGCGTTTACGCCCTCACATGTCAGCATGTATCCGTCCGTCCTGCTGAAGCGTCCTTGAGCCTGACATTGAATCCCCTCACAGCTCTGGGGTGCTGTTCACTTCTGTAGCTTTAGGTGTGCTTTGACCTCACTGCAGGAGAGAATCAAAGAGAAAACTTCTCAGCAGGGATCAATAAAATATTACATCTGTTGGGCTCAATAGAGGTGACTCTTTCCTATACAGTGGTTCACTGCTAATAACTATTCACATCCCTGTTAGGACCTTACAGGATCAGCTCTGCAGTCCTTGATTTCACTATGTAATATTTATAATAAACTACCATCCGCAGTGGTAATTTCCAGAGAGTCGTTATTATCTTATGCATTCATTGTGACAGTTTGACTTTAATTCTGTGGTTTAATTTGGATTATTTGGCCAGAGGTGCAGCCAGGTCTCTCTCCTGGCATTTATTATTAGTCAGGTTTAGTTAGTAGTTTTGCACACTCAGTCAATCGTCTTGAACGATCATGAAATATACAGTGTATAACCCAAGATATTCAGCCCAGTAATAATATGAACCAAACCTAATAAAACATTGTGTTGCTTTCTTAGGAAAACATTCTCCAAAATGTATGAAGCCTTGTTTCAAAGGGACAGCACATCATTTACGTAGATTTGCTTATTTGCACCTCTAAAGTTCATCAGTTACCATTTTACTTCTCTTTGTTTGGGCTAGCAGTTTCCCTCTGTTTTCACTCTTTGTGCTAAGCTAAGCGAACCCTGTTGCTGGCTTCATATATCCTGCAAAAACATGAGAGACTTCTCAGCCGTCTGCAAGCGAGCAAATGAGCTTTTTTTTCCAAAAAAAATGAATTATTACTTGCAATATTTGTGTCCTCAACGAGGACAACAAACTAAGAATTGCATTATACGGAGGAACTTGTTCTTTAATCTTCAAACAGTACATTTTTAAAGATAATGTGTTTTTAGATATATCTGCAGATTGATGTAGGAGAATCTAACCCCACAAAAGATAATCCTTTATTTGAAAAACCTGAACAACACTGAATATTGAGTGCAAGGGCAATAAATAATAAGAGAGGCAGAAGAGGATTTTCATAATGTAAAGTTTTACTTCTAAAATCTTCTACTCAACAGAATAAGGATGCCTGAGATATAAGGATAAAAATACTGGCGTTCCTGCACCCTTTCCCAAATGTGTCAATTTAAATCTTTTCCTTTGGCACTGATGAGGCACATGGGCCGGAGCTGGCTTATTTCCAGACACACTTCTCAACACCATGCATTTGGCATTAAGTTAAAAGTAGCTCTGGCCGCTTGCAAAGAGTGCAAATATTGCTACTTTGAAGGCCGTGGACTGAAGACAGCAAGTATTCACTGTGGAAATCTGGAGGAAGTCCTGCCTTCATATTCTGTTTCTTGCCCATATGTCACATAATTATCCAGCTCCGGCTTTTTTAGACCAGCACTGCTGTTTTCACCAAGACTTATCTGACAAATTGAGAGTGACTGTTGGCTCGTTCGGCTTTAACTGTCTCCTTCAGTCATGAGCTGCCTCTCTCAGCTGAATCAGGTCGGTCCGCTGCACGTTCTCTCTCGTTTTATTTCCTTCACTAGTCTTTGACCTGCTTCCGCTCTCGCTTCAAACTCTTGCTGTTTCGGAGGCTGACGCCTTTTCATGAATATCATAAACTTCCTTCTCTGCAGCTATAGATAATATTGAATGTTTATTTCAGCAGTTTTTAAGCCTAGCCTCGGGCTACTGTACAAATCGTCTGATTTGTGTTTTTTTTTCTCTTTCTGTCGCTTTAAGCCGTCGTATTGTTGCTTTCCGCTGACTGATATCCTCCCTCTGTAGTGTTGCAGCTATTCAGAAAGAGTCTTCTGTGTGAGTTTTTTTCTTACTAAGTGATATAGGTGCTGATATCCTGCAGCATTTGCCTTCTGCTGCTGAGTTTTTACACCACTGAATTGTCTGTATTTATGCATGAGGCTTGCTTGGTTTACTTTTATCAGGAATAAAACTGCAGGGCAGGGTTAGAGTCTTAGAGCTTTAGCCCTGGGCGTCATCTTTATATGACTTACTCTGCTCAACCAGCAATCAAACCAACAACCAATTTGGCACTTTTGTTTGATAAATGACTTAATGCCGCTTCATTATGAATAAAACTGTTTTAATAAAAGCAGCAGCATCGCCGCCATCGCCATAAAACCGATGGTACTGTAAAGTTAAATTATTGTAAGTGGTAAATTTTCTCTCATGTAAAAATAATATGGTAGTTGCTGATGAATATTCATGTAAAGGAGGAAGCAGAAGCTGCATTTGATCATTTTAAATCTGAGTAATTATTATCAGCCTGCAGGAATCTCGTTTTTAAAGACACATTTGCCCTCCTGTCTGTCTCCTCATCGAGTTGTTTCTGCCTTTTCAGCTTCTCAGGATGCAGCCCACGACATTGACACCCTGCAGAGATATAAGGTCAGTACAGATGGATCAATAGAGCGGGCATGCCCTTGCCTTGTTGTGATGGCATGTGTAGTGACATGAGATTAGAGGCAGCCGTGTAGGTGCGCGTGTTCCTGCGGGTCTGCGTCAACCAGCCAATAGCCAGAGGAGCTTCATGACTCATGCAGTGACAGTTTAGCTCAGTAGAGGGAGTAAATGATTACAGTAAGTCTCAGCTCTGCTTTCTCCACATCAGAGAAATGTGACTACTCCTCTCTGCAGTGGCTGCTCCCGGGCACGAGCATATTGCTGCCTGTGCAGTCTCAGGATGATGAATTGGAGAGATTACAAATACCTTCACTGTCTGTTTCTGGAATGAAACCTTTGACTGCCTAATAACCAAATCAACCAGGGCTTCACAGATAGATACTAAAGCTCAGGGGACTTGGAAGTGGGCTCAGATCACAATTTGTAAAAAAGATCTGTTCTTACCAGTAGAGCATTTAATAAACATCATGTCCACATTCTGGATATAACACAGAGAACCTGGTTATTTATCTGGTGCCTATCAATGATATTAATATATTGTCCACCCTGCTGTGTTTAGCTGCTCTATCAGATCTTTAGTAATGAATGAAAGGAGCAACAAATGACAGGAAAAGACTCAACAAACTGGCCAAGAGGTCCATCACTGTCTTGGACTGCCCTCTAGACTTCACAGAGGAAGTGGAGGAGAGGAGGATATTAGCAAAGCTGACATCCATCATGAACAACTCCTCTCACCTCCTCCATGAGAGGAGCAGAAGCCTGAGTACACCTGAAACAGCTCCTTCAGAAACAGTTCTTCATTCCAACAGCTGTCAGACTCTTTAACACCAGCACGACTTCGTCACTTTCTTCTGTTTATTTCTCATTTTTGAGTCATTTCTTATCCGCCTTGTGCATACGAGCTGCTTTGACAGGTGATTTTCTCCAGTGTGGGATCATTAGACTATTTTTAGCTTGTATTTTTAACATCTGACCAGGGACAACAAATACAGATCTTTTTTCCAGTCAACTATAGAGTAAACTACTTAAAAAACACATAACTGGGATTTTCCAAAAGTCTTTTTATAGATATTAGTGATGAAATGTGCTCTGTACCATCCTGTGGTCTTATCAGAGGGAAAGGCTGCCATTATTTCTATATTTTTATTGTCAACAAATCCCAGGAAAAGACCAAAACCAACGATGAATACGTTTTATTGTTTTGTTTTCTTCATGCCCTAAAATAGCAAATGTTACTCAAAGATTAATAAGGAGTGGATTTATCTGCGGATATTTTCTGCTGCGGATTAATCCAGATTTGGGGCTCTGGTGAGTATTTGGGGCAACAGGATGATGTGTGTGGGGTTGAGTCCAAATGAGGAACATGTCACCCAGGTTTTGGATCCACATAAACTGCTAGTTTTTGGTCTTTTCATGGGATTTGTTGACCGTTAGAAACATATAGAATATCTCCATTACTCTTTAACCTAAAGACAAAAGATGTTACAAGCAGTCCAAAAGCAGTACACATCTGTATGATCCTGAGATTTAAAGCAGGAGAGAATTTAGCCCTCTGAGCTAAGCTAAATTGAAGTTAAAGCAGACAGATAGTGTAAAATTAATTGAAGCCATCTGTCTTCTTTCACATCCCTCTTCCTCGCTCCGTCTTCCTGCCCCTCTCACTCAGTCACATTCAGGTGGTGTCATGTCATCAATATGGCTGACAGAAGATCTCTCTTGCCACAGGGAAAAACAGCTTTTAAGACAAGTCAATGCTCAGGGGTCATTTTGCTCCGGGGGTTTCATGTCTCTCTCTTTCTCTCTGTGTCTGCCAGGTGTCTCATGTGCTAAATGTGGCCTATGGAGTCACTAACCTGTTCCCAGATCAGTTTGTATATAAGACGCTCCAGATCCTGGACCTCCCGGACACGGACATCACTTCATATCTTGGGGAATGCAGCTGCTTCATAGATGATGCACAAGAACAGGTAAACACACTGTGCATGTAATCATCCATATGGCACATTGAGGAAACACATTTTTTATTTAAACTTATGTAAAGTATCAAATCTTTAATGTAAAATACACCTTTAAACGCCCTTTCTGTTGAATTTTACTTCCATTTTTATGAAGCCAGCAGCCAGCCAAACTTTATTTTACTGCAGTGATGGTAACGGGTCCTTGGCAAGAAATAGTAACGCACATAAACTCCTATTAAACTATGAATTGTCATTTTTACACGTTGTTTTTTATACAGATTAAACAACATATTATTTTGAGAGTATCAGAGGTGATAGGTGGCAGACTCTGTAACCTCAGGGCAGAGTCAGGCTAACTGTTTCCCTTCGTTTCCAGTCTTTATGCTATGCTAAGTTAGGCTTCATATTTACCGTAAAGAGTCAGTGGAGTAATCTAAGAAATGGCAAAGACGTGAGTCATCGGCAGAACTGAGGCCTGGCTGCTCGAACAAGCCATCTGTAACAGCACCTACCTGTCAATCAAAGCTTCCACACTGTTAATTCTGCATAACTTTAAGCCTTAATATAATTTGAACAGGTGAGTTGTATATAAATTCACCCTCAGTACAGTTGTCATGAACGGGGAAATTAGCTACAGAGACCAAAACAGTTTTTTGTACCAGGCTGTAAACATGTTTATTTCTGCTGTGAAGTTGGAGACTGACTCACTTCTGTAACCAGCCTCAAGTGGACGTTTGAGGAACTGCAGTTTTTGGCACTTCCACATTGGCTTCACTTCACATAGGTTGCCGCTTGGTTAATATACATAATTCTGATTAATACATTTAGATTCATCACAAATTCTTTACAAATCTCAGTCAGCTAGTTAATTCTGCAATATACAATATTGTGGAGTAATATAATATCTTCTCCTGAAAACTAGTGGAGTGCAAGTGTAAAGTGACTGAGTAAACACAAGTACCTCTGACAGATGCGCGCACACACACACACACACACACACACCACAATTTCATGGTTTTGCCAGCTTCAAAAATGCATCAAATCTATTAAAATATTTCTGTGTCTACTCTCTCTCAGGAGGTTCGTGCAGCCTAAAAATGCCATCTTTTATAACTGCCAGCTAATTTAACATGTCAGTGTGCGCGCTCATCTGTTCTGCTACCTCACTGTGATGCATTCACACACACATCTATGGCAGTCGGTTATCTGTAACTCAGCACAAAAGGCGAGGCGGACGGTCAGAATATCTATTAAAAGACCTTGCCCGGGTTATTTAATGTAGAAAGCCAAAATATTCTTTGTTTTTCCACCCTCAGTCATTTCATGTGCTGCATGTAAAACATTTTAAAAAGGGACTATTTCCTGGCAGAGACTTGCATTTCTTCCTCTATGTGTGTGTGTGTGTGCGTGTGTGTCAGGAGATTGACCGTAAGCACAACATAATGTGATGTGAGCACTGATATGAAAAAGCTCAACTCGAGCACAATGAAATAACAGCAAAACAAGAAACTCTGACAAAACCAAATTAAGTCTCCATGTTCGCTGTGATGGATTATCTTGCTCAGGCAATTTTCAGTTTTCTGTTCTGTGTTTTTTTTCTTTTTTTTCTAACGGAAAGAAAACAAGATCTGATGTAACTACAGTGACTGCAGACACCAGCACAAATAATATAAAGCAGCAGAGAAACCTTTTTGATTGATAGGAACTTATAAAAGACCGATACCATGGGTACAGCTTCTCTGTATGTGCTTCATTTGATTGTATTTCACCCAGAGGAACTGCCTGATTGTGTTATATTTCCAAATGAAAGCACAGATAACACTGATAACACGTCAATTACAGCAACCAAAGCACTGCACATGCGGATAAAACTAATTTAAATGTCCTGTCCCTTCGATGAGTATTGATTGACACGAAAAATAAAAAGAGTGCTTGCAGTTTCCGTCCCGCTCCGTCGTAGCCAGAAAAAGAGATTTTATTCTGTGATGGGAGCCTCTCCGTGATGAATAAAAGAGACAAATGTGTCAATATGCTGAGCTTCAGAACTGAGCCGTGGGCCTGCGTGCATTGTCTAAAGATGTGGCTGGAATTTAAAAAATTCATTTCCAGCCAGGCACTCTAGGCGGTAAAATAATTACATCAACATTAATATTAATCATAGCGCAAATTTTGACACACACGCACACACACACACACACACACAGATTTATTCAGTCTCAACTTGCCCTACATGCTCTGTCTAATGCTGCTTTCAGAGACGCTGGGAAGTCAGAAATTTACAGATTTACAGAAAAATGCAGCGAAATTAGTCTTCAAACTGAATCAACATGGTGAACTACCTCATTTAAAGGTTCAGTGTGTAACATGTAACTCGCAGAAGTGCATAACCAGGTTTCGATTTGTATGTAATCATCTGATATTAAGCCTTAAATATCTAGAGTCTAGAAAGGACAAACTAAATACTGGATCTGGGTTTGTTTTCTGCGAGTTTCACGGCGACCATAGCTTCTCCTTCCTACTTTTATTTCCAGGTTCATCAAATACTGAGGGGAAAGGCTCTAAGTTGCTCGCAATCTGTAACTGTTCAGCTATATGGCACTAACTTCTACACACAGCTCCTTTAAAGATACGATAGACTTCGGCTTGTCACAACAGAAAAATGGAATAGAAAAAGCAAAGAAATAATAGAAATAGAAGTTATATATACATATGAAATAATTGCATAGATTATTACATAAAAGATATATAGAGGATAGTCGGATAGTATAGAAAGAGGTTGTGACAGTGCTACTTCTTTGAACATTTATAATTTTTAAGTGACAAAACAAACTCACTCACAACTACTCAGTGTTTTCTAAGCACGTAGATAATTTCATATTTGAGATAACATCCTCTGAAAGTTCTAACACAACCAGTACAATCGAGGTTTTAAATGTCACTTTTCAACGTTTGAAATTACATTTACCTCGATTGTACTGGAGAGGCGGCAGAAATCACAGAGATGGCTATCTGAAAAAAACTCAGCAGATAAAACTGTACAGCTGAGGATGAGCTAGAAAAGTTTGTTATTAAGGTGAATTCACTTTTTATACTCATGTGGTAACCGGTTAAATCTATAAATTGGCTTAAAGTTGCATTCATTCCTAACTGTTCAACTGAACATGATTTTATATTCAGCTGACAGTCCAAGTTTCTTCTTCTACTTGATCACTTAACCACGTGCCCTCTGTTTCTCTCCCCACAGGACGGTGCCGTGCTGGTCCACTGTAACGCAGGTGTATCACGCTCTTCCTCCATCGTGATTGGCTACCTGATGTTGAAGGAAGGGTTGTCATTTGATGATGCGTACAGTCAGGTGAAGCTGGCGAGGCCCTCAATTCGCCCCAACCCCGGCTTCTACCAACAACTGCAGAGCTACAAACCTTAAAGCTGCATTATTTGTTTTGTTTTTTTGTCCACTTGGGGGCAGCAGAAACGAGCTGTAACACAACAACTGATTTATCGTCACCTGTTAGGTTATCATGCTGAACTTTAGTAGTAAACAGTTGCCTATTTGCTGGAGTTCAATGTTTGGCTTCTGACTCTGTTTTTTAACTCCTGAGGGAAATATCTGGATCTTTAGCTGTTAAATGCTACACCTAGTTTATCTAGCAGCTATCTATTTCTGTCTGCTGTTTGGTGCTGAGCAGGGGGGTGTACAGTGGGTTTTTAAAGCTTTTTCACTGAATCCAGCTGCCTGTTGATGAGAGCTGTAAGACTGAACCAAAACAAAAAAGGTGTGGCCCATGAAAACCAAAACAATAGGCTGAAAGACACTTAAACGCACCGTACAGCTGCAGAGAACTGCAGATTTGGTAATAATTATTGTCACAGTGAGTCTTTTCACATTACACTGACATCTATAACATTGTTAAAGGTCCAGTGTGTCAGATTTAGGCGGCTTCTATTTACAGAATATGTCAAAAATAGAATATAATATAGCCATAATCACCTTAAAATAAGAATAGTTATGTTTTTGTTACCTTAGAATAAGCCTTTTATATCTGCAGACACTGCGGGTCCTCTCACAGAGCGTCCGCCATGTCGAACCACCATGTTTCTACAGTAATCCAGGACAAAGCTTTCACATTTTTCGCACTAAGAAATGTGAGGGGGTTGCAATCTGCAAACACACCACTAGATGCCAGTACATCCTACACACTGGACAGGTGTAGGCTTCTCTTTTACCCGTGATAAACATTTTATTTTGAAAATCGTCCTGTTTTTTCTAAAGGTTATAATCTCGTTTGATTATCGAAGATAATAAAAGTGTTAGTGGAGGATCAAATTGTAAGAGGAAGATAATAATAAACATTGTTTTGTTTTGGCTAATTTTGGAAGAAAGACAACACAGGTGATCATCATGAAGGTCAAACTTACTTTTTGTTTTCCTCAGTGGATGGAGCTGCTCGGATAGTTAAGTTGTTATATCAATCCAATATAGAATTTTCTTACATGTGATGAACATCTTGTTTCTGTGTGCGATGTGTAATTTCATGCCTGTGTTGAGTGTGTCTAAAAATACACATAGTATGTAAAAATCTCTGCCTTTCATTCCACAGTAGTAACAGCTTTGTTAAGAAACTGATTTCCAATTAGATTCATCAATTTTCGAGGCACTTATTTTCTTTGCAATATAGATCGTTTCTTAATTAAACACGTACCAGTTTTTTTCTTCCTTAGGTACAGCTTGATTTCTTTCACTACACAAACACACACACCATCAATTATAATGATTACCCTCACTGCTGCATTGTCTCTATCAATTTAACAACTTTGCAAAGTTGATGCGCGAACCTCGCTCCCTTGAAATAATTAGCTTGTAATTAGCTTGATAGATAATGAGGTAGGATCCAGTTGGCTCACACACACTAATCAACACACACCGCTTGGGATGAGTTTGTGACGCTGCAAACTCACAGCACACAAATCTATATCATATCCTGATCTTCACTGTTTAAATGGTAGCAAAGTCTAGATGTATGTTTGTTGTTGACCCAGCTGGGAACATTTACAGACAGTTATTGTTACTGATTCATGTCCAAGATGTTGGCGTTAACAGTCAAAACTGGAGGAGAGATGTTCTGCACGCCTTTGTCTAAATACATTAGTCCAAGTTTTCCTTTTATAGGCTAAGACAGAAACAGAAAATACATGCTCTGGGTTACATAATATAATCTGCAAAGTTACAGTGACATAAAATAAACATGACATTTACTGCCCCAAAGCACATAATGACCATAATTTAACTGCAGTTATGAATAATAATTGTGACTGTTTCATTACTTCACCAGATGCCGAGATTTGTCTGGTTTTAAATAGTCAGTTTCTTTTTTAGATGGAGCTTTTGAATTGTTGTGCAGCTGTAGGAGAAGTGTAGGAGCATTATGCCTCTTGGAATGGCAATATCATCCAATTTATTGCAATTTATACGCAATTATTTGGGTCACTTTGGTGATTCCTCTAGCACTACTCTGACATTTGTGTGTTTTTGAGTGTAATGTTCCAACAACTATTGGATGGATTGCTGTGAATTTGACAGCCATGTCCCACTCATTATCATCAGGTCTAATTTAATCAAAAACCTGCATACTAAGATAAGATAAGATAAGATAATACTTTATTTATCCCACAACGAGGAAATTCACTTGTTAACAGCAGCGAAAAAATAGAAACCAAGGAGGGAAACACAAGTGTACATATTTACAAAAAGTACTAAAGAAGAATGTGCAGATTTAAGAATGTGCAGATTTAAGAATGTGCAGATTTGCAAAACAAGTACTAAGGTAGAACATAAGCGAAACAAAACAAAACAAACAAGAACAAAAAAAAATAGCAATGGGACAATAATCAAAAACCTGCATACTACATAACATTCTCAACATCTCAACTAGTCTTTATGCCAGCATGTTAACACTTTGAACTAAGATGGTGAAAATGGTAAATGTTGCATTATCATTGTGATTATGTTAGCATGCTGGCATTAGTATTTAGTACAGCCTAATCAGATTTAAAGATATAGTGTGTACACACCAAGGGGGAACCTCGATGGCTGTGAAGGAAAGACAATGCAGAAGCGCCGAAAACTGCAGTTCAATGAACTTGAGGCTGGCTATCTCTCGATGTTAAAATGTCCAACTTCACAGCAGAAATAAAATGTTTACAGCCTGGTACAAAAAATGTTTTTGGTCTCTATAGATAATACATGTTTGATCACCCAGATGTCATCCAGCCCACCTTATGTCTGCAGATGATCCACATCTTTGCGAAAAAAGCAGGACTACCAACATGGTGACGGCTCTTCGGAAAACTGAAGGCGACTTCACGGATACGAATACAGTACGGATAAGATTTGTAGTCACTGACTATGAATTCTGTTAGTTTCCTCTATGCTAAGTGAACACTGCAAAGCTCAGCTCTGATTCTCGCTGTCCTCATTTATAGTGATGGGCAGATGGATTCTTTCACTGAATCGGCTACTTCCAGTCGAAGCATGTAAATATTTTGAAACCTTTCCAACCATGACACTCTGTTACGGTACATGCACGTTCAACAGCAAGCGCTGCCTGTTTAAATACATTATCAATCATCATGTATAAGTTTACATTAATAATGACAAAATATTCATTTTATTACATTGATTTAGGGTGTATGTAAGGTAGGAAAGCTATGTAAGTCAAACAAACAATGTTATAGACTTGATCCGAATCAAATGGTCATTGTTCAAGGCAATGATTCTGTTACGGTTCAAGCAGGGTAACTAAGGAAAAGCTGAAGACTACAGAGTGGTTTAACAAGCAAATGTAAGAATGTACAGAAGCTTACGAGTTGTTGGGCAGCCTCAGTTCAAAACCAGGAAGGGCAGTCCAAACAGGTAAATCCGTAAAGAAGTAGGCGATATCCAAAGTCCATAAGGTCCAAGAACACAAAACACATGGAATGGCTGGAATTTACACTGAAACCAAGGAAAAGGGTACAAAAAAGTGACGGCAAGATGACAAGACACAGGTGAAAACTAATCAAGGGCAGGTGAAACTGATCAGGCTGGAATAGATAATCAAAACTGATGGGAAACACTGGCAGAAAGTAAAGTTACAAGCACAAGGAAAGTCTCTTTCCAAAACCACGACAGATTCCTACTCATCCATTGGTTGTGATATGTTTTGAGCAACTGCACCACCATAATAGGCACTGTGACCCTATTATATTGGCAAGTGGGCACTGGCAGTATGAGTGGGTTGAGACTGTGATTCATGTCTTTAATGAGCAGTGATCACTCGGTATGTTTGACATAATGACCCGTTACAAACCGGACACTAAAAGGAGTTGTTCATTTTTGCTCAAGACTACTCGGTTTGTTGTTAGTTCAAGCCATTACCTTTAGTTCAGTAAAACCTTGGAAAGCAGCTTATTATTTACAAGGGTGTTATCACATTTCGATTGTTGCTGTATCTTTTAATAAGCTTTTCAGTGAGAAAGTTCTAACGTCCCAGAAAAAAAAAGGCAAGCTTGACCCCAGGAGCACGTCTTACAGTCCAAATTTGCTTTGTTCAAAAAGATGGGCAAGGGTCAAAACCAGGAGGACAGTAAGACCAGGCGAACAAATCCAATACGGGTCTCGGCAAATAATCATCAAACTGAGGGTCAAGCAGTAGGTCAGACAGGCAGAATCAGATTGGAAGAATAAACACTGGGAATCTAGGCAGATCTGGCAAAGACAAAGTGAATATGGATAACGGAGGGGAATGGGGAGATCAATAAGTGGATGGAGATGGTCAAGCGATGGGAATGGCAGGAAAGGGGTTGGATCTGTACCGACAAGAAGAGTTAGTATATGACTGATCTCAGAACCCATCAGAGATTTAACGCCCAATGTTTTGAGGCGATACAAACGGAAACTAGAACGCTTCCTGATCTAATACCTCTTCAAAAGACACATCTGAGCTGGATTCTCGCTGTCATTAGAGAGCTGATCCGACCCCTTTTTGAAAATGCAGCTTTGTAGTTTGTGTCAGTTGCGAGCTGCCGTCGCTCTGGGGGGGGGAAACAGAGGGGTGGAGGTTGGTTCTGTGCCAGACACTCGGAGGAGGAGGTAAGTTCTGCCAAATTGGTTTGCAATTCCTTGTGGCCCTATAAAGGTCATAGATTATTTAACACGCCTTTAAAGCCATGGACTGATTGCAAAGAACAGGCCTCTGTCACTGTTAATAACTAAATATCTGGGCCTTACAGCTTGTTTCTTTCCCCAATATGTTTACACTACTGTCCAATACGCACACAACTCTGCTTGTTATAGCCTAAAGTTGAATAACGGGCAGATAAAATATTGAACTAAGGTCTGACTAATGGCGACTGTGCCAATATGCAGTCTGTGGCAGTACTTGAGTGTAGGGGAGTTTGGCCTTTTCTTTGGTGTTGTTCAGTGCTGTATCATTGAAGAGTATCGCCCATGAGGCCAACTGGGTTTCCCCTGACATTTTTGTGACATTTTACCGTCTGGCAGTGACGGACCACAGTATGGCACAAGCTGTCCCATCTGCAGGGTCTCGTGGCATCCAACTGCCATTTCTCTGTGTGCAGACCTCGATATGAGCACACTAACAGACAGATGTGGGTTACATACAGGATGTTGAATCTTTTTCCCTCAAGCGTTATACTATCTGGCCTGTTAGCTTTTATTAAATTTGATGAACTGCAGAAGTACAAAATGCAGAGCCTCCCTGTGCAATCAAGAAAAAAAAAGAAGAATACCAACATAAATATAAATAGTTTTTTATGTGCATATTATCACATGTAAATCATAAATGTTCATGTGTATTGTATTTCATACAGACGAGTGACAAACTGAAGGAAAAATTTAATAAATGAGCGAAGAAACATAAAAAATTCAAATGCTTACATTCAGGGCATGAGGACTATGAGGATGCTTTGATGAGCATGAAAAGTATGTTAGGCAGGCTAGATCTCAACCCAAATGAACACCTATGGGAGACTCTGGATCTACCCGTGAGATGGCTCTCTCTGTTGCCATCATCAAAACGCCAAATTAGGGAATATTTTTTTGGAAGAACACAGTTCATCTGTTCAGTGGAGTTTCAGAGACTTATTTGCCAACTAGTAGTAAAACTGGATCGTGGTGCACCAACACCAAAAAAAACAAACAATTAAAAGTACCATGTTTTACGACATAATTTAGCATTTTAAACTAATGGGTGGGCAGGTTGAAACGTAACTTAAAGTAACTTAGAACAGCTTAAAGGATGCGACAACCAGGCCAAGTCTAGCCAAGTTTCAAGCTGTAAGAGGTCACTATGGTAGAATTTAACCTCTACACTGAAATGTCCAGATGTGGACCTGAATCAATCAACAATCATACTAAATACCCATTGGTTTTCATCTCTTTGAGGGTTTAGTTATACTTAAACAATGAATGATGTATCGATACAAAGCAGGAGTTAGCTGGCTGGTTGTTGATCTGGCGCCGGTTGCTTCATCGTACTGGCTGATGGGGTCATTCACGAACTGCCAGCTAATTATTATCATGGAGACAATGGTTCAAATGAAATATCTGTTAATGTTACACATAGTACAGATAGCGCCTATGGAGTGTGAATACGATTAACAGGATGCTGACAGTGATGCACTTAACACCCAAAGGTGTTATTATTAACAAGGGTTTTCTGAACGTTTTATTAACTGCAATAAAGTATTTTCACTCTATTTTTTGTTCGTCTTCTTCCACACACATTAGCATATCTGTTATTTTTCCCCCCATGGGTGTGTATGTGTGTGTGATGCATTATTAAATAAACCAGCCATTTTTACAATATCATTACACATTTTAATGATTTTCTTCCTTATCTCCTCAACCCCCAAACAGGACCTATAATTCACCACCAACCCCCATTATCTCACCATTGTAATAACAAAACAAACAGACAATGTGTATAATAATAAAACATACATAATGGGACACAAAGGGAAAATATAAATTTACACATTTATACAAATAAAAACAAACTTGCATGAATATATAGTATAAACCAATGCATACACTACCGGAATAATTGAACAGGGAGTTAAAAAGTTAGATTTGTATTTCCGTAAAATTAATCTAGTGAAGCCGATGGGAGGGTTTTAAGCTTATTGCAGTATTGGATCATGGGACCCAAAGTAGAAGGAAATTTATCAGATAAGCCTCTTACTGTGTCCCTTATTTTCTCAACAATATTCGGTCACTAAACCAGAGAGAGACTCTGGAGGGGCTTGACAATTTCCTGTTGAGGAAAATCCTTCGACAAGCCAACACTGATGCAAATATAGTAATTCAGAGTCATTCAGTGAGAAACACAAGGAAGGATTTGTTTTGTTTCTCACTGAATGAAAACTGAGCGCAACGGCAGAAAATAAGCAATCTCAGCACAAGGAACTTAAATTGCACATGCAGTGAGTGTTACAGATTAAGATTAAAGAAAATGGTGGACGTTATAATGTAATATTATAAAACAAAACACACTCCGCTGTGATTAATCTCAACGTTAATGACTGTGCACTTTAGGAGAAAGTCAAATCTGCGGTGGAGTTTGTGCAGCGATGCCTTGCAGGTTGCTCAAAAGGTCTTTAGGTGCACTTTCACTTAACGAGGTCCTGCTGGGATGTGCAACCATCAGGAGGCACATGCATATTATTATTTTCTTTTCTAAGTACTGTGTAATAATATGCACAAAAAAACCCAAAACACACATTTCCCTCTGTTCTTTAAACTCTTCAGGTAACACTGAGAGCGAGAACACACCCATCAGACACACGTCAAGCAGAGCTGTTATGGCACATCACACATTATCTGTGAATTGAGTAATTGATGTGGTATGCCCAATAATTTAATTACAAGGTGTGATCACACCATCTCCATGAAAATTTCACATCAGAGTTTAATTAAACACACGCACACACAAAATATTAAAATATTCTGGTGTACAGATGATCAGAAACTGGGGTGGATGTTCAGTATGTGTTTATGTTTGCAAACTTTGTCTGAAAAGCCTAAAAAAAAGATTATTTACTCAGTGTGTATTCCGATTTCTCCAACTTTGTACAGTACATGATTTATGACTTGTTGTAAGCACGAAGGTCAGACAATCTGATCGCCTTCATCTTAAATTGTTTTTATTGTATACACAATATTCGCTCGGGATCTGGCTTATGTGAACTCGTGGTGACTTTTGGGTGGGCCGGGCATAGTTGTGTTCATGACACGTTATAAATATATTCATAGATTGCTGTTGCTTGAGCTAACTAATAAATCAACTGCAAACGTGTACCAAAAAAAAAACAACAAAACACACACACATCAGAAAAGCAACAAGTCTTCTTAAATTAAACAGCAAAATACGTCGTTTGTAACTGTCACACACCTTAATGGCAGAAAAAGTCGTTTGTCATCGCCTTCCGAAATGATTCATGCGAGCGTTTTGTGATCTACCACCTCTTTGGTTAAGTTTAGGTAACTTGTTGTAAAAAAACAAGGAAGTCAAGCTCGGACCTGCTTTGTGTCTTGTTGTCATTTTCTCAGTAAAGGTTAAAATTTCCATCAAACGTTGTTTTTGTTTTGCTTGTTTTTATCATGAGTAAGTCTGAATTTTGAGTCGTCGGTAAGATGGAGCCTACGTTTTGATAAAAAATCACATGAGCACACAAGATGTTTTAATTAATTCTATACCATAATTCATTTTCATGAGTTATTTTCCTTAGTCTGCTTAAAATTGAATATGGAAAAGAATAATATGCCTCACTTTTTGTGTTAAATTGAGCAGAGAGGAGAATTGGGAATAGAAATACAGCATTAAGATACAAAGCAAGCCTCTTAAATCTGAGACAACCAAACTATTTTTATGAATCAATACGCTTTGCGAGAATAAAATGCTAGTTCTTGAAAAATATAACGACTAAATCGATAACAGATGTGGATAGAGATGGAGTTGAAAGAATAATAAAACTAAGGGCCAGGCTCTCTGCTCTGGATTTATCTTGTGTATTTCCGTCCTTATAAAAGACAAAAAAAAAGAAACATAGGTTTACCTACAAATTGAAAGGATTAACTGGAGGGCAGTGAAATAAATACATAAGCCGAGGTAGAGTAACTCGTCATGCAGCGCTCCATCTCAAAGGCTTTGTGGATCAGAGATTACGGTAGATTCCCTTGACTCCACTGTAATTTTCTTTGGATTAAAAGAGTCATCCAATTTAGCTTTTGAGCCGAAAAGAAGACTCGACTTACCTAAAGTGACTTCTCTCGTTTAAGGATCTGGAGTCTGTTTTAGTTACCCTTGTTTCTTACCATCTTTATTTTTGTCTGCCTGCCCAGCTTCATCCAAGCAGAGATGCAGTAAGTCCCCTCTTCTGGCCTCCTGTAGAGAACCGATCGTAAAATTTTGGTACTTGTTTTTAAAGTGCTACAGTACTTTATTATCTCTGACCTCCTCTGTCCCTGTTTCACGTAGGAACCTTAGATCGCCTGCTAAATTAGGCTTTTAAGACTGGGACCAAAACTACCAGCAGAAGTAGTTTCGTCTAAGCTCCAAGATCAGTCGAGATGACATGTACCCGCCAGCTTCAAGCACATTAATGAAAGGAACACAGGCACACATCAGCTTAACCGATTTTGCTACATTATTCAAACCACTTAGAGTGTAAAATAAAAAATCATTTTAAAAATTATCAGCCAAACTGTCAGGCATAAACGTCCATCAGCTTTTGCAGAGTTACTTGCAGGTTCATCTTTGACCTATTGTACTTACTTGTTTGCCGAAATTGCAGCTCTCTAATGCTGTCTGCGATGTAAATGGACAATTTTCCTTTTAACATTTACCTTCGATATTTGAGTTACTGTGTTTATTTGTTTGCAACATGTCTGACTGTCGGACCAGGTGGGTTGCTTGTGGATATTACAAGGATGCTCAGCCCAGTTACATTGACCACTTGGCCAGCTCCGGTTCTGGCATGACACCAGGTCCACTCCCCGTCAGCATTCCCAACAACCTCCTCTTCCCAGTGGTACAAAAGCTCAAAGTTCGAGCAGCCTGGCTAACAAACTGAACTAATATTGGTAACTGCAGCTACAGTTCGCAGCGGTTTATTTTACTGTCCATCGGGAAAGTTGGAAATCAAAGAATCAGAGGGACTTTTGTGGCCCAAGATTCTTCTGTTTGGAAGGGGAGCGATATCTGATTGCCAGCTGAATCCTGCACACCGGATCTTTAAGAAATTTCACATCCTCCCATCTCGAGTTACACGTTTCCAAAACTAACAGCTCACCTGACGACAGCGCTTTCCGTCACCAGTGAGAGGAGCTCATCTGCTCGAAGCTCGAGTCAGTGACAGTTATCATCAAGTGTTGCCAGTTCATTGAGAAGATTCATTTGTTCATGCGCTGAACACCTCAAGTCCTGATAGAGTCAGCTGTAGGTTTGTGTGCAGTGATGTTGCTGCGTCTGCAGATCTCAAAAAACAAGTTGCAAAGAAAAAATAGCAACATAAGCAATAAAAGTGCTTTAGTTTCTGTGCAGAACAAAGTTGTCTCCAGTGATTCTTCACGCATTCGAACGGCACATCGAACTTAAATAAAAAGTGACAGCATTAGTGTCAAATATTGTTTTATTCATTACAGTTAGTTCAAGATAATTGCCATGATTAAAAGAAACTAGCGTTGACGGTTGGTAGGCTTTGTTGCAAAGATGATCAGAGCTCAGTTTGTCCATTTCAGCCAAGAGAAGATTATCAGTCAGGGATGATAAAAGCATGGTAAGCCAGAGGAGCCATTTCTCCGCGTATGCACTTAAGCATGTTCGGCATGTTCAGTGTTCGAGGTCAGTAAGTAGTCATATGTTTATCTTTAGTTTGCCACGGCTGTGTGCTCTTTTTCAACAGGACACGCAGAAGCCACATGATCACAGTTTTATGCACATTTTTGGTGCTAGATTCGAACCTCCGCACTCCTAATCTGATCTTGAAAACAACTTATTGAGGTAAAGTTGAAACCTGGTGACGAGGAAAGTGAATTGGAATAAAATCTGAATGAAAACGCTTAAAAGAAACAAACGTTAACTGTTGGTAGGAAAGTCAGCGTCACAGGCTTTGTTGTAAAGAGAGCCATATGTCATTTTGTGTTCTTGTTTTTTAGCATTTTCTGCTTTATTGCTGCAGCAAAGGTCCGTGGAATTGAATCCAGGTCGCTACAATAATGACTTTACAAGTCGATCCACTGAGGGGCCCCTTGTTTTGCCATTTTTAATTTGAGACGCCATAACATGGAAGCCCAAGAAGAGATTAAAAGTCAGGCATATCTGTACTCTGCGCGTCTTGTCCAGTATTTGTGTTTTTTATTGTTCTGTTTATTTTGTTTGTTTCTGTAGTCAAAGAAACCAGAACCAGGATTTAAACTGACACATCTGAGCCACACAGCTGAAGCGCCTTTGAGCAAGTCTTTAAACCCCTACCAGCTCCATGCTTGTATTCATATCAACTGAATGATAAAAATCCAGTTTTTCACAGACAACATGGGTGGAATTGAAGAAATACCTCCTGCTGTTTAGACTCTCTTTCCTCTCTGTATGTTTCTTGCTTACCAGTAGGTGGAGCTTGTCTCCTTTGGCTTGAGATAAAGAGAGAAGGAGGGCGAGAAGGAGATGATTAAAGCGAGAAGAAAGACAAGCAAGAGGAGAGGAAGGCAGAGAGAGGAAGAGAGAGAGAGAGAGAGAGAGATGGAGAGAGGGAGGGATGGAGATGGAGAGAGGGAGGAGAGAGCAAGCGTCAGCACTCCATGCGTTAAAAGGGCAGATGGTAACCGCGGGTAACTGAGGAGCAAACCACTCTGCTGGCCACAGAGCAAGAGATCAGCAGAGAGAGGGAGGTGGAGGGAGGGAGGAGAGCCAACACATGCAGCGCAGCAGAGGAGAGGAGAGGAGCATCTGAGAGGAAGCTGCACGCCGGCTCTGACAGACAGAGAAAGAGAGAGAGAAAGACAGAGGGAGGAGAAGACTGAGTACTTCTTCTCCACACTAACAAGGAGGCAAAAAGAGAGAGAAACAAAGACAGGAGACAGGAGATGGGGAGATAGTGAGAGGAGGGGAGGAAAAAGTATCCCCCCTGTCCACTTAGAGAGATACAGAGAGGGAAAACAAAAGAGGGAGGGAGGGATTGTGAAGTGAAGAGAGAGGGAGGCAGCGGACGGGAGATAGTTAGAGGAACTGCAAGGCTGAACAATGAGAGGCTGAGATTTTCGGGAAGAAATTTTTTCGACTCAGCGAGAAAGAGAGAGAGAGAGAGAGAGATAAGAGAGAGGGAGTCAATGACAAGGAAAGATTGATGAATGAAAGATCGGAGCAAAACATCTGGAGAGGAAAAAGACTTAAGAAATATTTAAAGGGAGACAAAGGAATCTAGAGGGAAGTGTGAAAAAGAGAGAGAGAGAGAGAGAGAGAAGAATAAAAAAAACATTTAGAGGAAGACAGGAGTAAGGAAGGAAAGGAGGAGCAGAGGGTGAAATATTTAAAAAGAAGACAGAAGCTGGAGGGAAGATGAGCAGAGAGGAGGCAGAGTCAAAGAGTCACGGGCAGAAACTTGAAGAAGAGAGAGAATAAATCAGAGCAGTGGGGAGAGGAGGTGGTGGAGGTGGTGGTGCTGAGGGGGAAACTACGCTCCTCCTTTTCCCTTTTCATCCCCCCTCTACTTTATAAAACAGAGGAGGAGAGAAGAAATGAGGAGAGCAGGAGAGAGTTGAGGTAGAGGAGACAGACTTTCTTTTCTCCTTCACGTAGACACTTAGAAAACTCAGTCAGATCCAATGGCGTGCTACTACATTGTGATCAGTTCCACCCACCTGCGTGACGGACAGCTCAGAAGCATCAAGGGGGTGTTCAGAGGACCAATAGGAACCAACGGTCAAAGAAACACGGTAAGGTTTTGCGCTCTGATCGTTACTAAGCTTCGTTTTTCTGCTTTTCAAGTTTGCTGTGTGACAGAAAAAACAAACAAACTAATTGACGTGCTTTTATTTTGAAAAGTTTAAGTGTCTACCTGTTTAATTGACATAAATTCAAGATAATCCACAGAGCATGCGCATTTATTAATTTTTTTTAAAAGCATTTACCTCTAAATCAGCATTATTTAAATCACTTCCTCTCACTTGATTGTCAGGTCCTTAATCATTGTGTTTGCCGAGTTAATTAATTGCCACTTCCATTAGGTTAATTGACTTGGTATTGGAGGCAGAAAGATGCAGATGGGGGTTGGGGAAGTTCCCCTCTCTTACACTGAAAGCTCCTCTGGCTCTGTGTCTGCACTTTAACACGTTCGGCATCTTGTTTTCTAAGTGTTCAGTGTTTGAGGTCAGTAAGAAGTCGGGGGGGGGGGGGGGGGGGGGGGGGGGGTTTACATATACATTTATCGTTAGTTTGACACGGCCATCGCGGTTTTTTTTACAACCCGGGCGCTCTCAAACAAAAGCAGGAGCCACATGTTTTATGCACATGTTTGAACCTTGACAACAAACAGCTTGTTTGGCACTTACTGGAGTGCAGCTGGAAGACATTTTGATGCAACTTGTTGAAGAATTAAAGTGAATTTCTTTCAAAATCTGAATTAAAATGAGTTGAGAGAAACAACTATAGCTATGTGCAGTCCTCAAGCTGTGTGGGAAGATTTGAGCTGACCAGATGAGTCATGACTAAACGAAACTAAACCTCGTACCTTATTCTCCTTCATACTTATTGAACGTTACATGCAAGCATAATTGCAACAACTCCTTGTAGAGACTCACCTACAGGCTTCCTACAGGCTTTGAAGAGAGACATCAGATGAGACGTGAAGAGGTTGTATGAGGGCAGTGCTACAGTAGGCTCATTACACATGAAGCACCAGCTACTCCTTTTAAAAATAACATTACATTAACCAAAAAAACAACTTGAACCTCTTTAAAATATGTCTGTTTTCATCTTTTCACGTACTGATCATTAGAAATAAATCAAGTGTTGGGTGATTTTAACACAGGCTCCATGTCTTCTGTTCTGCCTCGTCGGATCCCACTGTCAGATCATATTTCATTTTTACTTATGTAAATACTTCTAATAGCTGTCATAAATCATAAATTATGATGACATCCCACACCGGAATGATAGGGCTATAAGTCTGTGTGAGTGACTGGCCTACGGTAAATCAACAATGCATCTGACTTAGCCGGCAATTAACAGGAAGGCACACAAAAGAGCCAGCGGCAGCGCTGAGGAGTTCTGCAGCTGCGACTGTTAACGTTGCTTTATTGTGTGTTTTATTGGAATATTAACAAAAATCGGTGTTTGGTTGCAAAAACACAGCATAGCAAAGTATTTTACTTTTTATTATTAAAAGGTTTAAAATCAATCTGGATTACCACAGAAGTGAGAAAAAGGTCTCAACACAGAGTCAGACGAAATACAGCAGCCTTTGGCACATTTCAGCTTTTCATAAGCCCGATGAAGCGCTGAGCGAAACACGTGGCTCTTCTCTGTGAAGATCCTTGAACATATTTTTATGGACTGAGTGTGTGGTCACTTTCAAGAACACTCCCCCCCCCCCCCCCCCCCCCCCCCATCTTAAACTCCAAATTGAACTCTGCTAGAATGACACATAGAAGTGTTTTCAGACAGCAACAGCAACAGAATGATTATCCTTGTTTGGAGCTTTTGGGAAAAATTGTTTGCAACAGTTCTCCTGACCTAGGTCAATCTCCTGCAAATTGTTAAAATTGAATTACTACTACCTGATCTTACACTGCTGTTTCATATAGTTATGCACAAAAATGACATGGGAAAATATCGTGTTTTTTTGTAAGAATGACTTCCTCTTTAAAGGGACCTTAACATGGTTCACATGGATGATAACTACTTGGTTAATGATCGTGGTAATGAGTAATTTTGATAATAAGATCACAGTTTCTAATCCTAATTATCTCAATTCTTTGGCTATTTTTGGGGGTTCTCTTGCTTGCATGGTGACCCTTCATTTAGAAAATCAGTTGATTTTGTTCAGGTACAAGTTGTGTGAACCTCTTTGGAGTGTGTGCTACGTTAAGCTAAGTGTTGGATGGATGTTTTTAGGAAAAATGGATACAGCATTGGAGGCAGAGCTCTGATCATTTCTGTGAAAACTGCTCAGTGGTGCATGAAGCCAAAAAACATTCAACTTCCATGCATAAAATTACCAGAATCTTCTGCATGGTGCGACCCATAGAGCAAGCGCACCGGAGACGTCTGCCGACTGAGCAGGTTCGTGCCTATTTTCACGTAAATGATTGAATCATGTGGCTCTGCTCGACTTTTCAAACGTTACTGTACCAAATGAATCATGAATTCTGGGGGGTGATGACGCCCAAGAAAATGTTGCCGCTGTTTAACGACTGCAAAAAAGTATTTTTGTCAAATTTGTATGTCGAGTTGGCTTCAAAATCCAGAACACTTCATGATGTTTTGTATTTCTAAGCAATGAAAATGTGACAAGTGGGTATGGAGTTGCTGCAAAGTTTTTTTTCACATATAGTAGCTGGGCTGAGAAATTAGTTTTAAATGAGTAATGATCGTCCATTGCCCATAAACCTGCCAACAACCACCTTATTGCATACTTTACATAAGATCATTACACTGTTTTCAAGTCTTTGTCACTTGAAAGTAAGCAAATGTTGTTCCTGCTGTACTTTCTGAAACAGCTGATGCTTTCATCTCAAATATCTGATGGCTCCTTTGTTCTTACATTAAATAAATAAATAAATTAAAAAGAAATCCTCATTAAAAGTCGTCAGGTTAAAAATAGATGTTCACTTACTTCTCTTCTAACACATTAATTATTGTGCTTCACTAAATAGATGACAAACTAATGAAGCATTATAACACCTTTACCAAGTCGGGGCTTCCAGAAGTGTTAAGATGATATCAAACTCGGAAAACATAAGGTAAAGTTCCCACTGCTAACACAATATCATAAATAAGTGTTCTTTAATTACCCACAGAAGAAAACGGAGGCATTTCAAAGGCACACACTCAACTCTGTTCGTCACCTAATCCAGGAATAGAAAGCTATATCAAGAGATTTAATTGGCGAACAACCACACATGACTATCACCAGTCACCTTGGATCCTCATATTCCCGAGCTAATTTTATCTCCAAGTTCTTTAGCGCAGGCAAGTCTGATGAAATTGCAAGAAACGATGTCATGTCTTAAAAATTCACATGCTCTGTGCACAGAAAATGAATGTTTGCGCCGGCACAAAAGGATTGCATTAGAGTAACATGAGCAGGAATAAGCAGCGGAGTTTGAAGCCAAAATACTGTAAAGTGAGAGTGTGGAGATCAGTGAGATGCATGAGTGTCTACGGTTTCCTTTTAACTCTAGTGACTCAAGTTCGGTCCCATGTTTATGCAAACATGTTTTCATTTTCATGACCAAAGTATTACCACAAATAAACTTAAAGGACCTTTACTAGTTAAATCTAAGCTCCTTAATGCAAATGTATTTTTCTTACAGATTCTTGAACCTTTCTAAACATCAAGTAAACACCAAGTGTATATTTGAATGTATATGCCGGATTTATGACATCCAACTCTTGTTTTTATGCAGGTTATTAACATATTTTAAGTCACTATGGACAAAAGCAGGTGCCAAATTAATATAAGAACAACCCTTGTAACAATAATGTATCATCTGCATAAACAGAATAAACATAAAGATATAATATGTAACGTTAAAATGTATAAATTCTAGACCTGTTATACATTATCCCACATGTTGGATGTCTGATGTCCATCTGTTAGGACAGGACAGTCCTGATAATACATTCTGATAATACATTCTGATACTCTAGAAATAATATATAACAACCTTTCTGTTGAGTAGCTACAACAGAACATATGTTTGCATATTATAACTTAAAGAATAAATGCAAAACTCAGTGTCAAGAAATATCAGAATAATCATTCGTTAGGTCCGTTTAGTAGCTGTTCTGGAGCTTTTGATCGCATCAAGTTTGCAGAGTTCAGTTGTTCAACGAGCCTCAAAGTGAATTCAAACGCTGCTTTTAATGTTCTGGAGGTTTCGGTGGCACATGACCTTTCCGTTTCCGGTTATATTCTTCAACTATAGGAATGTTTTAAAATATTATAATGATGTTAGAAATCACATTTCTATTATGCAAAGCCTGAAATGATAATACTGCTTTATTCCTAATAATGTCTCCTTCTCATGTTTTACTTTTAGAATGTAAGGAACACCTGAAAATATCATGTATCATCTTTTCTGTTTCCTAACTGCACCTAATCCTGATTCCCTGAATTTCATTTCTGCCACTGCATAGAGAGCAAACAGATCTCACACTGCATACTCTTTAAGGAAAATAAATCACTGACACCCCAAATCACATTTTTTTTCTTCGCCTGTACCTTAATTGCTCAAATGTGCCAAAGATATTTGGGCACATTGCCCGCGTCTCTCTGCGTTACTATTCATGCACGTCAACACGGCTCGTTTCAAACCCACACTGGGTGGGCCAAATTTATTAAAAGAACATTTAAAAGCATTCAAGAGGCAAGCATACATGTGCACGTGTGTCTCTCTTCTTCTCGTGTTTATATGTGTTTTTGTAATCAGGTAGTTCACACGGTGACTCTGCGGCAACATTAATTCATGATAGCCCACCAGCTGTCAGGGAATATTTCACACCTTTCCCAGTATCAGTGAAGCCAGAGTTGTGTTGCTATAGAAACATTGATTTCACTAAGTTAAATATCGCTGATTTTCTGCATCCCACTTGTCACAAAAAGTTGACATCAGATTCCTTCTGAGCATTTAAATTTTCTCTCTGTGGTAATATTCATCCTGGTGCCGGATGTGTGGAGCTGCTGTTGAGGAAAGGTTTTTGTTAACTGCGTTTTGGTTTATTTTCTTTTATCGGAAGTCAGTATTTAGTGTTGAGTGTTTTCAATTAAAAGCACAGGTGCTGCTGACTGTCTTGTAAAAGCAATAACGTCCTCGAGCCGGAGGGTTATGGTGCAATATTCTCACTTGGTGCTATCGGCTATTTGACATCAGGCCTAACAACACCCATGACAATACGACACCATAACCTACTGCCTCTCAGCTGTGTGTGTGTGTTTTGAGGTCTGGGCTAAGTCGCCAACAACATGGCTCCTCACTCCATAAATTAACGCCAATGAGAACACTGTGTGCATGTGTGTGTGTGTGTGTGTGTGTGTGTGTGTGTGTGTGAGTGAAACGGTCGGCCCGTCTGGGTTCGAGTGGTTACGCTTGTGTGCATGCGCAAGCATGGGTGTGTTCGGTATTTGTGATTTACATGGCATGAGTGTGTGTGACAGAGAGAGAGAGAGAGAGAGGGAGAGAGTGTGTATTCAGTAGTTGTGAGTACATGGTGTGCTTCATTGATGTGTGAAACATCAGCTATGACTGTGGAGCCATCTGCTCCAAAGGGAGAGATAAAGTGCAAGTGTGTGTGTGTGTGTGTGTGTACGCGCGCACATATATCTTCTCCACGCATGAGTGTGTTTGCGTGACACAGCAGTGTGTTTATGTGTGTGTTTATGTGTGTGTGTGTGTGTGTGAATTTCTGACACAGTCTGATTGCTTGGCTGAACCAACTTGTTGGGGTTTTTTTTGGGGGGGGTGCATGTGGGACATCATGAAGTTTCAAATCTGTCACTAAGCTAAAAAATATCTCCAAAAAACCGTTTCTGTAAAATGTAAGCTCAGCTTCAGACATCCAGAATAATTTCGTTTCTATTATCTAATTTTAAGCAGATCGCATATTAGTAAGTCCTCCATATTATCCGATCTGATGCCTGTTTTATGACGTGACATTGGTGTGTTTAAGGGAGAAATATCATGGTTTGGTTAGAGACCTTTGTTGCCATGGTGGCGATAATAAATACGTGGTCAACACGGTTAAGAACAGAGTATTTCCTGAGTCACTGTTGTTCCACTTTAGGAGACCAGCAGCGTCTATTGGCTCTAATCTGAGAAGTGAAATATTGGACTCACCAGCCACTTATCTTAAAGTATTTTGGCATTTTATTTGATAGTCACAGCTGAAGAGTCAGACAGGAAATTCAGTGAAGAGAGAGGGGATGACATGCAACAAAGGGCCCAGGCTGGAACTGAACCCAGGTAAGGACTTTAGCCTTGATACATGAGGCGCACGCTCTACCAGGTGTTCCCACGAGGCGCATATCTTCTGAATTTTCTGACACTACAGTGACAGTTTACACAAATCAGGAGAAATTTTACTCTGTCTTTGTCTCAGCAGTAACGCACACTCGTGAGATCTGGCGGCACAGATGTCTCCTCTTTCCGTCAGTGCTAAATCACTGCACTGCTTCACCAAAGTTGATCTATAATGACTAAACTAAAGCTTAGGTACTTTCTGAACAGTCTCTGGTAGAACACAAGTTCCTTTTCATCGATCTTTGTAACACTTCCAAACGATGATCGGAGGAGATGGGTCGTGAGGAGACCGGTAGTGTATAGCTTTTCATATAATTGGCGGGGATTGTAATATATTATCTTCTGCTGTAGAAAATCTTTGGATTGGGAAACAATTGCAGCCAAAAATTCTGATTGTTGTTCGGAAACAGGAACATTATCTACTGCGACCTCCTCCTTACATGAACTTTGTTGCCCTATAAGAAGGTCGCTTAAAACTTAAACGTATTTGCTGAAACGACTGATGCCTTCAATGTCCTCGACTGTGAATCAGTTACTTTGAATAAAACTTTTCCAGGCCTTGTGGCAGTTTAAATGCTAACAAATGGCCACATGAAGCTCCTGTTTAGTGAGTTCAGCTGATCACGGTTCAGTGAAAGACTCGAAGATCAAAGATTCCTGATGCCGTATATGATAAAGAATAGTAAAGAATAGAAAGATTCAGAATTACAGTGACATAAAGGATAAAACAGGTATTAAAATGCTGTGTGTGTGTGTGTCACAGCGTGTAGGTGGGCTGTGCAATCTTTCAGTAGGCATGAAAAATCTACATATATCATATTTACAATAATTACAGTGTTTACTACTGACAAAAGCTATGACGAAAAATGTTTTCCATGATGGTGCTGACAAACTGAAAAGATCTTTCATAATAAAAGTGACGAGGAAAGGTATGTTTTGTCATTGCTGGCGAGATAGGGTTAAAATATTAGTGGTGGCTATCAAACGTTCAAAAAAACATGTATGATATTTTACAGTGATAATTAAGAGAAAACAGAGGTATAGTGATCCAGGGATTTTTAAGATCTGTCCCCATCCGACCTGTTACAAGTCTTCAAGAGTCTGATCCTGGGTCTGTTTCTGGAAGCTGTCCAGAGCTTCTCTTCTCTTTTCTCCCCCGCCCACAGTAGTAGGAAGATCGAGGCTAAATGAGCAGACAAATTGTTCCAAACATGTTCTCTATTGTTGAATAACAGCAAAACAAGTAACTCTCTTTCTTCTCTCTCACAGACATATATATACATTATATAGTACATGCACACACAGACTACTATAACTAATAAGCACTTTTGCCTAAAGACCAAGAATAAATTGAAATCTTATTTAAATCCATTCATAATGTATTAGATTTAATCCTGCGCCACCTGATAAAGCAGTACTGTGCTCTGAATCAACTCTCTGTGATTTACGGAGTTTCCTGATGGACAGTGAAGTAAACTGCTGCCAACCGTAGCTGCCGTTAGCTCATGCCAGCTCAGTTTGTTAGCCAGGCTGTGAGCTCAGGGCAACGTGGGAGTGCTAGTGTTTGTGCGACAGGTCGTTTTAGACCACTGGGAAGAAGAGGAGGTTTTTTTCAGGCCTTGGGGAGAGACACAAGGAGAGGTGCCAGTGTCGTGCCAGAACAGGAGCTGAGCAAGCCGGCAATGTAACCGGGCTTAGCAGCCTCTATGGACATAATGACAGAGGCGAAAGGACTGGAAAGGACGCTGAGGTGGAACATTGATTGACTGATTGATTGGCGAAATAAAAAGCCGCCGAGCTGGGCTTCTTGCTGTTGAACTAGTAAGTAATATTAGCTGGCTGCTATGTCTGGTGTTGTTGACCTTGCTTGCTTGCTCTTCACGTGTAATTCATGTGTACACCTGTTAATATTGACACAGTGGTGTCACACTCTGAAACTCATTCCAAGGTAACGCTGCTTTAAAAAAGGATGGATTAGGGACAATGTAATAACCATGAAAGAAATAAATTCAAATCAAATTATTAAGAGCAGGATTTATTTTTTTTACCCACGAACATAGAAATTGTACTTGATTGTGTCCTTTTGGTCAAGATTATGAACACCAGAGAATCTTACTGGAACTCAAGTAGCACGCCATAGAAGCTGAAAATAGACTCATCAAACAGCAAAATACATGCACAGCGAGAGTGACTATCACTCCACATTCATACAGCCAAGAATTATGTCCAGTTATCCCTTCTTCTCTGAGGCGTGTCTAATCACTTCCACTTCTACTTCTACTTTAGTCATGACATTAGTGGATCCATGTTCCCCTCTCACTATAAATGCATACATTCTTCCACAGGACATAAAAAAAGACAAGTACATAAAACAGGCATTGGGTTAAAAACTGTGTGCTTCTCCTAACAAAGCAACGGCACCCTTTAACCGGAATAAATTAACATACTGTACATCCCGGTTTGTTCAAAATAAAATAAGGAATACTGATTAAAAAAACACAAACACACACATAGAAAGTGAAAAATGGCTCGTACGTGCTTTATATAAGCTGGAGGTTGTTTTAACCGAGGCAAACTTGTAGTTTTTTTTGACACCTTGACTTGTTTTAGATTGCAAATCACCAAAACCAGACTTAATGAGCTGCTTCATGGGTAGTTCGACTTCGGGGTAGGAAGAAAAAAAACAACATGTTTTGCAAAATCCACAAGCTTCTGCTGCTCCATGAAATCTTCACAGATTTAAAACCCTACGTCTGAAACTGAAACTAGACTCTACACCCGACTCCCATTAGGCTTCGACAACAAGCCAACTGCTAAGACATATGCTGCTGTTAAATGCTTATAGAATAATGAGAGTTTTATGTATGTTAAAGCAATGTACAGTAATTTTACCACCTACTGCACAGGACATATAAATATGCATAAGATGTGATAAAAAGAAGGTAAGACATCTAACAATTATAGTCAAGAACAAGAGTAAAAAGATAATTTGTATTCCTCAAAAGCATCAGTGTGTTAGTCAAGTGAATGGACAAGATGAATCACGTCCTTAACGAGGTCTGAAACTATTAGGAGACACCAGAGTGTTGAGCCTCGGCGTCTGTTGTAAGTTATTACACGATGATGAAAAAGTATATGAGAAGGCTTCACAATCTCACAAGTGTTTGAACCAGAACCTCCGGAGCCTGTTTGATAACTTCCAGATCTCCAGCTGAGAAGTGAAGTTAAGTTAAAAGCTAATCTATTTAGAGGACCTTTATGAATAAGGCTTTTTCAGAAAAATCAATAAAAAAAGATGTATGTGGGGGAAAAAAGCAGATGCAAGCGAGGAGAGAGGCGAGGAGGCGGGTCTGTTTGTCATGATGTCAGTCACAATATATTTACTACTATTATCTTTATTATCTAAAACTTCTATGCACGGAGAGAGGAGCAGAGACGGGGGCTGTTAGCACCCACATGTTAGGGATGCTTCACAGACAGCTGAATGGAAGTCATTTTCCGAGCTTTTATATCCAAATAAGTTTTGTTCTGATGCTCTAACGAGTCGTGAACTAGTTCTCTGAAAACCCTCCTGGGTCACATTTATCGTCACGTCAAGCTCGGCGGAGCAGCTCCTGCTTTTACAACCTCACGGAGAAAAAAAACAAACTGTAATGTATCATGTGGCCCCTTTAAGAAGAACAACAACCTGAGAGATTTAATTTCTCATCCGAAGATGTTCTTAATGAGTTGTGGACTGCTGAATGTTAAAGTATATATTTATGTAGCACGGTCGCTACTCGATTACCATGGAAACTGAGGTAGCATGTTGGAGGTGAGTGGGCGTCAACGCGACTTAGATGAACCCTGCGAATGTGGTGGGAGGGACGGAGAGAGAGAGAGAGAGACAGAAAGAAATACAGGATCAGAAAAGAGAGAAAGTGACAGAGGAAATGGAAGCAGATGGAGAAAAGTAAAGAAAGAAAGGATCAGAGATAGAAAGCGAGAAGGAAAGTTTCGTTGCTATGAGAAGTTGTTCGTCTCTTCTTCTCTGAGAAAGACAGTTGTAACTTCCTGTATCCACTCCTCCTTCTTCTGTCTCGTCGTGACTCTCAACATTTGCAATCTGGCTTTTCTTGTTTATTGCCCCTAACTCATTTTTCTCTCCTCGTTTCAAACGAGACTTTTCTACTCGACGAGTCCTCCAAATGAAAACATTAAAATAGGCCGTCTGTCCGTGGCCTCTGGAACAGACTGGAGAATATAATTTGTCTGTGACCTCCAAAAATTGTAAAGAACCATTCTTGTGACGATGAACCAGCTCTTTCATTGTGTGACACGGCTGTGATTAAGGCAGAGATCATGGTTTCGGTTTAAAAATAAGTTTGTTCCTTTTTGAGATGGCCTTCGTCGTCACGGTTACAATCACAAACACAAACATAAACAACATTAGTCTCTTTTGTTGAAGCAACATTGTGTAACTTTTTCTACCGTAAAAATGAAACATTTCAGCTGCACTGACTTGTTGACGCAACTGAATCACACACAATATTTCTACTATCTAAACTTAGGTGAACTGTAGCTGCTGTTAGCTGATGTCAGCTCAGTTTGTTAGCTGGGCTGATGTGGTGAGTGTTTAGAGTTCGTACCACAGGCGTTTGGACCAACGGGAAGAGGAGGTTTTCACGCATGGTTGTTTGACGGGACGCTGTGGCAGAGCCGGAGCTGGGCAAGCGGGGAACCTAACGTGAGCTCAGCAGCTTCTAATGGACATACTGACAGAGGCGAAAAGACTGAAGAGGACACTGAGGCATAACCTAAGACGGGAAAAGGAGTGAGTGAGCGAGCAAGAAGCCTGGGGCTAAGTTTTAGTGGTTGGTGAAATAAAAGGCTGAAAGACAGACTCCGTGCCGGGCTTCTTGCTGTTGGACTAGTCAGTAATATTACCCGACTGCTATGTCTTGTGTCATCACATGACTTTACGCTTTGCTCCCATCATAATCTCTGTCATCTGTTTTTAGGGTGTTTGCTCCTCTCTCACCCTCATATCAAGACGTATTCAAACCATTCACTAGAGTAAAAGTAGATATAAGACAGCATGAAGACACTCAAACACTAGTAAAGGTAAAAGGACGAGCTGTCTGATAAATCTAGTGGAGTAGAAAGTACAATATTTGCCTCTGAAATGTAATGGATTACAAATATAAAGTACAGTACAGCTCTTTCTCCTCTCTTCTCAAAGACAGCTCCTTCTCTCACTCCTCTGGTCTCTCCCTCCTTTCATTGTCTCCTCCTCTCAAGACATTGGCAACCCTGCTTTCTTCCCATTTTTCCTCCCTCCGTCGCCTCCCCGCTCCCTCTTTATCCTGATTTCTCCTCCCCTTGTCATCTTGCTTTCTTTACTCATTTCTCCTCTAATACTATTATTATGATTATTTCCTTTTCCTCTCTCAGGATATGTTTCCATCACTCCCCTCTCCTCCAGTTTCTTCTCCTCTCTCCTTTCTCCCTTCATCTCATGCTTTCCTCCTCTCCTCTTCTTGTTTTTAACTTTTCGTCCTCCTTTCATTTGTCACCTTTCATTTTGACTTTACCATGCTCCTCTCTCTCCCTCTCTTATCTAATTTTTTCTGTCCTCTCTCCTTCTCTTGTCTCCTTATCTGTACCTCTGCCCTCCACGTCTGTTCCTCCTCCCATCATTCCTCCCCTCCTTTATTTTGCCTATTCATTCTGCCCTCTTCCTCCCATTTTCAACCCTTTTCGTTTCCTTGCACCCTGCATCTCTCCAACCTTGCTTCCTACTCTTCTTTTTGTCCTTTTATTTCTCTCCTCCTTAATTTCCCTTTCATCTCTATTTCTTCTCCTCCTTTTCAGCAAGGCACTGGCAACCTTGATCTTTTACTCCCTCCATCACTCCTCCTCTCTCCTTTTCTTTTTGGTATTTTTGTCTTTATTCCACCTGTCCTCCTCTTACACTCCTCCCATCATCATTTGTTGCACCTCTTATCTGCTTTCTCTCTCCTCCTTCACCTGTTTCCTCTCCTTCTTCATTTGCATCCTTTTCCCCCCTCCTCCTATCGCTTCTTCGTCCCTTTCTCTCCTGTTTACTCTCTTTTATTTACACCTCTTTGTTTCAACGAGACCTTTTTCGCAACTTTCTCCCGCTTCCTCTCCTCTCTGCTCCCTGTTTCCTCCTCCCATCGCCACTCTTCATTCTCAGTTTAGTGAGCAGTAAAAACAACGATAAAATAATAATAAAAACAACAACTGTCCCGTGATTATAAAACCATCTCCATCTGGATCTCTCACACCCTCATACTGAGACACACACACACACACACTGAGCCGAATAGGAAGTCAAACAGAAGGCCAATAAGACACGCTTGACTGGAGGCGACTCTGCAGTGTGTGTGTGTGTGTGTGTGTGAAAGAGAGAGAGCGATATAGAGCGAGATAAAGCCACACTGTGTGCGTGAACAGGGAGAGTATTCACTCCTGTCATTGTGCGAACGTCATGTCCTCACAGCCACAGGAATACGAGATAAATCCTTAAGCATTTTTTCCGTCGATACTCGAGGGAACGTTTCAGACTAAAGACACCTGGAGGTCAGGAAGCGACGTCGCCTCCCGTCATAGTAAAATAAAATTAGTAGAAACTGGTAATGAAGCTGTAAACGACAGCAGTAATTTCTGATTAGGGGCCCTTGAAACTGTGACTGAATGAAATGAATAAATTATATTTAACTGATAGACATTTCATGAGCTTGTTGATAACACCCTGTTGACGAATTATTTTTAGTCTTTGAGTCACTCGATGTCTCTGACTGTCACTCTTTTAAACATCCTGGGACGCTTTTTTGTTTTGTCTTTAAATGTAGGTTTCATTGCTTGAATTTATGAATTTTATAACACAAACCTGTGTCTCTGTATGTGTGTGTGTGAGAATGAGTGTGTGCTTGATGAAGTTTATGAAGCAGTGGTGCAAAAAATGATGAGCAAAAGGGACACATCTGGTCGTAACAGCCCGAGGGACACATACACATTTGTATATCTAGACTTGTAAGGACTCCAACTGAAACACTGTTATGATAAAGTCTTCACTCTCAACTACATTTTAAATTTCACCTTAAAGCAACACCGTGTAACTTTTATACCATAAAATAACTGTAATTATAATTTTAAATCATGTTGATGCTACACTGACTTCGCTGTCTCTGTAATTTGTCTGTTTTATGTAACTTTGTGCCATGTGATGCTTTACGGCACACACCATCATCTAGTTCACTGATTCTGGTGATTTACAGAGTTTCCTGATGAACTGTGGCTGCTGTTAGTTAATGTCAGCTCAGTTTGTTAGCCGGACTGTGAGCTCAGAGCATCGGCGGAAATGTTAGAGTTTGTAACATGGGTATTTTAGACCACTGGGAAGAAGAGGAGGTTTTCAAGCCCAGGACGAGGGGGTAATGCTGAGGGGATCCGAGCCAGTGTCATGCCAGAACCGGAGCTGGGCAAGCCGGCATTGTAACTGAGGGGGAAAGACAGAAGAAGCTCAGAAAAGAAAGTGAATGAAATCTGGGACTGAGTTTAAGTCGTTGGCTTAACTGCTATGTCTTGTGTTGTTGACCTTGCTTGATGTTTCACTGTTAGAAAATGTGTTAATTTGCTAGTTTTTGTCATAACTAATTTAATCATAACAAATACACATGAACAGCTGCAAAAATATCATTTTCTATGCAATGTTACTTTAACACCAAGTCCAAACATCCCTTTGGAGCAGTGGCGACAAGACAAAATGTTCTATTCCCATGGCAACATCCTCAAATAATGACACAAATGGATGAAAAAAAGAGAATAAAGTGACTTGGGTACAATATTATGTACCAACAGATCTCAAGATCTGTATCTTAATACCTTCTTACACCTGGTTTACACATGGTATTACTCACGTTTTCCTGTTATCACAGTTCTGCCTGTATTATGATAGAATCTCAAATCAAGTACGCAGGATAACAAAGACAGCATGTTCTCAGGTCATGGAAAGCTCTGCTGCTTTATCTTCCTCCACTTATTTTTATCATGAAAGGGTCATCTGTGGCCTTTTGCACAACACAAAGCGAAGCATTGAGTACGCGTTTACCCTTGAAGTGACATTTCCTTCAACTCGATAAGATATCCAGGTGTGACGTCAACAGCACGTGGCAACGTCTCGTGTTGTGTTTGTTTCAAACTGAAGAAAGTGAAGCGTCATAGTATTGTGTAGATTTTACAGTTTATAAGTAAATTCAGGTCGTTTATGTGAAATGCACCCCGCTCCACCCATAACACATTTGATTTGCCTCCTTAGCAAGGGTTAGGTGTAAAGAGTAATCAGACTTACAATGTGACTACAGTCCATCATGAAGACATGGAACTACATGTCTACTACAGGTTCTGGTTCTGGTTTTGCTCAGCTTACAGTGATTCACTTTCATATGAATAACACACATTGTGTATGTTTTCTTTCAGACATTTCAATTGATGAAATAAGATAATTAGTTTAATTTAGTTTAGTTCGGCGACCTCTGTGGCTGTGAAATGAATCCAATGTGGAAGTGCCAAAAACGCGGAAGTGCAGTTCCTCGACTGTCCACCTGTGGCTGGCTCCAGAAGTGAGTCAGTCTCCATAAGTCCCCATGTTCAAATGTCACAGCAGAAATAAACATGTTTACAGCCTGGTGCAAAAAACAGTTTTGGTCTCTGTAGCTAATTTCCCCGTTCATGACAACTGTACTGAGGGTGAATTTATATATAATTCACCTGTTCAGATTATATTAAGACTTAAAGTTATGCAGGATTAACAGCGTGGCCACTTTGACAGATGACAACCACACTGAGTTTCATACTGGCTCCTGTCAGTGTTGTCATGGATACTTTTTTTATTTTAATCATAAAGAAATAATAAAAAATAAATGTGTTTGGCTACCAGCTAATTTCCACCTGAGCAACAATGACCACTACTACACTTGTACTAACACTAGTGTACTTGTAATTTTCTAGTTAATTCCAATCCCAGGTTGATGCAGTGATGATTCATTGTGGATTATACATTTACCAACTTTCATCACATCTGAGTCACACCGTGCCTACGTAGTCGACCCTACCCTCCTCTGACTATAAAGGACACAAGCCGTTTTCCCTCGTGATCCACTACCTCTGTTATCTCCCATTAGTGGTTGTTGTTGCTGCTAACCTTCCATACAAGTCCTCCGAACGGAGTGGCCAGCGTAAGCACAGATGACATATAGATGCCCTTGCTCCGGGGCACGTCGGCAGTGTCGGGACGCTGTTGATACCTGAGATCAAACCAGTAATCCCTTCTCCTGCGCAGTGGCCTTTCTAAGAGGAAAGAAAAGATAGCCAGATATTTTGGCACTCAGGTTCTGCTCTAATGACACAGCAGACAAGTAGATAGCATTGATCAGAGTGACCCCTCTTTCTAAATCAATAGGAATGATCCCATCTAGATAACGTTACACACAATCAATAACGCTCTGTGTGTGTCTGTCTGAGTGTATGTGTGTGTGTTTGTCTGCATTTGTTCCTGATGACCTGACCTGTGTCAGGCTACCTGCATGTGTGTATGTGTGTGTGTATGCGCCTTAATATAGTTCTGAGAGCACATTCGTCTGTGTGTATACGTGCATGTATAAGTGTACAGTATGTGTGTGTGTGTGTGTGTGTGTGTGTGTGTTAGGGGTGGGGTGGGGCAGCTTAAGGTCAGCCAAGGTGAGGCGTAATGGGACTCTGACCAGATCCAATCTGGGACCACTTGTAGCAAAATGAATTGGCCTCACACATAGGAAGCTGAGTCTGTCTCTGAGTGCGTGTGTGTGTGTGTGTGTTTGTGTGTTTGTGTGTGAATTTACGCCCATCTGTCTGTGTATTTCTTGGAGTGTGTTTGTATACGTGTAAAGGCCATGCTTGCTGTGGAAAACTAATCTAATTTTGACAGGTTCGCAAAGACAAAAGGCCACATTTATTAAAAAAAAAAGAAAATCACAAAGCGCCACATTGGGTTTGTACTTCCAGGCGTACGCAGCCTCACAGGCTAAACTGGTCGAGTGTTTCACACACCAGCCGCCACTTTGTGACCGTCTGTGACAAGTGTAAAATGCAGCGTGATTGGTTGTGTTGCGTCGTGGAAAAGCATCTCCATTTCCTGCTGTCTGGTTCGTTGCCTCGTGGTCGTGGTCTGCGGATCAGATGCCATCTGAAATCCTCAGATTCTCTCCACTGCCTTTGTTGCTCTTCCACTACAGCCTGTTGACCATTTTTGTCACTGATATTCCCAGATTCCCCTGCACGATGTATATAGTCAAAGGATGTCTAGACATCAAGGTTAAAACTGAGCTAAATTTGGTTAAAAAGAGAGAGGAGTTGTGTTTTTGTTAGACGTCTTCAACACCATTTAAATGACTATAATTGAATGTGTATTTAGGACTTGAATCATATTAATTATAGTCATTATGCCCCTGAATTAACAGTTTTAAGTGACCTAAAATTAAAAAAACAACAACAGTTCACTCACACCCAGTTGTAACCCAGCTGTCTCGATGTCTTTTGACCTTCAAATGACCAAATCTTAGCGAGAGCTATCTCTTTAATCACCAGCCGCCTCCTCACAGAGGGGAGCACAAATAAGCGACTAATAGGAAATAAGACTATGCACGCATTTGTATGCAACGAGGAGTACGGGTCTCTCTTGGTTCTGACACATTGCAGGAACAAACAAACACATTCCTCTCCATCTGACCTGGATGTATTTTAACTGTCTAGGTGCTCCAGTTTTTGATACACGCAGTAAGAGGTTCATGTTTGAACCCAGCCGGGACCTTCTTATTGCAAGGTGACAATGTTCAAGAGGTACTCCACTGAAATTCTTTATTCTGAGTATCAAATGCTCACCATATGTGGGCCAGCAAAGTTTGCAGTTCAGCGTCATAATGTCAATAGAAATGTCGCAAACCACTCAAGCAACAAAGTCCACTCTCCCACCGTTGTTTGTATGTCCAGTTTGAACGTTGCCACACTCCAGGACTATTATATTGAACATATAAATCCAGACTACAGCAAACCGGAAAGATTTTTCAATCCGAGCTGGTCAGTAGGAAAATTCAGACACTTCTCATCAATCATCATCAATGTGTTTTAACGGTGAGCAGCATTACGGTGAGGCCTGCTTTGCAGCTCACAAAGACACAAAAACATGGACAAATACCAAAGTTACTTTGTCCAATATGTGTTGAGTTCATTTATTATTTTAACTATTGTATTGTTCAACATTGTCAAATGGTACTGGGATGTTGTTGAATGTTAGGGTTAGCTGGCAGTGGCTGACGGATTATCAAATATGTTGCTTTACCTTGAAATATGGCTTGATGTCAGTCAGTAAGTGGTGAAATGCTAAAGATTTGCCAGATTCCCGACATTTACATGGATTGCAATACGATATTTGAGCATCCCACCCTGAGCGTGACGTAAGCGTCTCAGTAGAGATTTCATTGAATTATTTAGGGAAAATCCAGGATTGGTTTTCCATAAGACACTACTGACATACGGTCATGACTGTACAATGACTCAATGGCAAATGGCACTCAAGAGAATTTAATATAGTGCCCGTTTTACCATAAGCTTCAAGTTTCTAAGCCACTTGGTGTCCTTATTTTGGGTCGTGTCCATAAACCTAATCCAAACTCGGTCAGATTTGGATTTTTACGATCAGAAGTCTGCATTGGGTGTTTTATTTTGAAAATTGGACTGGTTTCCCTTTGCCGTTTCTGCACTGGACTTCCGGCCAGCTCGATCTGCGCTGTGCTGATTTCAGCTGGGACACTTATAAAAGGTGCTGCTGTGCTTCAGGTGGGATCACGATCATTGTCTATCATTACCGGCGGGCTCCAGCAGTTATTGTTAGTGCTGCCACAAGTAACAAATCAACCGTAGAGAAGTTAATTTTCTCCATGGCTCAGTTTGCCTCTATTCATCCATTGTAACTGTTCTAATGAATCCAAGCTGGCGTTCTCCACGAGGAAGCACATCACAAACATTTCAGAGCCAAACTTCAATCCTACAGGAGGACGATTGTTTGATATTCAAAAGAGGTTACACCGGAGTATTCCTTCAGGGACTGAGCTATTGTGCCGACTCCAGTTTCCAACATCTTGTGGTCAACTCCACCAATCACCTGCTCTAAAAATATTTCCTCAGCTGTCTTTGTCACTCTGTCAGCACAGCTTGAATATCACCTGTCTCGTATTTTCTGTCACCGCTATTTCCGGCTTCCCTCGGTTTACCTTATTCCTCACCACACGCCCTCATGCAGCGTAGAATGTAAATAAACCGACAACCGAGATGCCACAGCCAGTACACACACACACACACACACACACACACACACACACACACACACACAGATTTGTATGCAGAGTTCGACTGTGTTTCTATTTCTGGACGGTTCGGCTTCTTTATAAGTCTACCACGCCGGCTTTAGAGCGTTTCTTGGTTGTAAAATAAAGGTTTTGGATACATGTACTTCTCCACAAAGATTTGTTAGCTCTCTCTATTACAACGTCTGCATCTGAGTGTTTGTGTGTGTGTGTGTGCATCTGTGTGTGTGTGTGTGGAGAAGGAGACAGAGATAACATTGTTCTCCCAGAAATCTATCAGCGCCAACAGGATTGCTTTTCCCCCCGCCTCGCTTTTTCCTGTGTTTCATTCCTGTTTCCATCTCCCCCGCCTCGCCTCTCTCTCTATCCAGTGTTCCCCCTCCTTCCTACCGCCTCTCTCCCCCTCTATTTCGCTGCCTCCTACTCCCCTCTTTCTATTACTCTCTCTCCTCGAGCTCTCCCCAAACAGAGCACCAGTTGCACTTTATAACATCTAGTTTAGCAGCTGCCCACCAAACACAGACACGCACTGGGAGACAATAGATAGCCGGACTAAGTTGTGTTTGCCCCGTTGGTGTGTGTGTGTGTGTGTGCATCGGCATGTCTGTGAGAGCTATCTTCTCTAAATGATACTCTGCCTCCTCTACCCCTGACAGAGAGAGATAGATATGAAGATGGCAGAGAAATGGGAGTAGAGAGGGAGGTGGAGAGGCGGGAGACGGATGAGAAGAAGGGAAAGAGAGAGGGGTGGTGGTGGTGGGGGAGAAGCGAGACGATGGAGGGAAGATGTAGACGAGGGGAAATGAGTGATGGAGGGCGAGAGAATAAAAAGAGATGTATAGGGATTAGGTGAGACGGAAAAAATTAGTTATGGCTGGTGCAGACGGGAGACAAGAGGGTTCGGTAGGGCGCAGCAAGGTTGTACTTTGCATTTGTCAGTTCATCTGTTATACTGTATAATGTATAATTTCCTCATGTTGGGGGGCACTTACACTACACTTAGAGTACAACCTATGAAAGGACAAGTAAGAAAATAAGCTTCTTTCTATGAATAAATGGACCGACAGAGCGTTGGAGGGAAAACATAAGCAAGGGTAACATTGGTGTTATTATGTTAGATGCTGTGAAAAGACCAAAACCAACAATGTGTCAATCAATACTTGACTGTAATGTTTCCTACTTGGCACCCCTTGACTCAGAAATGTGTTTTGCTGGTTGTAACCTCACTTGGATGTTTCACCTTCACTGTGCAGGATGATATGTTCTTCACAGGTCCACCTAACAAGAGACATACAGTGGTTTGGATTCATGTTTTATACAGTTAACTGGGTCACGTCGCGTTCTGTTACCGCGAATCCTGGGTTTGTTTAATGTTTTGGGTGTGACAGATGATGCTAACGCAGGATATCACCAGCTTTATCCCTAAAAACAGTGTTAAACATCTAGATAATATCTAACAGTGTCACATGTTTTATTATATGTAGTACTGTTGTTCTCAGGACTTCACGCAGATATACTGTAAAATGCTGTTAAAATCACAGTTATGTTAACTAAACCTCAGCATTTAAAGGTGCAGTGTGTTAGATTTAGAGGGATCTATAGGCAGAATATTGCAGAAATTAAATATAATACTCATAAGTATGCTTTCATCAGTGTATAACCACCTGAAAATGAGCCCTTAAATCAACAGAGGCTTCTCTTCTATGGAGAACAGACCAATTATAAACACAAAGCTTGGAAGGTGAGGCGAAGGGTGTTCAGCTGATTGCAATCTGCAACCAAGATTTTGTCTGCGACAGTGTTTCAGGTTCTGATTTGTGCTTTATGAATCTCTAGGTCATCACCACGATGTAGTGTTATGTTAGTTATGTGATGCTGGCGTTCATTTGGGGTCCTGTTTAAGACCCCATGATTAATATAAACCTATTACTCACTCTCCTTTTAGCTCTGTTTTGGTCTCCACTGGCTCCTGAGAGAAATACCTGGCTCTTAATGCTACACTATGTTTACCAGCGAGTTACTAACCCTCTTTTAATGCTGGGCAGGTAGCGTTCGGTGGGTTCATCAGACTGGAAACTGGATTTATGAGAGCAGGGAGTCTAAAACAGGCAGTAAGGGTTCAGATTCACAATACATAGAGTCAACTGGTGCAACGTTATTATCAAAAAATATTACATTACCTGCCTTGATTCAGAAAACAGAACTAAGCTTGAGTATTAATTTACAATGGATGAATGCAAAACTGTCCCACATTGTCTGTATTTCATTTATTATTCACTATTTAAATGCCTGAATACGTGCCGTAAATTCTACAGCCGGAGCTGGCTCGGCTGACAATGATTTAGTGGATTAACCGCATCTATTCTACTCTAAAATTCATTACCAAATCTGAATTTAAAACAACGGTTTTGCCATTATGGGTTTAGGCTTTAAGTAATTCTGTTGCAGGTAGCTCCTGCAAGAAGTTAGTAAACCTTTCTAATTGCGGTATTGGATTGCTCATGCCTTGCTGCAAACTATTAACTAAATGTCTGAGGAGCCAGATATACGCCGTGAGGTAGTTAATTAGAATGGAGCAGTGCCAGCGGTTAAGACATCCCATAATATAGCTATAATGCCTGAGAGATCTCGAGCTGAACAACCTCTCCACCTGGAGAAGAGCGGCTCAGTCTCCCAGCAGCATTTTCTGACGTCCAGAGAAGCCGGACATCGGATTATTGAAAGCACTGTAGCGAGGCGAAGGCGGGCGATGAGCTTTTTTCACAGCTTCATTCATCAATCCTCTCCACTGGATCACCGCGTGAAGATTTGCAAAATCATCTCTGATCTTAGCTGAAACCTCCTCCGTCTATCCTTCCCTCCCTCAGTCTCTCAGCCAGTCTGTTCATTATTTACCCACCTGCATTTTCTCTCTTACATCCCCTTGTCTTCGTCCATCCCTCCTCCTATCTCTTTTCCCCTTTATGCTCCTCCCTGGCCTCTCCCTGTCTATTCATCTCCATCTCCTTTCAATCTCTTTATTCCTCTCTCTTCCTCCCATTCCTTCTAGTTGCCTCTTAGAAATTCCTTAACAGCACTTTTTTTTTCTTCTTTTTTTTTTCAAGACGAAAGACAGAGATTGATGGAATGAACAGCCATTAAGAGACAGGAGGAGAGGGAGTAAGAGTGAGGAGGAGGAGGAGGAGGAGGAGGGGAGATAATAGAGGGAAAAGAGTGAAAGAGCAGGGAGGGAGGAGAAAAAAAAGTGAAAAATCTCTGAGCCATAATCTTCACTCAGCCTGGAGAAGCTCTGCCAAGCTGACCACACACACATCACACACGAACACACACACACACACACACACACACTCGTTCTGTGTGGGCTAAGTTTAAGACAGAGTGGAAATCAATGCAACCACTACCACTATGCATGATAATGAGAAACACTGTGCCTCTGTATATGTGTGTGTGTGTGTGTGTGTGTGTGTGACAGCAGAAATGAGCATCTGTTTGTGTGTGCCTGTATATATGTGTGTGTGTGTGTGTGTGTGTGTGTGTGTGTGTGTGTGTGTGGTCTAATCCCAACTAAGCCTGTGGATGTGTGTCTGACTCCGATACAGAGTCATGGACTGATTGGTGTATCAGCTTCAAGAATATAAGTGTGTGTGCGCATGTGTACTTTATGTGTACACGTCTATATAAGTGTGTATTTGTTGTTTAAGGCCTCGCTGGAAGTAAAACTCAGCTCCCTGAATGCAACAAGGGAGAGTTCAGGTTCAACAAAAAGTCACTTTATTAAATGTGCCGGGAAAGGGAAGGGGTAGTAAGTGAAACTAAGCCTTTTCCTGGTCATGCTATCTTTGCTTCGGTTTAGACGGACGCTCGGGGAGTGTGGAGGTTGGAGAACGCGAGCAGAGGAGGCAGCGCACTAGGTGGGGTAGAGTTGTGTTGTGAGGTTAAAGACGGGGCCGTGTAACTACAAGCAGAGCTAACCTGTCCAGATCTTGCGCTTGAAGCCGCTATCCAAAATCGTTACTACTGGTCACGCTGCAGGGAGAAATCCATACAACCGCGGCCGAATCCTGACATGTCGGGCAGCTTATTGCTCACATTAGAGCTGTCGAGGAGATACAGTTAAGATGTCTGGCTGCCATATGACGGTGGGTCAAGATGCTTCTGCATGCAGCAAGATATGTTTTAGGGCAAATGGTGATTGGATTATGTTTCCCGTCAGACACAGCATCAAAATTGTATTTCCAAACATCAACATGTTTTCTGGCTGGAGTATCCACATATAAACTCGGTTGTGATGAAGGTTAAGGCAGCAAAAAGCATTATTATTTTCATGTCAGCTGTGGATTAATACACAGCTGCTACTTCAGCAGGACAGGAAATAACAATAGAGGTCTATGACACACAGGAATAAACTATATCAGGCGTGTTATTGTTGGCTTTTATTGGGATTCATTGCCAGTAAGAAAATTACACAGTATCACCACAACATTTCTTTGGATTGAAAAAAAGTTTGTTTTTCCAGATGTCTATGTAATATAGTATATAACTGTGCCTGTTTCAGTTATTAGATTTCAGTATGTTAGACTTGCTTCACACTCAATAAATCACAGTTTCTTTTTTAAACTACATTTAGGTCAAAACTGGGAGGTCTAGACATCTCTGTGAAAGCCATTCAAAGAGACATGGCTGAATAATTGAAGCTTTTGAGACACTTACAAGAACAAAAATGTTCATACTTGTTGATTTTTTTGTCAGCTCTCATGTTTGCCCTTTGCTTTGATTGCAACTTGACCCTTTCACATTCACTTCATTTGAACCACAGTTCAGTTTCAAGCGGTGAACTCTGCGGCTGTGATGTGGAGCCAACATGGAAGTGCCAAAAACTGTAGTTCCTTGAACTTCACAGCAGAAAAAAAACATGTTTACAGTTTTGGTCTCTATAGCTAATTTCCCTGTTCATGACAACTGTACTGAGAGCGAATTTTCATAGAACTGTTCAAATTATATTAAGTTATGCATAATTTACAGTTTGGCCACTTTGACTGACAGGTGTCTCCTCTTTATCTATATTTGGGGAGAGCAGGACTGTCATGTCAGATACTACGTCCATATTTTATCCAGTCTATATTAGTTCAGTGTGAAAACATTCATTGGATGGTTTTGACGGACAATCACAGGAAGTTCTGGCAGGCTATAGTCAAAACCATAAAAAAAAAGAAATAAGACAGCTCAAATCTGATTAAACTAAATTCCGACGTGGGACCACATACCACCGAGGACAATACTTGCTGTCCTGAGACTGAATATTTCTGCAGAACGTGAATCAGGAATTGAAACATGACTATAATTAAAAGCAGACCGTTTGACACAGACTAGAAAGTTGGACCCATGTCACGAAGTTCCTGTCTGAACCCGACTGAAACCAGATATTTCTTAGCAGGATTTTTCCCTCTTGGTCCAAACCACAAAAATAAATAAATAAATAAGAAAAAACATTGAGATCCTTAATATTTCAACTCCTTGTCTTAATATCCCTTTGCAACCCTAACCCAAGAGCAGCTCACACACACACACACACACACACACACACACACACACACACACACACACAAAGTGAATTTACCGTACATGCAGCTGAATGAATTTCCAGACTGTGTATAAAAGTATTAAAACAGCCTGCAGCTCTGGCTCTGTAGACAAATGCGATGTCAAATCTTAAACGTTGAGATCCAAAATTTAAACAACCAAAAATGTGCTGACTCCAATCCAGACATAATGGGCCTCATCTAAGAAGATCGATGAAGAACGCACTCAACTGCACAAACTTGACATAAATTACTTACAAAAATTGCAGTTCTGCAAACGTCGAAGCCCAAATCAGCGTCTGTATTTCAGCTTTTTGTTTCACGAAGCTATTGCCAACGACTAAAAGTCAGTCCCAGATTTTCTCCGCTGGTCTCTTTTCCTCTGTCATTATATCCATAGAGACTGCTGAGCCTGGTTACATTGCCCACTTGCCCAGCTCCGGTTCTGGCACGACACTTGCTCCACTCCCTGTCAGCATTCCTCCGTGCCCCCCGAGGCCTGAAAACCTCCTCTTCTTCCCGGAGGCCCAGAACGCCTGTGGTACAAATAATAACACTCCCCTGTTGATCAGAGCTCACAGCCTGGGCAGCCTGGCTAACAAATTGAGATAAGATTAGCTAACGGCCACTACAGTTGGCCGAAGTGTACTTTACTGTCATCAGGAAAAAAATTGACATTTGCACACACATAGGCTGAATTTCTTTATTAGAAAATGATGCAAAATGTATAAATGCATGTGTCTGTATACAGTATATATATACATATAGTGTGAGAGTGTGTGTTTATGGCTGATGTGTGTGTGTGTGTGTGCACGTGTCTGTTTGCTTTGCATGAGTGTGTAGATGTGGGGTGCGTGAGTGTGATTTGTGAGAGTGTCTGTGTGTTAATTGGAGGGCTGTTGTCTTGAAAGATCATCCATTTGTCTCCATCTGGCCCTCTGGCTGCAGATACTTCCCTGCTATATCACACACTCTCTCCCCCCCTGTCTCTCACACACACACACACACACACACACACACACACAAACACACACACATTTAGTAACATGCATGTGAATGGTTCATCCACTCAGCACCAGTGTTCCCACGGTGTGCCAAGGTCTTCATCAAGCCGCACTTGAAACATTTTTTTTGACAAGACAACAATACTGACAACACTTGATGAAATACATTTCAATCTTCAGTCAGTGTGGTTCTTTGTGGTGGTTCTGTTGTCTGCAGGATAAAAGCCTTTAATATCGACTGTAAAGTGGAGGTGGAGGGCGTACAGCAGAGCCACCGGCTCATTTTGGAGCCGCTTCGCCTCTCATTTGTGTAGAGAAAGAAAGGTGTTGCTCAGCCTCTCTCTCTCTCAATTAAAAGCAAAACAACTGCCTCCTTCTTTCATCCGGAGTGAGCAATAAAGTCCAACATGAAATAGCTGCCATAATTATGAGCGATGAGTCCTGCATTGAAGCCATGGCAATGAGGGCTCTCCTGTAAACACTCACTGTGTGTGCTAGTGTGTGTGTGTGCGCGCGTGTGTGTGCGTGTGTGTGTGTCTAATTTGAACAATGTTTATTCATAGGATTAAGCTGTTTGGCTAGAATGTGGGTCGTGTTCACGAAAAACAACACGGCAAACACTTTTGAAAGTGATGCAATATTAATGTCAATATGCTTGTCTCATTTTCATCTCGGTCTGCTTCTTCTTAAAGGGGCAGATTCACTGAAAAGTTCAAAGTGTTTCAGGGATGGACTTGCATGCAAAAGTCTCCTGAAAATGAAAATCTCAAAAAGCCAACTTCCAAAGAGGAACTCGCACACAAACGATTCAAGAATTCACAGGCAATTCTACTCTAGTCTGGGAAAACTGTGGCTGTCTTCTTCTGGCTCTAAGTCTGAGAAGATAACCCTGGTGATGTCGTCATTGTGTATGTTCACACATACAGACTCAAAAGCTCGGAGAGTGATACACTGCTATACATTGTGAATAGAACCTGGTGCCACCCGCTGAGCTACAGAGATTTAAAGCAACACTGTACAACTTTTCTACCATAAAATAACAGATTTTTAAATCATGCTGATGCTACACTGACTTGTAATCGCGTACGCGCTCTGTGATTTGTACGCCTGCCTTGCGCTATGTATCTTTGTGCTCTTGGGTACAATCACCTGCAAGAAGTATGCGCTGTGGCGAAAACCCAGATTTTTCAATTTGTTTGATTTGGGTTAAAAATGCAGATGAAGCTGAGCTAGATTTAACGTTTGTAAAAAAAAAAAGCAACTCAGTGTTGTCAAACTTTGAGTCAAACCCCTCCACAGTCGGCCAGAAATGTCGCTGAAACTTGATGATATTAAACTTGATGTGTTCTGGCTTGATTTATTTCATGTACCCAGTTTTCACGTCTGTGTCCGGCTCACTGTCTACGCTGCAATATAGTCACACGAATAAGTTAAATATGATTTGTGTCCGAAGGTTTGAGAGGGTCAGCTGCAGTCGAGCGACATAGACTGTGAGTAAGAGTGAGTGAGCGCCAGTTATAACAAAAGGCAGTGAATCATCAAAATAAAATAAAAATGCTTTTTAGTTTCATAACCCTGCCTGGAATCACCACAGTGCCTAATTTGGTCTAAATAGGCCCTACTCCATAATAAATAATGGTAGTATTGGATGGTAAATGGATGGTTGAAAAAACTGAATTGCTTCCAACTTTGAGTTTTAGTCGGCAGATGTTGTTTTTTGTGAGTCACAAGCCAACTAGTGGTCTATTACGTTCATATGTGGGAAGTCAGTGAGGGCTTGTGTCCTTTAAAGTGACAAATGACCAGAAGAAAGATCATAAAGCACAAAACAAAGCACAGATTCTATGTAATTTACAAACATGACAATGGAAATGATCATAAAGAAGTGGAAAAACACAATCAGCAGTGAACTTCAATCAGTGACTGCAGGATAAAAGGAGCTACACCTTTGCATACATATACATATACTCCATAATAATCAGGCACGAGAAGCTGAGCATCAAATTGACCAGGAGTTACTTTTGTTTTCACTATCTGAGCTTCATCTGACTGGATGGATGAGTGCGCATGAGGTCCATATAATAAGAGTTCACACGGAGTACGAAAATCACCATTAAAAAGTAGCTGGCATTAAACACAACTTGGCAATCTGGCCAGTATCCGGTAGCCTGTGTGGGAGCATGCTGAGGCACAACAACAACAACACGTACACAATGAGAGTTTAACACATATGGTGTCAGAAGGCTGACACACATATTTTCAGACAAAAGTCAGCCGCAGCAGATATACTATGTTTTCAGCTATTTTTTTCGGAGCTGCAACAAATGTTCAGGTCCAACTATTAATGCAAAAACTTTTTTCCTAAAATACAAAATAGTTGTACACACAAGTTTATGCCACAACTGCCCTAAATTAACAATCTTCAAAATCATTTTTTATGTTTCTGTGATGGTTAATACACAATAAATTCTAAAATATAACTATTATCCATAAATTTTCCAATTTACTGTTTTACAAAAAAACACTGAAAAGCTAGAAACCAATTATAATTTCTTGATTAAAATGTCAAATTATAGTTATTTACTTGCATTTCTAAACAGAAAAAAATAGTTTTAGCCCTATAAAGAGGTGAATTCACAATAAAGCACAATATGATTCTGGATGGTCTAATAAATTTGTTAAGCACTGTAATTCTTATTAGTGAGGAAAAAACTGATACATTTAAGCAGTGATGGGAATAACAGCGCTATAAATAACGGTGTTACTTTTTTCAGTAATGAGTAATCTAATTGATTACTCTTCCCATCATTATAACACCGTTATCGTTGCTGCCAAAAAATGTGGCGTGCTATGATTGAAGGCAGCTGTTTTTCATCAGACCAACTAGATCTCTAAGCGAGCGGCAAAGATTTTTCTTGTTCCTCCTTCCTTGGTGAGGGCGGGGGCACGAGGCAATCGCATAAATGATGACGATTGGCTGAGGTTGAGTAAAATACTGAGAAACAGGAATGGTGAGCCTGAATAGTCCAAAAGTAGCCTTCTTTGGATGGAAGTACAGCCATTGCTTTTCCTTCCAAGAAATTAAGGAAACGAGCGTAACCGTGAAATGCACATTATGCCCTGGGGTCTGTTTCACAAAGCAGGTTCAACAAACTCTGAGTCAAATCCTGAACTCTGAGTTGATCTACTCTGAGATAGGAAACTCTGAGTTTTCGGTTTCACAA
>JAFMOB010000430.1:0-27500 GCA_018985215.1 Larimichthys polyactis
CGGTAAAAGGTATAAACGGTATGCGGTATAAATTTGACCAACGGTAGAGATTTGGGTTATACCTTCCTATCGCGATAGTTCATTGCGTCACCACAACAAGGAAGGAAGAAAAATGGCTGCGAGCAGTGAGCGCATGGAGGAGGAGGAGCTCGTAAAAAAGACCGGCTCAACGTCTGTGATATGGACATGGTTTGGCTACAAGGTGTCAGATAGTGCTCAGGAGAAAATATTCTGCAGGATATGCCGGGCGACAGTGATCGCTAAACATGGAAACACGAGTAACCTGTTTTATCATTTAAAAGCCAAACACGTTCTGGAATATGAAGAAAGCCAACGTATGCGTGGTGACGCGCAAAAGCCAAGCCAGTCTTTAAGTGGAAGGAAAAAAGTTGGCACTACACAACAGCAGTCTATCACCCAGGCATTTTCAAAAGGGGTAGCGTATGATAAAAAAAGCCAGCGGTGGACTGACATAACATGTCCATCGCAATATTTTTGTGCAAAGACATGGTGCCTTTCCAAACCGTAGAGAGAAGCGGCTTTTTAGGCATGGTGAAGACGCTTGATCAACGTTACGTGGTACCAAGCCGCAAATATTTTAGCCAGGTGGAAGTGGCCAGACTGCATGACGAACGGATAGCCTTATGCAGCTGGAAGAAAAAAACAAAAGCTCACTAGAAAAACACAAGACTTCAGGTATGAAATTAAGTGACAGGAACAATAACAATTTCAAAGTTACCCATTTTACCTTGTTGTACTATTTTTATTATTTAAATATCATGCATGTTTATATTCCATGTTAAGAAACTTGAAAGTGAAGTTACTTGTTTTATGTTTTGTACAATTACAGTTTTGCACAATAAATTTTCTTGGCATATTCTTGACTTATGTTATTTAATAGTTTAAAAAACAGCTTCCTGCTTAAATGCTTTTACCATGGGCTCTGGTGCCTATTAAGAAGCTGTTAATACTGTTAACAGTTAGTACTGTAACATACCAAAGTATACCGTGATATATACCGTCTACCGTCTATGGTTCAAATTATACCGTGATATAAATTTAGGCTATATCGCCCACCCCTACTTTGATTTGATTTAGGCTGCCCCTGTACAGGCCAAATTGACTATTGACATCATGGCCGCTATCATTGTATTAAAGATTAGTAAAGTTCACTGTGATCCCCACGATTCCAGAAAAAAAAAGAAGAAAAAAAAGACATTAACTTAAGTACACAGCTCCTGCATAGTAACCAGAGGGAGATACATGGAGCAATGAAAAAGGATTGATGAGAGCAACTCAGACTCACCCATGCATCCTCTGCCTTTAAAAACAGTCCCCTATTCTGCTTTGGTTATAGTTTTGTTCGTATTTAAACTTTGTGAGCTCATCAGACAGTGTGTCTTACCTGCTTTGACTTCAAATGGCAGGTCAAACTCTCGGAGGGCATCTTTCCTCAGAGGGAGATTCTCCAGCTCCACGGCTCCTGAGGAATGACAGGAAACAGACAAACACTGTCTTTGTCAAGATTGGGCTGCCTCACCTGAACTCATTAGAACTGTGTGTTAAGCAGTGTCTGAATAATTATCCAAAAGTCCTACGATAACATACACTTCATTGACAGTTTATTAGATTCACCTGGCTAATGCATTCCAATACAACAATCCTATAAACCGTCCTTCTATTATTAATGTTACAATGTTCAGTTTTGTTGAGACAGTTTTAGTGGTGTTGATTAAACACATGATCATAGAGGATGTAGATTGTGGTGATACTGCGCACAAACATGATTTAAAAACTCAGGCAATGTCAGAGGCAAGAGGTCAACATACACTGGTATAAAGCCTGATAGCAGATATAATTAAAGACTTAGAGGAGGAGTTTGTTCTCCACATATAGAGGGCTTCTTATAATGGCAGCCTGAGGGCATTACAGTAAACACATCTCTCAACACTCAAGAGTTTCAGTTCAAGAACTGAACATTGGAATAATTATCAACGGAAATTTACTGCAGAACTGTTGTATTATACTACATTAGTTTTAGTCAGGTGGATCTAATAAACTGGAAATATGGAGTGCACAGTGTGTAAACAGACACAGAAAGATTGTTGCATGTGTAAATACCTTTTAGAAGAGCGATGGAGAGCTGATCTGTGTTCAGGATGCTGACATATTTTCCCAGGTACGTGTTTAGCACCCAAGCAACAAGACCTTCCAACATTGTGGAAGCTCAGAGATGGTAAGAGCTCCTCCAAAGTGTGGGAGCAAATAACGTTGATAAAAATCACGACTGTCTTGTTTGTAGCCCTCACAGGAGTTTAATGTCTGACAAACACAAGACAGAAAATATATTGAAATAAATGCTAATGCTTTTATTAAGGTAGTAAGCTGATCAAAACTCTGTGTTTATTATGGAAGTTCATTAGGGAATTAGTGGAGTTGCAATGTCAAACCATATTATACGACTTACCCATGGCTGCCTTCGCTTATCCGACGTTGTCAAAGGAACATTGAGTCTGACTAACTTCGAGACACTCAACTAAAGTTAGCTGTTAGCAAAGTGGCATCATAACGTGACAGCTAGCATAAAGTCCGTGGTAATAATATATCATCAGCGGTGTAACCGACCCAGATACGACAGATGTAGCTCTCCATCGACCTGTCGAAAGCAAAGGATGGAACTTAAGAAACTGCACACTATGCACTACCATGTAGTGTTCATCAACTGAGCAAAAATGAGCTAAACTAGGACCAAGTGAAAATAACAACAGAAGCTTCTGCCATCCACAGACAGCACGGAACTGGACGTTTTCGTATTGACGGACAGAGCAAGGTTGTGATCCAACTTAGCAAGCCACTTAGCTAAAACTAGCACGCGAAGGTTGAGTGTCGACAGGCAAAAACTGACTGATGGTCGTCCATCAGACTGCAGAGAGTCAGACAGGTCGCACTAACCGTCTTCGTTTTCATAGAAAACACAGTTAATCCCCCAGAACACAGGACTGGTTGTTGTATTCAAGACTTTCGAGTTGTGTGTCGGTGCATCGTAAATACACACACTTCCTACTAGCGTTGAACTAACCCAATACATACTTCCTGTCACGTGATGACACCAAACCATTCGTTTCGTGCTGCGTTGAAATGAAACCAGGAAAAACGGACAATATCACGTATTACATTGACGGCGAATTTAAATGTTATTAACCTTTACCATTGACATTGGTATATAGAACTGTACCAACTAATATATTTGATGTTATGTATTACTGATGTTTTCAACATTTAAAGTAGGGTTGCGTAATATTTTCTTTAGATATTTAGGTCCGTAGTAAGAAACACTGTTTTCTTTTTAATCATAATGTGAAAGATAATTCAACCAGCAAATTCAACTTTAATAAAAAATTAATTACGTGAATGACCTAACTCTTATATATGATCAGGCGCCGACCGTAACACACGGACAGTAACGACAACTTCCGGCAGGCTGTCTGTCACGGGACTCACACGGGAGGCGTTACAGCCATAGACATATATACATAGACATGTATACATAGACATATATACATAGACATATATACATAGACATGTATACATAGACATATATACATAGACATGTATACATAGACATGTATACATAGACATATATACATAGACATGTATACATAGACATGTATACATAGACATATATACATAGACATGTATACATATATACATAGACATGTATACATAGACATGTATACATAGACATATATACATAGACGCCGCATTGAGCGGGTTGGTCGTTGGTCGCGATAAGTCAACGGGTCCGCCATATTGGATAAGGCAGGTCTGCCCGTAAACTAATACAAGGAAATGGACTGAACTTCATAAAGCGCCTTTCTACAAAGTTCTTTAAGTTAATGTCTCTTATACACCCATTCACACACACACTAATATATCTGGGAAACAAACAGGCACCAAAAACAACGTATGTAACTTTTAAAGTGATGATTATAAATGTTTACTCCTTATGTAAGCACCAAACCAACGTATGTATTTTTCTAATGCTGAGTGTTTACAGCTACTAATGTGTGTAACACTGTTACTGTGATGATAAATATTGAAATATTTATATTTAACATTTAATCTGTGTCTATAATAACCAGATCCTGAAATGTAGATGTGACATGAGGGTTTTCTGAATAAAGAGCATTACACGTGAACATATACACACACACACACACACACACATATATATATATATATATATATATATATATATATATATATATATGACCTAGTGGACTACAGAGAGATATTCAGTTTAAAGAAGACACCATTCAGTTTAACCTTTGCAAAGGTACCTTTTGCAAAGGGAGAACCCAGCATATACAGACTCCGCAGTCTGCCTCCCATCACATCCAGCTGAGTTCTGCCCATCAGCAGTTCAGGCTCGTTTTATTATCACACAAAGGAAATAGGGGTTACACTTAGCAGGACGTGAACATACATCTTTCATGCCTATACATGGTAAGACAACTCAAGCAGGATGCAGCTTGCTGAAACCTATTGTGTAAGGCATCTCGTGACTGTTTCTAATCCTGAGATTTCCTGTTGGACCTTGGGTATACGTTTCCTGTTTAGGTAACAACAGGCCCCTCTCTATGTATTACCCCAGAGTGTCTTACAGTTGCACAACACACATAGCTGTTTTATCTTGTCATGCATTCTATCACACACACCAAGAAACACTTAGCACACAATATATGATTGAACATTATTACACATTCTCACAATACCATACAGTACACACACTCACACACACACACATACATATATATATATATATATATATATATATATATATATATATATATATATATATATATATATATACACATACATACATACATACATACATACATACATACATACATACATACATACATATAGTACACACACACACACACACACACACACATACATACATACATACATATATATATATATATATATATATATATATATATATATATATATATATATATATATATATATATATATATATATATATCTCTGTAGTCCACTAGGTCAGCGGAACTCGGGAGGGTTGGAAAAAACCCAACAATTTGGGGGCTCGTCCGGGATCAACTGTGAAGTTGAATCAGACCTGAACGGTGAAAGCAATTAGGCTTCATTGGACTTAAGGACCAGGTACGAACGGACAGAGGACACGGGCCGGCAACAAAAGGTAAGCAGAATTTTGATCTGCATTGACTACTACTAAATTGAAACGTGTCCTAGGTCTCAGTAGTAACTTGTCTGTAAAAGTGAGAGATGGAGAATTAAGAACACAAAGACATAAAACAGTAATGTATTGAACGAGTGAAATGAGAAAAATTCTGTCTTAAAGCAAGCCAAAGTCTGTGAGTTGAAGATAGCAAGACCAGTATTAGGATCCTGTGAGCATCTGTCAACAAGACCAGGGCTTTGAGTACACAGGCTGTGAGTCCTCTGGATAGCAAGACCAGTAATTAGCAAAAAACTATGAGCGTCTATTGACAAGACCAGCGTCTTCGAGTGTGGTAACTCCCACAATATTCTGACGAGGTATTGTTTTGGACTGGGTTTGAGTCCCGAGGACCGGGTTTGAGTCCCGAGGACCGGGTTTGAGTCCCGGGGACCGGGTTTGAGTCCCGGGGAAGTGAGGACACCCCGAATTCTGAATTTAACCCGTGAGCTACTTGCAGCAAGACCGGAATGTTGTTATTGTGTATGTGTTGATTTTGTATTTGTTTGAACACATTTAGATAGATTTAAAAAAAAAAAAAGAAAAAAAAAAAAGTTGTAATCACACAAAGTATGAATGTTGGAGTCTCTGAACACTGAAACATAACTGCACTAGTTAGGCGGTTGTGGACGTAAGTGAACAGTGCTCCAAATCACTGATATAGGAGGTTTGGTGTCATGATTCAAGGCTAGTCGTGAATCATATGGACTGAGCGAGTGGGACGCAGCGTGCCATACGGCTCGGTCGGCCAGACCAAGATAACACACAGATAACACACTCCCTTAGAAGCTAAAGATCTAACCGTGAGTTGTTCATAAAAAAAAAAAAAGAGGAACAACGAGACCGGAGAAATAGAAGCCCCGTGAACACAAAGTACGTCCTTGAAAACATAAAAAGGTAGAGTTTAATTGTACACATTAAGTCTGCACGTACAGGCACACACATAGACACACACACATAGACACACATTGGGGTAATGCATGAATGTGAATGTGTATGAATGCTAGAGGAAAGTGGTTGGTGTAAACGGAAGGCAGTGGCCGGTTGAACTAGACCACCGAAATCTAGATTGAGGATTTATTTGCACTGTGTGTAGTACGAACAGAAAACAGCAGTTTGTACATCCAGACGTCGTATTTTAATAATTTTGGCAGTATTACGGACGTATCAATTGACAAATATGGACGGAGAGTTTGACAGAGAAACAGACGATGGGGGGTGGGGACCCAGCAGCTCGTATAAGACTGTGACTGAACAGCTGTTAGAGATGCAGCGTGTAGTGCGGAGCATGCACGGTAGTAAAGACACAGATGAGATTATGAAGCAGATGAGAGAGGATGTGAGTAAGGTTTTACTGGAAAAGGGAGAGACAGAAAAGAGTAAGGGACCGTTAGGTAAGTTGTTCTGGGCAGAAGCCAAAGTAGCAGGAAAGGAACAGGACAGAGCAGCAGAGGAAGAGAAAAAAGGGGGGTGGTTGAAGAAGGGAAAGAATAGAGACGCGCAGCGTGAGGCAGAACAGGATAACCTTAGCGACCTACAGGCACAGCTTCTGAAAATACAAATAGCTAAGACTAAACAGGAATTGAAGAAAACTGAGAAACCTAGTGCTAAGGTAATGGTAGCCGCACAGCAAGTAGGGACTCCAGACTTCTATCCCGTGCCCCATTGGGCGCCACAGCCCCCACCTTTGCAGCCACCATACAGAGACGGGCAGTATCCGAGGGGGAGGGGCGCATGGAGAGGGGGACGAGGAATGGGTGGAAACGAAATGAGGTGGGCGGCGTCACCTGGAGATCGTTGTCATCACTGTGAAGCTCAAGGCCATTGGCGACGTGAATGCCCCCATAGAAACAGCAGAATGGATCCAGCTAACCCATATACGGCTGGAAGGGGGAGGGGACAGAATGGTCCGCCTCTACCCTACACCCCTGGCACCGCCCTATGCCCAACTGGAGGAGGAGGCGCCACCCAGATGCCAGTCACAGAATGGGGCTGCTGGGAGGGGTGTGGAGACCAATATCAACAATGACACACCCCACAGAGAGGCCAAGACAGCATTAACTTGGCAGATCCAATGCTGTCAATGAAGGTTGGCATGATAAAAACAGACTCTGCCAATCACTGTGCCTCTCCTCACTCAGGTAGAAGGACAGACTGTGAGACACTCGTATATTTATTGGGGAATGCTCCAACCAGAAACTGTTCAAACACCCGGTGTGCTTTCTGCCTACCTACAGTGGAAGCCCTGGATCGTCGCTCTCGAGCCATGTGTCTCTCCACCCGATCCTCCCCACGTAACTCTGTTTTATGATAGGCTGCAGACGGATAGGTATCAAGACAAATTTCAGGATCAGTTGGAAGGGAAAGATTGGGTATTTAACATCCAGAACATATATGTGGCGCCTGAGGGGGTAGCAGCGGGGGTTAATCTGAGTCCAGAACAATTAGAGTGGTACATGATGTCGGACGAGGCTGCACCACACGTCTCACTGGCTCTGCACCCACAACATCAGGCTAAAGAGTTAGGAGGCATGGTAAAGCGAGCCCTGGGACAGCATTTATCACTCTCGAACAAGCATTAGCTTACGCAGCAGAGCTAGCCACGCCAAACTACCACCTACCTTTCCACCTAGCTGTCTCTGTAACAGAAAACTGCATGAATGGTATTCTGTTCCAGAGAAAAGGGGGAGATAGGATAATACTGATGTATATTAGTGTAATGCTAGACAGTATGGAAAAAAGACACCCACAGTGCACACAACACGCGGCAGGGATAGCAAAGCTAATACAAAAAACTGCACACATAGTCATAGGTCACCAATTAAACGTTCTGACAACACATAGTGTGGTGGCTTACGTCAACTCAGAGACATTCACACTAACAACACTGAGACAAAGAAGGCTGAGCAAGATCCTAGAGGCCCCAAACATCTCATTCACACATGAAGGGATCAACATGGCAGACCAAATAGGGACAGGAGAACTACATCAGTGCGCAGACAGAGTCATCAAAGAGGAAAAAGTCAGGACAGACTTACAAGCTACGCCAATAGAAGGAGCCAGAGACCTGTTCACTGATGGTTGTTGCTACAGGCATGAGACAGACGGCCTTAGAGCAGCATATGCAGTAGTGGAAGACAGAGGAGGACAGCTAGTGACGATAAAAGCAGAAAAACTGGAAGGACAGCAATCAGCACAAAGAGCAGAAGTAGTGGCAGTCATTGAAGCACTCAGACTAGGGGAGGGACAGGAAGTCAACATTTACACAGACTCAGCATACGCAGCAGGAGCAGTGCATGTAGAGTTAGGGCAATGGTTGAGAGCAGGGTTTCTGACAGCCGGTAACAAACCAATCAGACATGAGAACCAGATGAAAGAATTGGCCGAAGCACTATTGCTTCCCAAAAAAGTAGCAGTTATAAAATGTAAAGGACACAATGTAGGGACAGACAGAGTGACACAGGAAAACAACGCAGCTGACCAAGCAGCAAAACAGACAGCAGGGTACATTGACAGGACAGAAAAGACGGTACTTATGTGTTCAGAGACTGAGCTACAATCAGAAATCGACATAACCAGAGTAATCGAACTACAAAATAAGGCGTCTCCCCAAGAAAAGTCACTGTGGAAAGCCAGAGGGTGCACAGAGACAGACGGACTATGGAGAGGACCAGACGGCCGACCCATTTTACCTCCAGGACTAAGACAGACAGCCATGGAAGAAGAAGAAGATGATGAGAAATCTTGGTAACTGGTGGCATCCGTTTCTTAAAGACATGGCTCAGTACTTGATCAAAACCTGTGAACAATGCACAAAGTTTAATACCAGACCAACTATCAAACCAGAACTAGGAAGGTACCCCCTAGAGGCCAAACCAAGAAAGGAGATTATCATAGACTATACAGATATGATAGACTCAGTCAGGGGTTACAGGTATGTACTAATGTGTGTGGATGTGTACACAGGATGGCCAGAAGCCTGGCCAACCAAGAAGGAAGACAGTAAGTCAGTGATCAAGTTCCTTGTGAATCAGTACATCCCCAGACACGGTTTTCCTGAAAAAATCAGGTCAGATAATGGTACACATTTCAAAAATCAGGACCTCCAAAAGGTGGAGGCCATGCTGGGGCTCAAACATCCATTTGGTACAGTGTATCATCCCCAATCACAAGGTAAAGTGGAAATAATTAATCAAACTGTCAAAGTCAAATTGGGCAAAATCTGTGCACAGACCAAATTGAACTGGTTAGATGCTTTACCACTAGCTTTGATGTCTATCAGAAGCTCAGTAAACCAGACCACGACGTTTACACCGCATGAGTTGCAAACAGGGAGAGCGTTTCCCGGACCACATTCCAGACTCCCTCTCGTTCAGCATGATGATCAGAATCTAACCTCTAAAGCTTATTTTCACGAACTACAGGGTTTAGTGTCAGCATTCTCCAACAGGTCACAAGCCAGCAGGAAGTAGGACAACATACTCCACCGCCAGAGGTAGAGTGGGTCCTGCTTAGGGTCATCAAGAGGAAGTGGTCGGAGCCAAGGTGGACAGGACCATTCCAAGTGACAGAGAGAACCTCCCACGCCGTCCGCCTGAGGGGAAAAGGAGACACCTGGTTCCATTGGAGCCAGTGCGCAGCAGCTGAGGAGCCACAGCGTTCCTTGAGCGAGATCCAGACGAATCTCCAAGAAAAGAGCACTGAGTCGGCTGACTCAGAGACAGATCCCACCTCAACAAAAGGGGCAGAATAATCCCCTGGTGGCGATCCAAGGCTCCAGGGTAGTGTACCTCTGGAGCCCAAAGAAAGAAGATCATCAGAAGGGAGGAGGTGAAGCAGCGCTCCTCTCCTGCATGTGACGTGCCAAGTCACCAACCTGAAGACTTACATTCTCCCGGAAATGGTGATCTCTGAGTAGAGATCAAAAGGGGGATTGTGAGAATGTGTTATAATGTTCAATCATATATTGTGTGCTAAGTGTTTCTTGGTGTGTGTGATAGAATGCATGACAAGATAAAACAGCTATGTGTGTTGTGCAACTGTAAGACACTCTGGGGTAATACATAGAGAGGGGCCTGTTGTTACCTAAACAGGAAACGTATACCCAAGGTCCAACAGGAAATCTCAGGATTAGAAACAGTCACGAGATGCCTTACACAATAGGTTTCAGCAAGCTGCATCCTGCTTGAGTTGTCTTACCATGTATAGGCATGAAAGATGTATGTTCACGTCCTGCTAAGTGTAACCCCTATTTCCTTTGTGTGATAATAAAACGAGCCCGAACTGCTGATGGGCAGAACTCAGCTGGATGTGATGGGAGGCAGACTGCGGAGTCTGTATATGCTGGGTTCTCCCTTTGCAAAGGTTAAACTGAATGGTGTCTTCTTTAAACTGAATATCTCTCTGTAGTCCACTAGGTCAGCGGAACTCGGGAGGGTTGGAAAAAACCCAACAGTATGTATGTATGTATGTATGTATGTATGTATATTTATGTGCGTGTGTGTGTATTTGTATGCGTCTTGATCCCGAATCGAGTGCTATTACTTTTCTAAGAGATTCGCGTGTTTTTCGCGAATTTATTCTGGAAAAACTGCGAAAAATTTCTCATAAGGAATGACTGGGGAGGCCCGAAAAAAAGTACATTTTCAACAATGAACTGCTCTGGCATACTTTCACCGAGAGACTGCATTTGAACTTTAAAACGGAGGTATGCTTCCCTTATCTTCAGGGATTCACGACACTCATCGACAGCTTTTACCGTTTTTAAACTATCAAGTCTCAAAGTTGAGCAGGTTTTAAGTCAAATTTCTGGGTTTATAATGGGTGTGTATGTGGCGGAATGTTTGTGCTAGAGTGGATGACATCATCAGCTAGAGTGAGGAGCAGGGAGAAAAACCAGTGAAAAAATAAAACGTATTCGACTACGGTGGCCTCAAATGCCCCACTACAGACACGATTGATAGATAGAAACGTAGGAAAATTTGTCGTCTTTACTCACATTCGCCTGCTAAAGCTGTCAGACATATAGTTTTGGCCTGACACGTAAATCTGCGGCAGCAACTCCCATCCTCAGCCTCATATACCCCCATGTTAAAAAAGGCGGGAAATTAGTCTGGAGGAAAGCAGAAGTAACCTTTCTCTGAATTGCTCTTAAGGACACGTTTCTTCACTTATCGACACAAAGAAATATGTAGACGTTCAGGAAGGGCACAGGATGCCCCCAGTGATTTCGGTTCAATGATTGGAATTACGGTTTGGCCATAGAGCCCTCCTCTTCGAGGGGTGGTCTCAGCATTTTCCCTCTCTCTCTGTCAGGATTTTCAACTGGCGTTCCAACTGACAACAGTTGCAGCAGCCCAGTGGCCATTTGAGCAGTTATTGGCTTCATTTGAACTTGTCTGTGTAAAATGGCCGACAGAGACAGCAGAGAAGCTAGCACATTAGCGCTAGCTGTAAAGACATGCTAACTGCTAACATTAGCAGCCAATGCTAAAATTAGTGCAAATAGTAATTGCTAGCAAGTCAACGCTAGCAATTAGCATTAGCCACTAATAACAAATACATCCTACTTGTTAATATGCTAATGTTAACATGCTAATGCTAATTAACATTAGCCACTAAGAATTAAATACATGATCATTGCTAACATGTTAATGATAATTGTTAGCCGTCTGCGCTAGCAATGAGCATCAGCCACTAAGAATTAAATACATGATCATTGCTAACATGTTAATGTTAACATGCTAATGTTAACATGCTGATGGTAATTAGCATTTGCCACTAAGAATTAAATACATGATCATTGCTAACATGTTAATGTTAACATGCTAATGTTAATTAGCATTAGCCACTAAGAATTAAATACATGATCATTGTTAACATGTCAATGTTAACCTGCTAAAGCTAATTAGTATTAGCCACTAGGAATTAAATACCTGTTAATGTTAACATGCTAATATGACACTATGGTATGATAGTGAGCGCCGGAGTGAGCGGCCGCTTGTTACAGCAGCTCCGAACTTTCTACCTCTTTTTAGTGTTTTTCTAGCGTTTTTTAATGTATTTCTTTTTTGTGTTTTTATCTCATCGACACTTTAAGCAAGTGTGCAGCTATGGATGTTCACATTGTGACATTCGTGGTCTGCTCCTTGCTGTTTCGGCACTTTTTGGTGTGGCTGTGGGAAATACATTGAACCACGGCTCCCCATTCAACTATGGCTCCATTGTTTACACCCGGGATCAGCTGTTAGGCCTGCGACACACACCCCTTCACTGCGCGGAGCGGCCGGAGATCCCCAGAGAGTTATGGAGGAAGAGAAGAGGATGCAGAGCGGGAGTGAAGCGCAGGGAGCAGAAAAGACGGTATAAGCCATGTTTACCGTCTGTCATCATGGGGAACGTAAGATCTCTCCCAAACAAAATGGAAGAGCTAACGGCGCTGACCCGGCTGCAGAGGGAGTACCGGGAATGCAACCTCATGTGCTTCACGGAGACGTGGCTGACTGAACTTTCTCCGGACTCGCACATTAACCGGAGAGCGGTAAGAAGAAGGGAGGGGGGTCGCTGTGTTTGTGAACGATAGATGGTGCCACCCGGGACACATCAGGGTGAAGGAGCAACTCTGCACCAGAGACCTGGAGCTGTTAGCGGTCAGCATGCGGCCATACTACCTCCCGAGGGAGTTTTCACAGGTCATTGCCTGACTGTGTACATCCCCCCCTCGGCGGTCGCTGCTGCAGCTACAGACCAGATCCACACTGTCGTCTCGCAGCTCCTAAACCAGCACCCCCAATCCCTCCTGCTCATCTCCGGTGACTTCAATCATGCCTCTCTGTCCTCTGCTCTCCCCACCTTCACCCAGTACGTGAACTGCCACACCAGAGACAATAAAACGTTGGACTTACTGTATGCAAACATCAAGGATGCATACACCTCATCCCCCCTCCCCCCGCTGGGTCGCTCTGATCACAACCTTGTTCACCTCATCACAGACTACACCCCTGTGGTGAATAAACAACCACCTGTGAAGAGGCGTGTGAAGCAGTGGTCTGAGGAGACCAGTGCCAGGCTCAGAGACTGCTTCGAGACAACGGACTGGGAAGCACTCTGCAGCCCCCACGGCAGTGACATTGACAGCATGACCGACTGCATCATGGATTATATTAACTTCTGTGTGGAGAACACTGTGCCCTCCAAGTTGGTACGTTTTTTTCCCAACAACAAACCCTGGGTGACCCCCGAGATTAAGGCCCTGCTGAATGAGAAGGAGAGGGTCTTCAGATCGGGGGACAAAGAGGAGCTGCGGAGAGTCCAGAAGGAACTCCGGGTGAGGATCAGGAAGGGGAAGGACAGCTACAGGAGGAAACTGGAGAAGCGGATGGAGCAGAACAACGCCAGGGACGTCTGGAGAGGACTGCAGACCATCGCAGGCCATGGAAAAGGAGTGGGGAGGAATTCAGTGAGCGGGGACAAGGACTGGGCAGATGAACTGAATCTGTTCTTCAACAGATTTGATTCTGCCCCCCCCCCCCCCCCTCTCTCACTCCCCCTGCCCCCTATTCACACCTCCCCTGGCCGGCTCCCCCTCCCCCTGCCCATCCACTCCTCAGCCTGACAAGGGACTCATACAGGAGGCGGAACGGCAGCGGAACGGTACTTTGCACGGCGTCAACTCACACCGGACGCGGATCAGCCGCGGAACGGCAGCGGAGCGAGCCGGCCGTATTCACGCGAGATCACGAGAGAATCCTGGACATAGCCGAGACCCCACGATAAACACTGTGTAAAGAAAACAACAACAACAAGCAGCTGACTTTGCTTCTCCGACGTGGAGGAGATTATAAAAAGCATCTGTTGTGTCATAAAGGATTGTGTGTTGTTCCACTTCAACAATTAGTCTCTCGTTGAGACCCTTTGATCGATCTTTGGTCACCTGGTGCCACCGGTCGTGACGTAACTTTGATGTGAAGTTGTAAAAAGCTACTCTTCTCTGCTGTCTCTGTCGGCCATTTTACACAGACAAGTTCAAATGAAGCCAATGAACTGCGTATTGTGTTTTATTTTGAAAGGGGGCGGAAGTTTATTACGTTGATTCTGTGTCGGATTTCCTGTCTGGTGCGCAGTGCTCTGTTGAAATTTTACGAGGTTTAGCCGCAGCTCGCGGAAGAAATAGAAATCCTGCGGAAAGCTCGCGCCGTGGCGCGGAGAGCCGCTTCTGGGACGCTTCTGATCCGCGTCTGAACCGCGCCCGGTGTGAGTGCTCTCATTGACTAGACTGGATTCTATTTGCTACGGTGACCGCGGCGGTGCCGTTCCGCTTCCATTCCGCTTCCGTTCCGTGTCCGGTGTGAGTTGGCCTTGACACCTTCAACACCTTCAACACCTAACCCCCACTCACTCACCAGTTCAACCCCCCCCCCCCTGAGACTCTCACAACTCATCACCCCCACACCCCCACCCCAGTCATCCTCCACCCCCCTCTCCATAACAGATGATCAGGTGAGGAGTCAACTAAAAAAGATCAAGGCAAGGAAGGCCCCAGGCCCGGACGGCATCAGCCCCAGGCTCCTTAAGGACTGTGCTAACCAGCTCTGTGGTGTCGTCAGGCGCTTATTCAACCTCTGCCTGAGCCTGGAGAAGGTCCCAGCCCTGTGGAAGACCTCCTGTGTGGTCCCGGTACCAAAGACGCCGCGCCCCAAGGAACCTAACCATTTCAGGCCTGTTGCCCTGACTTCTCACCTGATGAAGACTATGGAGAGGATCATCTTGAGACACTTAAGACCGCTGGTGGGCACACAGCTGGACCCCCTGCAGTTTGCTTACCAGCCTGGGATCGGGGTGGATGACGCAGTACTATACCTGCTGCACAGATCACTGCTCCACCTGGAGGACAGCAGGAGCGCTGTGAGGGTCATGTTTTTTGACTTCTCCAGTGCTTTTAACACCATCCAGCCTTCACTGCTCAGAGTGAAGATGGAAAGTGTGGGAGTGTACCAACACCTGGCTGCATGGACAACAGACTACCTCACCAACAGACCACAGTTTGTGAAGCTCCAGCACTGTGTGTCTGACGTGGTGCTCTGCAGCACAGGTGCCCCTCAGGGTACGGTGCTCTCCCACTTCCTCTTCACCCTCTACACCTCGGACTTCACCCACAACACCGCCCACTGCCACATCCAGCCGTCGTTGGATGTGTTTCAGAGGGGGACGATCTGGGACTTTGTCAGCTGGAGTGAGCTAAACCAGCTTCAGCTCAACACCAGCAAGACAAAGTAGATGATCATAAACTTCCAGAGGAAAGCATCCCACCTCACACCGGTGGACATCCAGGGATCGGACATAGAGGTGGTGCAGAGCTACAGATTCCTGGGTGTTCACCTCAACAATAAACTGGACTGGACTGACAACACCCATGCTCTCTACAAGAAGGGCCAGAGTCGTCTCCACCTGCTGAGGAGGCTGAGGTCCTTTGGAGTATGCAGGGCTCTCTTCAGGACTTTTTATGACTCTGTGGTGGCCTCAGCCATCTTTTATGCTGTGGTCTGCTGGAGAGGGGGCAGCACGGACAGGGACAGGAGCAGACTCAATAGACTTATTAGAAGAGCGAGCTCTGTCCTGGACTGTCCTCTGGACTCCACAGAGGAAGTGGGTGAGAGGAGGATGTTAGCTAAGCTGACATCCATCATGGACAACCCCTCTCACCCCCTACATGACACTGTGGGGGCTCTGAGCAGCTCCTTCAGCAGCAGACTGCTAGCGGTCAGCATGCAGGCCATACTACCTCCCGAGGGAGTTTTCACAGGTCATTGCCGTGAATTAAATACATGATCATTGCTAACATGATCATTGCTAACATGCTAAAGCTAACCTGCTAATGATAATTGCTAGCTCGTTGTCTGTCTAAAATGACAGACAATGACAGCAGAGCAGCTAGCGTGTTAACGATTAGCATTAGCCATTAAGTATTAAATAAATGCTAATGTTAACATGCTAATGCTAACCTGGTAATGGTAACCTGCTAATGCTTATTGATTACTATTAGCCACTAAGAATTAAATACATGCTCATTGATAACATGCTAATGCTAGCATGCTAATGTTAACTGCTAGCACATTAATGCTAGCCACTCATTTTCAGTCAGTAAGAATACATGTTAATTGCTAGCACGTCAGAGACAGCAGAGCAGCTAGCTCATTCGCGCTAGCTGTAAAGACATGCTAACTGGTAACATTAGTGGCCAATGCTAAAACTAGTGCAAATAGTAATTGCTAGCATAGCGATAGCTATATCGATAGTGAGCGCCGGAGTGAGCGGCCGCTTGTTACAGCAGCTCCGAACTTTCTACCACTTTTTAGTTTTTTTATTTGTTGTCACAGAGCTAGCAAGATCTGGGAGTAGTTGACGAGTTCCGTAGGCATTATTAGTGATGAGTGCCTACGACACTCGTCAGCTACTCACAGAGCTAGCAAGCGAAACATTTCCCATAAGGAATGAATGGGGAGGCCTGAAAAAAAGTACATTTCAACAGACATTTTCAACAATGAACTGCTCTGGCATACTTTCACCGAGAGACTGCATTTGAACTTTAAAACGGAGGTATGCTTCCCTTATCTTCAGGGATTCACGACACTCATCGACAGCTTTTACCGTTTTTAAACTATCAAGGCTCAAAGTTGAGCAGGTTTTTAGTCAAATTTCTGGGTTTATAATGGGTGTGTATGTGGCGGAATGTTTGAGCTAGAGTGGATGACATCATCAGCTAGAGTGAGGAGCAGGGAGAAAAATCAGTGAAAAAATAAAACGTATTCGACTACGGTGGCCTCAAATGCCCCACTACAGACACGATTTATGCATAGAAACGTAGGAAAATTTGTCGTCTTTACTCACATTCGCCTGCTAAAGCTGTCAGACATATAGTTTTGGCCTGACACGTAAATCTGCGGCAGCAACTCCCATCTTCAGCCTCATTCACTGCCATGTTAAAAAAGGAGTGAAATTTTCTTAAGGAAGGCAGAAGTAACGTTTCTCTCTCTTGCTCTTGAGGACACATTTCTTCATTTATCGACACAAAATAACTATGTAAAACGATCAGGAAGGGCACGCGATGCCCCCAGTTATGTCGGTTCAATGATTGGAATTACGGTTTGGCCATAGAGCCCTCCTCTTCGAGGGGTGGTCTCAGCATTTTCCCTCTCTCTCTGTCAGGATTTTCAACTGGCGTTCCAACTGACAACAGTTGCAGCAGCCCAGTGGCCATTTGAGCAGTTATTGGCTTCATTTGAACTTGTCTGTGTAAAATGGCCGACAGAGACAGCAGAGCAGCTAGCACATTAGCGCTAGCTGTAAAGACATGCTAACTGCTAACATTAGTGGTCAATGCTAAAATTAGTGCAAATAGTAATTGCTAGCAAGTCAACGCTAGCAATTAGCATTAGCCACTAATAACCAAATACATGCTACTTGTTAATATGCTAATGTTAACATGCTAATGCTAATTAACATTAGCCACTAAGAATTAAATACATGATCTTTGTTAACATGTTAATGTTAACCTGCTAATGTTAATTAGCATTAGCCACTAGGGATGTAACGATACATCGTGACACGATTAAAATCGGTACAAATGTGTGACGACTCGCATCGGTTGACAGAAAAAATGAATCGCGATTCTTGGCGAATGCGAGAGAAGTAGGATATGTTCTTTTTCGTCTTTTTTTTTATTAGAAATAGGTTACGTTGTGGCTGCAGCTTCCACTGCCGCGTCTGCCTTTCTGTGTCACACACACACACACACACACACACACAGTCTGTCTCTCTCTCTCTCTCTCTCTCTCTCTCTCTCACTCACACATAAACACACACACACACAAACACACAGTCTCTCTCTCTCTCTCTCTCTCTCTCTCTCTCACACACACACACAAAACACACACACACACAAACACACACACACACACACACACACACAGTCTCTCTCTCTCTCTCTCTCTCTCTCTCTCTCTCTCTCTTTCTCACTCACACACAAACACACACACACACACAGTCTCTCTCTCTCTCTCTCTCTCTCTCTCTCTCTCTCTCTCTCTCTCTCACACACAAACACACACACACACAAACACACACACACACACACACGACGCGACCGGACCTCGCCGTTTCCCGGGGCCGTGGACTCTCATTAAAGGGTAAATGAGCTATCATCTTGTTGTTTTTTATTTTCAGTTAGCTCATACTTCAAGCTGAAAGGTAATGGTCAGATCAGCTGCTTGCTGGCAGCCCTAATAAGAACACAAACTGTTTGAGAGTTTCTGTAAAGAGAGATTTTTTTCCTACAAATAAAAAGATAATTTTATTTGGTCATAATTTGTCTGTAGCTTATTTTGATTTTAAATAAATCGTGAAAAAATCGTATCGTGAACAAAAAATCGTGACTCGAATCGAGTCGTGAGTTGAGTGTATCATTACATCCCTTCAGTGCTAGCCCATAATTTTTAGTCACTAAGAATACATGCTAATGTTAATATGGTAATATTAATTGTTAGCGCGCCAAAGACAGCAGAGCAGCTAGCGCGTTAGCACTAGCTGTAAAGACATGCTAACTGTTAACATTAGCGGCCAAAGCTAAAATTACTGCAAATGGTAATTGCTAGCGCGTCAACACTAGCAATTAGCATTAGCCACGAATAACCAAATACATGCTACTTGCTAATATGCTAATGTTAACATGCTAATGTTAATTAGCACTAGCCACAAAGAATTAAATACATGCTAATTCTAACATGTTAATGTTAATTGTTAGCCGTCTGCGCTAGCAATGAGCATTAGCCAGGAAGAATTAAATACATGATCATTGCTAACATGTTAATGTTAACATGCTAATGTTAATTAACATTAGCCACTAGGAATTAAGTACATGATCATTGCTAACATGTTATTGTTAACATGCTAATGTTAATTAGCATTTGCCACTAAGAATTAAATACATGATCATTGCTAACATGTTAATGTTAACCTGCTAATGTTAATTAGCATTAGCCACTAGGGATGTAACGTGACACGATTAAAATCGGTACAAATGTGTGACGACTCGCATCTGTTGCCAGAAAAAATGAATCGCGATTCTTGGCGAATGCGAGAGAAGTAGGATATGTTCTTTTTCGTCTTTTTTTTATTTAGAAATAGGTTACGTTGTGGCTGCAGCTTCCACTGCCTCGTCTGCCTTTCTGTGTCTCACACACACACACACACACACACACACACACACACACACACAGTCTGTCTCTCTCTCTTTCTCTCTCTCTCTCTCTCTCTCTCTCTCTCTCTCTCACTCACACACAAACACACACACACAAACACACACACACATCCCTTCGTGGGACCTCTCCCGTCTGCTAACTGCTAACATTAGCAGCCAATGCTAAAATTAGTGCAAATAGTAATTGCTAGCTTAGCGATAGCTATATCGATAGTGAGCATATATCGATAGTGAGCGCCGGAGTGAGCAGCCGCTTGTTACAGCAGCTCCGAACTTTCTACCTCTTTTTAGTTTTTTTATTTGTTGTGTTTTTACCTCATCGACACTTTAAGCAAGTGTGCAGCTATGGATGTTCACATTGTGACATTCGTGGTCTGCTCCTTGCTGTTTTCGGCACTTTTTGATGTGGCTGTAGGAAATACATTGAACCAGGCTCCATTGTTTACACTCGGGATCAGCTGTTAGGCCTGCGACACACACCCCTTCACTGAGCGGAGCGGCCGGAGATCCCCAGAAAGTTACAGAGGAAGAGAAGAGGATGCAGAGCGGAGGTGAAGCGCAGGGAGAAGAAAAGACGGTATAAACCATGTTTACCGTCTGTCTTCATGGGGAACGTCAGATCTCTCCCAACTGGCCGCGACCGGCTCTGTGTTTACAGCGCCCGGACCTCGCCGTTTCCCGGGGCCGTGGACTCTCATTAAAGGGTAAATGAGCTATCATCTTGTTGTTTTTTATTTTCAGTTAGCTCATACTTCAAGCTGAAAGGTAATGGTCAGATCAGCTGCTTGCTGGCAGCCCTAATAAGAACACAAACTGTTTGAGAGTTTCTGTAAAGAGAGATTTTTTTCCTACAAATAAAAAGATAATTTTATTTGGTCATAATTTGTCTGTAGCTTATTTTGATTTTAAATAAATTGTGAAAAAATCGTATCGTGAACAAAAAATCGTGACTCGAATCGAGTCGTGAGTTGAGTGTATCGTTACATCCCTATTAGCCACTAAGAATTAAATACATGATCATTGTTAACATGTTAATGTTAACCTGCTAAAGCTAATTAGTATTAGCCACTAGGAATTAAATACCTGTTAATGTTAACATGCTCATGTTAATTGCTAGCACGTCAATGCTAGTCACTCATTTTTAGTCATTAAGAATACATGCTAATGTAAACATGTAATGTTAACATGTAATGTCAGCGCTAGCAATTAGCCGTAGCCACGAATAACCAAATACATGCTACTTGCTAATATGCTAATGCTAACATGCTAATGTTAATTAGCACTAGCCACAAATAATTAAATACATGCTAATTCTACCATGTTAATGTTAATTGTTAGCCGTCTGCGCTAGCAATGAGCATTAGCCACGAAGAATTAAATACATGATCATTGCTAACATGTTAATGTTACATGTTAATTAACATTAGCCACTAGGAATTAAGTACATGCTCATGTTAACATGCTAAAGCTAACCTGCTAATGATAATTGCTAGCGCGTTGTCCTGTCTAAAATGACAGACAATGACAGCAGAGCAGCTAGCGTGTTAACGTTTAGCATTAGCCATTAAGTATTAAATAAATGCTAATGTTAAAATAAGGTAGGAGCATTTCATTATTTGGTTTTAACTTACAGAATTTGATTTTTTAAGTTGATGATCAAATATTTACTCAATGCTGTGAAACATGTAACTGACTTATATCTTTATCAATATCTTTAAAATCTGGGAAAAATAAGGGAAAGATTAAGATCCAGGCAGAACACCTCAAGAGGACCCCAGCAGATTTCCAGAGCACTCCACTGAGGATTGCAACAACCCTGCAGACAATGAGTGAGCAACACTTTCCCATAAGTTTTAATGACCATAGTTTGTTTTAAAAAGTTTGTGAGTGATGAAATGCTTAAACCAAATTAATTTCAAAATTCAATGTTGACCAATACAGAGAGGATGACTGCAGATCCAGGAAGAAGACCTCCACAGAACCTCAGCTAAAGACAGCAACAACTGAGCAGAGGCCAAGTAAGGGACATTAACCAATGTGTTTTCAATGACTGTGCTGTATCTGGATGAGTTTAAACTTGACACAATTCACTCTGCATACGACAACATCAAAGATCATAACTGCCCTGCCGCCAGTCTTTCCTCTGTTGCATGAGTATGCACCCCTGTCAGTGAAGGAAATTGCTAACCATGTCTAAATACACATTTTTATAAATATAATTATTTAACAGTTAATTTAAAAACACAATAAACACCATTTTTTTTATGTACAACGATCAGGAAGGGCACACGATGTCCCCAGTTATGTCGGTTCAATGATTGGAATTACGGTTTGGCCATAGAGCCCTCCTCTTCGAGGACTGGTCTCAGCATTTTCCCTCTCTCTCTCTGTCAGGATTTTCAACTGGCGTTCCAACTGACAACAGTTGCAGCAGCCCAGTGGCCATTTGAGCAGTTATTGGCTTCATTTGAACTTGTCTGTGTAAAATGGCCGACAGAGACAGCAGAGCAGCTAGCACATTAGCGCTAGCTATAAAGACATGCTAACTGCTAACATTAGCAGCCAATGCTAAAATTAGTGCAAATAGTAATTGCTAGCACATTAGCCACTAATAACCAAATACATGCTACTTGTTAATATGTTAATGTTAACATGCTAATGTTAATTAACATTAGCCACTAAGAATTAAATACATGATTTTTGTCAACATGTTAATGTTAACCTGCTAATGTTAATTAGCATTAGCCACTAGGGATGTAACGATGCATCGTGACACGATTAAAATCGGTACAAATGTGTGACGACTCGCATCTGTTGACAGAAAAAATGAATCGCGATTCTTGGCGAATGCGAGAGAAGTAGGATATGTTCTTTTTCGTCTATTTTTTAATTAGAAATAGGTTACGTTGTGGCTGCAGCTTCCACTGCCGCGTCTGCCTCTCTGTGTCTCACACACACACACACACACACACACACACACACACACACACACACAGTCCTCTCTCTCCTCTCTCTCTCTCTCTCTCTCTCTCTCTCTCTCACTCACACACAAACACACACACACACAAACACACACACACACGACGCGACCGGCTCTGTGTTTACAGCGCCCGGACCTCGCCGTTTCCCGGGGCCGTGGACTCTCATTAAAGGGTAAATGAGCTATCATCTTGTTGTTTTTTATTTTCAGTTAGCTCATACTTCAAGCTGAAAGGTAATGGTCAGATCAGCTGCTTGCTGGCAGCCCTAATAAGAACACAAACTGTTTGAGAGTTTCTGTAAAGAGAGATTTTTTTCCTACAAATAAAAAGATAATTTTATTTGGTCATAATTTGTCTGTAGCTTATTTTGATTTTAAAAAAATCGTGAAAAAATCGTATCGTGAACAAAAAATCGTGACTCGAATCGAGTCGTGAGTTGAGTGTATCGTTACATCCCTATTAGCCACTAAGAATTAAATACATGATCATTGTTAACATGTTAATGTTAACCTGCTAAAGCTAATTAGTATTAGCCACTAGGAATTAAATACCTGTTAATGTTAACATGCTAATGTTAAGTGCAAGCACGTCAGTGCTAGCCATAATTTTAGTCACTAAGAATACATGCTAATGTTAATATGGTAATATTAATTGTTAGTGCGCCAAAGACAGCAGAGCAGCTAGCGCGTTAGCAACTAGCTGTAAAGACATGCTAACTGTTAACATTAGCGGCCAAAGCTAAAAATTACTGGCAAATGGTAATTGCTAGCGCGTCAACACTAGCAATTAGCATTAGCCACGAATAACCAAATACATGCTACTTGCTAATATGCTAATGTTAACATGCTAATGTTAATTAGCACTAGCCACAAAGAATTAAATACATGCTAATTCTAACATGTTAATGTTAATTGTTAGCCGTCTGCGCTAGCAATGAGCATTAGCCAGGAGGAATTAAATACATGATCATTGCTAACATGTTAATGTTAACATGCTAATGTTAATTAACATTAGCCACTAGGAATTAAGTACATGATCATTGCTGACATGTTATTGTTAACATGCTAATGTTAATTAGCATTTGCACTAAGAATTAAATACATGATCATTGCTAACATGTTATTGTTAACATGCTAATGTTAATTAGCATTAGCCACTAAGAATTAAATACATGATCATTGTTAACATGTTAATGTTAACCTGCTAAAGATAATTAGCATTAGCCACTAAGAATGAAATACATGATCATTGCTAACATGTTATTGTTAACATGCTAATGTTAATTAGCATTAGCCACTAAGAATTAAATACATGATCATTGTTAACATGTTAATGTTAACCTGCTAAAGCTAATTAGCATTAGCCACTAAGAATGAAATACATGATCATTGCTAAACATGTTAATGTTAACCTGCTAAAGTTAATTAACATTAGCCACTAAGAATTAAATACATGATCATTGCTAACATGTTAATGCTAACATGCTAATGTTAATTGCTAGCACGTTAGTGCTAGCCACTCATTTTCAGTCACTAAGAATACATGCTAATGTTAACATGCTAATGTTAAGTGCTAGCACGTCAGTGCTAGCCCATATTTTTAGCCACTAAGAATACATGCTAATGTTAATATGGTAATATTAATTGTTAGTGCGCCAAAGACAGCAGAGCAGCTAGCGCGTTAGCACTAGCTGTAAAGACATGCTAACTGTTAACATTAGCAGCCAAAGCTAAAATTACTGCAAATGGTAATTGCTAGCGCGTCAACACTAGCAATTAGCATTACCCAATAAGAATTTATTACATGACAACTGCTAACATGCTAAGCTACTTGCTAGCACGTCAGCGCTAGCAATTACCCTTAGCCACGAATAACCAAATACATGCTACTTGTTAATATGCTAATGCTAACATGCTAATGTTAATTAGCACTAGCCACAAAGAATTAAATACATGCTAATTCTACCATGTTAATGTTAATTGTTAGCCATCTGCGCTAGCAATGAGCATTAGCCACGAAGAATTAAATACATGATCATTGCTAACATGTTAATGTTAATTAACATTAGCCACTAGGAATTAAGTACATGCTCATGTTAACATGCTAAAGCTAACCTGCTAATGATAATTGCTAGCGCGTTGTCTGTCTAAAATGACAGACAATGACAGCAGAGCAGCTAGCGTGTTAACGTTTAGCATTAGCCATTAAGTATTAAATAAATGCTAATGTTAAAATAAGGTAGGAGCATTTCATTATTTGGTTTTAACTTACAGAATTTTATTTTTTAAGTTGATGATCAAATATTTACTCAATGCTGTGAAACATGTAACTGACTTGTATCTTTTATCAATATCTTTAAAATCTGGGAAAAATAAGGGAAAGATTAAGATCCAGGCAGAACACCTCAAGAGGACCCCAGCAGATTTCCAGAGCGCTCCACTGAGGATGCAACAACCCTGCAGACAATGAGTGAGCAACACTTTCCCATAATTTTTAATGACCATAGTTTGTTTTAAAAAGTTTGTGATGAAATGCCTAAACAAAATTTTATTTCAAAATTCAATGTTGACCATAGCAATACAGAGAGGATGACTGCAGATCCAGGAAGAAGACCTCCACGGAACCTCAGCTGAAGACAGCAACAACTGAGCAGAGGCCAAGTAAGGGACATTAACCAATGTGTTTTCAACGACTGTGCTGTATCTGGATGAGTTTAACTTGACACAATTCACTCTGCCATAAAGCTGACTGTCTCACAGACATCTCTTTTTGTGTATTTGCAGACAACATCAAAGATCATCACTGCCCTGCCGCCAGTCTTTCCTCTGTTACATGAGCATGCACCCCTGTGAGTGAGGGATTCTGCTAACCATGTCTAAATACACATTTTTATAAATATAATTATTTAACAGTTAATTTAAAAACACAATAAACACAATTTTTTATAATATAATAACTTAACATTTCATTAAAAAAAATTAAAAAAATGTTTAATTACTATATTTATAAAATTGTGTATTTAATGTGATTTTAAATTAAATGATTTATTATTATATTTATATAATGGTGCTTTTTAAAGTGTTAAATCCTAACATAACTATTTTTATTTATTTTAAATGAAATGTTAAATTATTATATTATAAAAATGTGTATGTATTTTGTGAAAGTGTTAAATCATAACATAACTATTTTTATTTATTCTACATGAAATGTTAAATTATTATGTCATAAAAATTTGTGTTTATTGTGATTTTAAATGAACTTTTTAATTATTATATTTATATAATGGTGCTTTTTAAAGTGTTAAATCATAACATAACTGTATTTGTATTTATTTTAAATGAAATGTTAAATTATTATATTATAAAAATTTGTATGTATTTTGTGAAAGTGTTAAATCATAACATAACTATTTTTATTTATTTTAAATGAAATGTTAAGTTATTATATTATAAAAAAGTGTGTTTATTGTGATTTTAAATTAACTGTTAAATAATTATATTTATAAAATTGTGTATTTCATGTGTTTTAAATTAAATGTTAAGATGAGGTGAGCTTTGAGGACTGCCTGATTGTTGTGTAAATAAATCTGTTAAAAATGACTATTTGAGATGTGCTTTTTTTTCTGGCTGCTGCTCATGGTAGTAAAGACATGCTAATTGCTAATATTTGCAGCCAATGGTAACATGCTAATGTTAATTGCTAGCGCTGACGCCACTAAGAATTAAATACATGATAATTGCTAACATGCTAATGCTAGCATTAGCCACTAAGAATACAATAAATGCTAATATTAACATGTTAATGCTAATTGCGAGCATGTCAGTGCTAGCCACTGATTTTTAGTCACTAAGAATACATGCTAATGTTAACATGCTAATGTTAATTGCATCACTGTTAGCAATTAACGTTAGCCACTAAGAATTAAATACATGCTAATGTGCTCCAGTGTCTAAATAAACATGTTAAAAATGACTATTTGAGGTGTGCTTTTTGACTACAGACCCCCGGCAGCAGCCCACTCGTCACTCTCAAAATTTCTGCTGGAATTTTCTAGTTAAATTTTCTAGTCAACTACTCACAGAGCTAGCAAGCTCTGGGAGTAGTTGATGAGTGTTTCTTGGCAATATTATTATTAGTGACGAGTGCCTATGACACTAGTCAACTATTGTTCTTCTGCGTGTTTCATGGCATTATTATTCATTTTCCGCCCTTTTTCGAACATGAATGCGGCCCGCAGCGGTGAGAGGACCCCAACAAATTATATATCAAAACGTGCGTCTTGATCCCGAATCGAGTGCTATTACTTTTCTAAGAGATTCGCGTGTTTTTTGCGAATTTATTCTGGAAAAACTGCGAAAAAATTCCCATAGGGAATGACTGGGGAGGCCTGAAAAAAAGTACATTTCAACAGACATTTTCAACAATGAACTGCTCTGGCATACTTTAACCGAGAGACTGCATTTGAACTTCAAAACGGAGGTATGCTTCCCTTATCTTCAGGGATTCACGACACTCATCGACAGCTTTTACCGTTTTTAAACTATCAAGGCTCAAAGTTGAGCAGGTTTTTAGTCAAATTTCTGGGTTTATAATGGGTGTGTATGTGGCGGAATGTTTGTGCTAGAGTGGATGACATCATCAGCTAGAGTGAGGAGCAGGGAGAAAAATCAGTGAAAAAATAAAACGTATTTAAATATCGTGGCCTCAAATGCCCCACTACAGACATGATTATCCCCTCAAATGTAGGAAAATTCGAGGTGATCGCAGCGATAACACTGTTGAAGCTGTCTCTTTTATAGTTTTGGCTCCATACAGGCCAACTGATCGAGTACTCACATCCACAGCCTCATTCACTGCCATGTTAAAAAATGAGGGACATTTTCCTAAGGAAGGCAGAAGTAACGTTTCTCTCTCTTGCTCTTAAGGACACATTTCTTCATTTATCGACACAAAGAAATATGTAGACGATCAGGAAGGGCACGCAATGTCCCCAGTT
>JAFMOB010000430.1:32500-147500 GCA_018985215.1 Larimichthys polyactis
AGCGCATTGTCTGTCTAAAATGACAGACAATGACAGCAGAGCAGCTAGCGTGTTAACGATTAGCCATTAAGTATTAAATAAATGCTAATGTTAACATGCTAATGCTAACCTGATAATGGTAACCTGCTAATGCGTATTGATTACTATTAGCCACTAAGAATTAAATACATGCTCATTGATAACATGTTAATGCTAGCATGCTAATGTTAACTCTTCTTCGTGCTTTACGGTAACGTATTGTGTCACTTCCGGTATCGGTGTTGTTGCCACGGTGCGCTCTGCTCTGCTCACCTGAACAGATTTTCTATATTTCTCACATCAGTGACTATCTACTTATCTCTGCACTACTCTTTGACTTGTTCTGTCTGTGCATAAACAGCTCTCTGAACTCTAGTAACTACAAGCTGATAGTTTCTCCAGTTTCTGTTAGCCACACTAACTAAACCTAGCTTTAACAATGGCGTCTCTCTCCTCTCCTCCTCTCTCCTCTCCTCCTCTCTCCTCTCCTGCTCTCTCCTGTCCTGTGTGCCACATGTTCAGTTACTCCTCGTCCTCCTTTAGTGATAACGGTACTTGTAATAAATGTAATTTATTTGTAGCTCTGGAGGAGAGGGTCAGTGAGTTAGAGGCACGGTATCGCACCACCGAACAGTCAGTAGCTCAGATAGTTAGCCAGTCTCCGGTAGCCGGTGCGGTACAGCCACAGGTAGCTTCAGTTAGCCGTCCCCCGGTAGTTCCCGAGCAGCCGGGAGGCTGGGTGACTGTTCGAAGGAGGCATAGCCCCAAACTGAAGCCCACGGTACACCACCAACCGCTCCACGTTTCAAACAGATTTTCCCAGCTCAGCGACACACCCGCTGAGAAACCAACTCTGGTCATTGGCAGCTCCATAGTCAGAAACGTGAAGTTAGCGACACCGGGGGCCATAGTTAAATGCATCCCGGGGGCCAGAGCGGGCGACATCGAGTCTTTTTTGAAACTGCTGGCTAAAGATAAACGTAAATACAGTAAGATTGTTATTCACGTCGGCGGTAATGACACCCGGTTACGCCAATCGGAGGTCACTAAAATTAATGTTTCATCAGTGTGTGAATATGCCAAATCGATGTCGGACTCCGTAGTTTTCTCTGGTCCCCTCCCCAATGTGACCAGTGATGACATGTTTAGCCGCATGTCGTCATTTCACCGCTGGCTGTCGAGGTGGTGTCCAGCAAACGATGTGGGCTTCATAGACAATTGGACACCTTTCTGGGGAAACCCTGGTCTGATTAGGAGAGACGGCATCCATCCTACTTTGGATGGAGCAGCTCTCTTATCTAGAAATATGGCCAAGTTTATTAGTTGACCAAAACCATGTCGACAACCCAGAGTTGAGACCAGGAAGCAGAGTTGCAGTCTTACACGCTTCTCTGCGCCTCCATTAGAGCAGTTACCCACCCAGTCCTTTAGTATAGAGCAGGGGTCACCAACCTTTTTGAAACCGAGAGCTACTTCCTGGGTACTGATTAATGCGAAGGGCTACCAGTTTGATACACACTTCTGAAATAGCCAATTTGCTCAATTTACCTTGAACTAAATGTCATTATTAATAATTAATGATATTAATCTCTGCAAAGACACTGATCATGTTTCTCACAGTGAATATCAACAATGATTTAACAAGATAGGAAACAGATAAATATCAATATGCAACACTTTATTTCTATATTTTGTCTTAGTGCAAGTGTTTTTCAAATTGAAAAAAAAATGTTCAAAAACATTTTCTACAACAGTCCTAGGAAATCACAATGTCCCTTTTTCAGTAGCCAAGACATTTTTTAACAAACCATGAATTACTTTGCACCACATTTGTACAAATAATAAATCATGTAAAATACAGAAATAAACTTTAGATTTTAAAATAAATCTGATTATATTTTGAACTTCACACTAACATCTGCATCTGCAATTTTTTTTACATTGTTAACATTTTACATAAACAATTGTTACATTTTACAAACACATTTAACAAATCATGAACTGGACACCAAATCTGGTATCCGTTTCTCTGTCAGTAAGTGAATCCTGGCGTTGCACGCTGTTTACCAGTATGTTGTACTCTGGTGTGTAACTTGACAGCGCAACTCTGAGTGAGTCTTGCAGATGTGCATCAGTGAGTGCTGCTTTGCCGTCGCCACAGTCGCCCCGCAAATAAGACAAACACATGCTCCTATCACAGTGGTAAAAAAAAAAAACTCTACCTCCCATTCGTCGTGAAAATTATGTTTTTTTCTTTTTTCTGCCATCTTTTTATGGGTCAGTCATCTCCTCATTTTTGCTGCGCCCGCTTGTTTCGTCGTAGCGTCTGCGCAGACGCTATGTCATGCGCATCATACTGACCTTTGAACTAAAACTAGGTCATAGTTCATTTATATTAAACATTTTTTATTTAAAAAAAAAATTTAAACAAGTTTTTTATATATATTGTCATTTCCAGTTTACATATAAGTGTGATTTAAACAAGAATAGCAATCAAAATAAATTAGATGCAGCTCACTGGTAAGTGGCGCTATTTCAGCTATTTTTAGAACAGGCCGGCGGGCGACTCAGGTGGTCCTTACGGGCGACCGGGTGCCCGCGGGCACCGTGTTGGTGACCCCTGGTATAGAGACTGTGTCTGTCCCCCGTCCACCTACATTATTTAAAGATAAAACAAACAGAAGAGGAGTTCATCATAAAAACTTAATAAAAATTAAATCAACATCTCCAACAGTCCTGAGGGCCTGTGCTGAGACCAGCCCTCCTCTTCGAGGGCTGGTCTCAGCATTTTCCCTCTCTCTCTGTCAGGATTTTCAACTGGCGTTCCAACTGACAACAGTTGCAGAAGCCCAGTGGCGGCCATTTGAGCAGTTATTGGCTTCATTTGAACTTGTCTGTGTAAAATGGCCAACAGAGACAGCAGAGCAGCTAGCACATTAGCTTTAGCTGTAAAGACATGCTAACTGCTAACATTAGCAGCCAATGCTAAAATTAGTGCAAAGAGTAATTGCTGGCATAGCGATAGCTATATCGATAGTGAGCATATATCGATAGTGAGCGCCGGAGTGAGCAGCCGCTTGTTACAGCAGCTCCTGAACTTTCTACCTCTTTTTAGTTTTTTTATTTGTTGTGTTTTTACCTCATCGACACTTTAAGCAAGTGGGCAGTGTGGAAATGTATAATAATGTTTGAATTAAAATAGATGTGTGTTAAATGTATCTGTGTAAGTACAGTCCCTGACAAAAGTCTTGTCGCTTGGGTACAAGTTGACCTTAAGTGCCCCATAAATATATTTCTAATCAATTTTTTTTTTACAAGAAATGACTAATTTCAATCCCAACATCTTTTGGAATAATGTTTTGGTGCCAAACAACTGAACTGAAAAGCATTCTAACATTCACAGCTTGGTAAAGCCCACTGAGTCAGTTTTTGCAAAGACAAAAGTCTTGTCGCTTTGTCATATGATGCACCCAGTCCTAGATTACAGCCTCACCTGTGATCAATAAGTGATCAGTCAGTTAGTGGGTGTGTATTAAAAGAACCCCAGTACACCAGACCTTCACATCAACTGCAACTTGACCTCTGACAACATTCCTAAGATTCACCCTGAGGCCAAAGCGTTGATTATCAAGAGGCTGAAGACCAGATCCACTGCTGAGATGGCTGACACCTTCAATGTGTCTCAGCGTCATGTACAAAGAATAAGAAAAATATTTGAAAAGACTGGAGATGTTTTTGACAAGCCCAGGTCCGGCAGACCCTGCAAGACAACTGCTCAGGAGGACCGTTTGTTGGCTGGCAGAGCTCCACCAGGCCTGGTCACCTCAAGTCCCCGTGTCAACCAGAATAGTTTGTAGAATTCTGTCTCGAAACAGCCTTCATGGTCAAATCAGTGCCCAGAAACCAGCACTAAACAAAAGGCAATTAAAAAAATGTGTGACATTTGCCAAGGCCCACAGCCCGCTAAAAGGATGGACGCTGGAAAAGTAGCAGAAGGTGGATTTTTCAGATGAATCTTTAGTTTAATTACATCACAGCCCCTGCAAATATTGCAGGAGACCTAGTAGAGCCTGCATGGACCCGAGATTAACCCAGAAAACAGTTAAGTTTGGTGGAAAAATCATGGTCTGGGGTTACATCCAGTATGGGGGTGTATGAGAGATTTGCAGGGTGGAAGGCAATATCCATAGCCTAAAATATCAAGAAGTATTAGCTACCTCTTACATTCCCAACCATAAAAGGGGTCAAATTTTGCAGAAGGATGGTGCTCCATCGCATACTTCCTACTCTACATCAAAGTTCCTCAAGGCGACGAAGATCAAGGTGCTTCAGGACCGGCCAGCCCAGTCACCAGACATGAACATCATTGAGCATGTCTGGGGTAGAATGAAAGAGGAAGCATAGAAGACAAAACCAAAGAATCTTGATGAACTCTGGGAGGCATGTAAGACTGCTTTCTTTGCTATTCCTGATGACTTCATCAATAAATTGTATGAATCACTGCCGAACCGCATGGATGCAGTCCTTCAAGCTCATGGAAGTCATACAAGATATTAAATATGGATCTCACAGCACCACTACTTAATTCACTGATGTTATGCAACATATTTTTGTATTTGAAGTAAATTATTTGTTCGATTTTCACATTATTCTCTGTAGGCGACAAAACTTTTGTCTTGCCAAAATCTGACCTTTCTGTGTTCATTGAATAATATATCTTTCTTCTGTGAAGCAAATTTATTTTAGTACATTAAACATAATTTGGGAGGGTTTAAGCTTTCATATGAGCCATTTCTAAAACCAATGGATTAATTAAAAGTCACATTATAAGCTGTTATATAAGCTGGTGTGTAACTTGACAGCGCAACTCTGAGTGAGTCTTGCAGATGTGCATCAGTGAGTGCTGCTTTGCCGTCGCCACAGTCGCCCCGCAAATAAGACAAACACATGCTCCTATCACAGTGGTAAAAAAAAAAAACTCTACCTCCCATTCGTCGTGAAAATTATGTTTTTTTCTTTTTTCTGCCATCTTTTTATGGGTCAGTCATCTCCTCATTTTTGCTGCGCCCGCTTGTTTCGTCGTAGCGTCTGCGCAGACGCTATGTCATGCGCATCATACTGACCTTTGAACTAAAACTAGGTCATAGTTCATTTATATTAAACATTTTTTATTTAAAAAAAAAATTTAAACAAGTTTTTTATATATATTGTCATTTCCAGTTTACATATAAGTGTGATTTAAACAAGAATAGCAATCAAAATAAATTAGATGCAGCTCACTGGTAAGTGGCGCTATTTCAGCCATTTTTAGAACAGGCCGGCGGGCGACTCAGGTGGTCCTTACGGGCGACCGGGTGCCCGCGGGCACCGTGTTGGTGACCCCTGGTATAGAGACTGTGTCTGTCCCCCGTCCACCTACATTATTTAAAGATAAAACAAACAGAAGAGGAGTTCATCATAAAAACTTAATAAAAATTAAATCAACATCTCCAACAGTCCTGAGGGCCTGTGCTGAGACCAGCCCTCCTCTTCGAGGGCTGGTCTCAGCATTTTCCCTCTCTCTCTGTCAGGATTTTCAACTGGCGTTCCAACTGACAACAGTTGCAGAAGCCCAGTGGCGGCCATTTGAGCAGTTATTGGCTTCAAAGTCACATTATAAGCTGTTGTTTCTACAAAATGGATAAGTGACAAGACTTTTGTCAGGGACTGTATAAGGTCACACAGAGTATATTGCTTTTGAGTGTTGTGTAACTAGTATAAGTGTTTTGCAGAAGTTGCAGGTTCAAGGCCTACACACAGAGAGAGAGACGAGCAGATAAGCAGAGAAATAGGAGACTGCACTTGAGTGTGTTTAGAACTGAGAGCAGAAACAGAACATCTTACTAGACAGGTTGTGTCAAAGTTTATGATGTCCTACCAGACAGAGTACTCTCACGCACAGCTGCAAACTGTTCTCAGGAAGAGTACTATCTATGGAGCAATACCTCCAATAACAGTGTTTGTTTAAGAGAAATGACCATGAAAGGAATTGTAGATGTATAGTGAACGCCCTATGACATATGCTTTGTATCTGTTTTGTGTGTGTGTTAATAAAACTAGCCAGAAGCTGTGGGACCCAGAACTCAGCAGTGCGAGAAGGTGAACAGACCGCGGGGTCTGTTAAGATTCTGAGCTGTGTTCTCCCCTTGCAAAGGTGAAACTGGAATCTGTCTTTGTCTTCTTCATTTCAGACCATGGGCGGAGTTTGCGGGGGGGGGGGGCAGGGGGGGGGCAGTGCCCCCCCTGGTGGCTGAAATATGTAATGGCATTAAGTAAACGAAATAGCAAAAAATAAATGTTTTTGACCGTACTGTTTTTTTTTTTTTTTTTAAGTCCGAAATAAACAACAATATATTGTGACAGTAATATGAATCATATTATCTTTTGTTTTAGAATACATTTCGTTTTAAGCAGTCATATGGCGTAGTGACGTTATCTGTTTACGTCGGCTACGTGGTGGTTTCCAGCTCAGTGTCAGTCTTGCTATTTAGTAATACAGTTCAGTTGTATAGTAGTGTTATTACAGTGGTATAAGTGAATGCCAATGGATATTCGGCGTTTTTTAAGACGTCCCTCGACCAACATCCCACAAACAGCAGAGGAAGAGCCGCCAGGCCATCATGTGTGTGTGAGTTTGCTTATATGTGCGTATGCGCGCCCGTTCGCGTGAGAGCGCGCCCGTTTGTTGAAAGCGCTTGGCAATTTTTGCCCCCCCTGACACAAAAGTCAAACTACGCCTATGTTTCAGACATCTCTCTGTTTGTATTTCAGGTCTGTAGCAATTCGGGGTGGTTTTGCAACACCACAACAATTTGGGGGCTCGTCCGGGATCAACTGTGAAGTTGAATCAGACCTGAACGGTGAAAGCAATTAGGCTTCATTGGACTTAAGGACCAGGTACGAACGGACAGAGGACACGGGCCGGCAACAAAAGGTAAGCAGAAACTTGATCTGCATTGACTACTACTAAATTGAAACGTGTCCTAGGTCTCAGTAGTAACTTGTCTGTAAAAGTGAGAGATGGAGAATTAAGAACACAAAGACATAAAACAGTAATGTATTGAACGAGTGAAATGAGAAAAATTCTGTGTTAAAGCAAGCCAAAGTCTGTGAGTTGAAGATAGCAAGACCAGTATTAGGATCCTGTGAGCATCTGTCAACAAGACCAGGGCTTTGAGTACACAGGCTGTGAGTCCTCTGGATAGCAAGACCAGTTATTAGCCAAAAAAAACTGTGAGCGTCTATTGACAAGACCAGCGTCTTCGAGTGTGGTAACTCCCACAATATTCTGACGAGGTATTGTTTTGGACTGGGTTTGAGTCCCGGGGAATGAGGACACCCCGAAGTACTGAATTTAACCCGTGAGCTACTTGCAGCAAGACCGGAATGTTGTTATTGTGTATGTGTTGATTTTGTTGTTATTGCATATGTGTTGATTTTGTATTTGTTTGAACATGTTTAGATAGATTTTAAGAAAAAAATTGCAATCACACACAAAGTATGAATGTTGGAGTCTCTGAACACTGAAACATAACTGCACTAGTTAGGCGGTTGTGGACGTAAGTGAACAGTGCTCCAAATCACTGATATATGCGGTTTGGTGTCATGATTCACGGCTAGTCGTGAATCATATGGACTGAGCGAGTGGGACACAGCGTGCCATACGGCTCAGTCGGCCAGACCAAGATAACACATAGATAACACACTCCCTTAGAAGCTAAAGATCTAACCGTGAGTTGTTCATAAAAAAAAAAAAAAAAAAAAAAGAGGAACAACGAGACCGGAGAAATAGAAGCCCCGTGAACACAAAGTACGTCCTTGAAAACATAAAAAGGTAGAGTTTAATTGTACACATTAAGTCTGCACGTACATGCACACACATAGACACACACACATAGACACACATTGGGGTAATGCATGAATGTGAATGTGTATGAATGCTAGAGGAAAGTGGTTGGTGTAAACGGAAGACAGTGGCCGGTTGAACTAGACCACCGAAATCTAGATTGAGGATTTATTTGCACTGTGTGTAGTACGAACAGAAAACAGCAGTTTGTACATCCAGACGTTGTATTTTAATAATTTTGGCAGTATTACGGACGTATCAATTGACAATATGGACGGAGAGTTTGACAGAGAAACAGACGATGAGGGGTGGGGACCCAGCAGCTCGTATAAGACTGTGACTGAACAGCTGTTAGAGATGCAGCGTGTAGTGCGGAGCATGCACGGTAGTAAAGACACAGATGAGATTATGAAGCAGATGAGAGAGGATGTGAGTAAGGTTTTACTGGAAAAGGGAGAGACAGAAAAGAGTAAGGGACCGTTAGGTAAGTTGTTCTGGGCAGAAGCCAAAGTAGCAGGAAAGGAACAGGAGACAGCAGCAGAGGAGGAGAAAAAAGGGGGGTGGTTGAAGAAGGGAAAGAATAGAGACGCGCAGCGTGAGGCAGAACAGAGAAACCAAAAGTGGAACAGATGGGCTATGTGGTGGCAGGCAGCACAGCACACAATGACTGAGCAACCTATAAAGACTCTGACTAAAGACCTGACTCCGGCACCACCCCTGTATGCACCCGCGACACCTAACGCTCCTAAAAACCCTCCACCAACTCCTGCAGGAATGTACCCCACATTACAGAATACAGCAGGAAAGCTCTATATCGATCATGTTCCCTCAGAAGAAGAATTAGATAACACGTCAGTAATAGGGTATGCTAGTAGTACGAGCTCTGCATGCAGCGGGAGCTCTGATGTCTCCTCAGTCAAATTTAAGAACCTCCCTACAACATCATCCCCAAAAGGGGCGGAGGGACATGACATCAGTGTGCCATTTAGTGACAGGGTTCTTAGAGAGGAACGAGTGGAGATTCTCAAAGAGATGTCGAGGCGAGAAGAGGTTTTAGCCCGACAACTCCAAAAATTGGAGGAAGTTGTGAGACAGCAGTTAAGATCTCCACCCCCTAGTAACGCCCCCTCTGAAGTTGGAGAGGGACCTGACAACGCCAGGGTGAGCTTGGAGGCTGAAGGCTCGTGGCGGACGGAGGAACAGGCGGGGAGACAAGTGCGGGTGGATGCCATCCTGAAGGGACAATGGGAAAAACCTGGAGGGCCAAGAACTGACCTCCTCATCCCAATAGAGGAGGAAGAGGAAGGACCTGTCCATAGCCACCCGCATCGTATGCTTCTGAGAAGTGGCAAGCAACTAGGACCAGACCCGTTGTTAAGCATGCCATTGATTAAGTCAGGAAATTGTGATAAATATCGCCCTTTTGGGATAGGAGACGTACAAGCCCTGGTTGATAAATTACCTCCAGTAAGCGAAGGAGGGAACCTGTGGCTCGCACAGCTCGACAGCCTAACAGCAGGACAGAGATTAGCCCTAGGAGATTTTAGGGCCGTGATTTCTAGGTGCCTCACAGGAGCAGATGTCAGGGAAATTGAGATAGACGCACAAACACACTCACTAGGTGATGACACACCATTCACACGTGTTAGTACACCCATAGGCAAAGCCATGAGAGCAAAATATCCTCTCCCCAATGCCGCAGCTATGCCAAAGATAAAATGGGATCCTAAGCAGAATCCCAGAGAGTTCCTTGATAAAAGTAAAGACATATGGATTAAACATTCTGGCGAGCATCCAGGCAAGCCAGGAGTGCAGAGAGAGTGGTACAGACAGGCTATTTTAGAGGGTGTTCCACAGGAAGTGAAGACAGCCATGAAAAATAACCCAGACATGTTAGGGTGCGACTCCCACATTTGGGAAAGACACATAATTCATCATCTGTCCAAAGCACAGGAGGCCCATGAAGGAGAACAGGATAACCTTAGCGACCTACAGGCACAGCTTCTGAAAATACAAATAGCTAAGACTAAACAGGAATTGAAGAAAACTGAGAAACCTAGTGCTAAGGTAATGGTAGCCGCACAGCAAGTAGGGACTCCAGACTTCTATCCCGTGCCCCATTGGGCGCCACAGCCCCCACCTTTGCAGCCACCATACAGAGACGGGCGGTATCCGAGGGGGAGGGGCGCATGGAGAGGGGGACGAGGAAAGGGTGGAAACGAAATGAGGTGGGCGGGGTCACCTGGAGATCATTGTCACCACTGTGGAGCTCAAGGCCATTGGCGACGTGACTGCCCCCATATAAACAGCAGAGTGGATCCAGCTAACCCATATATGGCCGGAAGGGGGAGGGGACAGAATGGTCTGCCTCTACCCTACACCCCTGGCACCGCCCTATGCCCAACTGGAGGAGGAGGCGCCACCCAGATGCCAGTCACAGAATGGGACCGCTGGGAGGGGTGTGGAGACCAGTATCAACAATGACACACCCCACAGAGAGGCCAAGACAGCATTAACTTGGCAGACCCAATGCTGTCAATGAAGGTTGGCAAAACAAACCTGCCATTTTTGGTGGACACGGGAGCCACCTGCTCCACATTGATATCAACGGCTCCTGACACATTATCAAATGAGACTATCACAGTCATGGGTTTCTCTGGGGAAAAACAAACTCTGCCAGTCACAGTACCTCTGTTTACACAAGTTGGGGGACAAACGGTGAGGCATTCATATGTGCACTCTCCCACCGTGCCACTGAACCCTTCTGGGCCGTGACCTCCTGATAAAATTAGGAGCTTCCGTTCTTTGCAGCCCGGATGGGCTGAAAGTGACTTTACCTGATGACACAATGTTCCACTGTACAGGACTGGCCACCAGTGGGCAGTATCTTGTAAAACCCATTGAAGAAACGTATGCCGACATATATTGGGGAATGATCACCCCAGAGACGGCTCTAACACCTGGTGTGATCTCTGCCTACCAACAGTGGAAGCCCTGGATTGCAACCCTTGAACCATACGTATCTCCTCCGGACCCGCCTCACGTAACTCTGTTTTATGATAGGCTGCAGACAGATTGGTATCAGGACAGATTTCAGGATCAGTTAGAAGGGAAAGACTGGGTTTTTAACATCCAAAACATTTATGTGGCGCCTGAGGGGGTGGCGGCGGGAGTCAATTTGAGTCCAGAACAATTACAGTGGTACATGATGTCTGACGAGGCTGCACCACACGTCTCACTAGCTCTGCACCCACAACACCAGGCTAAAGAGTTAGGAGGCATGGTAAAGCGTGCCCTGACACAATCAGATTGGCGACAAACCCAAATACCACAGGTACAGTACTCTGCCTCGGCTAAAACATACAGGATTGTTCTCAGCACTAGTAATACGGCCGTCTTAGAACACAAACTCATTACAAGACATCATGGCCGAGAGAAAACTGACCACTATGACATGGAACGAATACTCAAATCATTGCCAGATCATTTGTGGGCAGACGGTCCTACGGACGTCGGCCTCACAGACTGCGCTCCTATTTCCTTTTCAGTAAACACTAACACGCCTCTGTGGATCAGACAGTATCCACATAAACCTCAGGCAGAAACAGGTATAAAAGATACAATACAGGGGCTCCTACGTAATGGTGTCCTGGAGCCCTCACAGTCAGACTGGAACACCCCAATTTTACCTAGAGAAGAAAGGGACAGGTAAATATCGCATGGCGCACGATCTCAGGGCTATCAATAACATACTGACCACGCCTACAGTACCAGTTCCTAACCCATATGTTGCCCTAGCCAATCTAGATCCCTCTCAAAGTTGGTTCACGTGTATTGATCTAGCAAACGCTTTCTTCTGTCTTCCACTAGCGAAAGAGTGCAGGGACATTTTCTCTTTTACGTTTCAGGGACAGCAGCTGCGATACACCAGACTGCCACAAGGTTTCGCCCTGTCTCCAGGGCTGTTTAATCAAGTCCTTAAACAGGCTTTGACTGATTGCTCCCTCCCAGATGGCATATCTCTGATACAGTATGTCAATGACTTGTTAGTAGCCGCTCCTACAGCCACGGCATGCCTGATAGCTTCACGTTCAGTCCTGCAACATTTAGCAGACAAAGGATTCAAGGTGAGCAAAGCCAAACTGCAAGTCGCCCGAAAACAGGTTTCCTTCTTAGGACGAATGGTATCACAAAAGGGGGTCAGCATGTCCCCTGATCACAGATCTACCATTTTACATCACCCAAAGCCTGTGAAAGTTAAAGACATGCTCTCGTTTTTAGGGCTGACTGGATATAGTCGTAACTATGTAGCGAACTACACAGGACTAACACAGTCCCTGCGTGACTTGGTGAGACAACAGGGCATGCGTAACCTTAATGCCAAACTTGACTGGACACAACACGCTGAGACTGCATTTATCACTCTCAAACAGGCCTTGGCGACGGCGGCAGAGTTAGCCACGCCTGACTACCACCTGCCTTTCCACCTGGATGTCTCTGTAACAGACAACTGCGTAAATGGTGTTCTGTTCCAGAGAAAAGGGGGAGATAGGATAATACTGATGTATATTAGTGTAATGCTAGATGGTATGGAAAAAAGACACCCAGACTGCACACAACACGCAGCAGGGATAGCAAAGCTAATACAAAAAACAGCACACATAGTCATGGGTCACCAGTTAAACGTTCTGACAACACATAGTGTGGTGGCTTACGTCAACTCAGAGACATTCACACTAACAACACTGAGACAAAGAAGGCTGAGCAAGATCCTAGAGGCCCCAAACATCTCATTCACACATGAAGGGATCAACATGGCAGACCAAATAGGAACAGGAGAACTACATCAGTGCGCAGACAGAGTCATCAAAGAGGAAAAAGTCAGGGCAGACTTACAAGCTACGCCAATAGAAGGAGCCAGAAACCTGTTCACTGATGGTTGTTACTACAGGCATGAGACAGACGGCCTTAGAGCAGCATATGCAGTAGTGGAAGACAGAAGAGGACAGCTAGTGACGATAAAAGCAGAAAAACTGGAAGGACAGCAATCAGCACAAAGAGCAGAAGTAGTGGCAGTCATTGAAGCACTCAGACTAGGGGAGGGACAGGAAGTCAACATTTACACAGACTCAGCATACGCAGCAGGAGCAGTGCATGTAGAGTTAGGGCAATGGTTGAGAGCAGGGTTTTTGACAGCCGGTAACAAACCAATCAGACATGAGACTGAGATGAAAGAATTGGCCGAAGCACTATTGCTTCCCAAAAAAGTAGCAGTCATAAAATGTAAAGGACACAATATAGGGACAGACAGAGTGACACAGGGAAATAACGCAGCTGACCAAGCAGCAAAACAGACAGCAGGGTACCTGGACAAGACAGAAAAGACGGTACTTATGTGTTCAGAGACTGAGCTACAACCAGAAATCGACATGACCAGAGTAATCGAACTACAAAATAAGGCGTCTCCCCAAGAAAAGTCACTGTGGAAAGCCAGAGGGTGCACAGAGACAGACGGACTATGGAGAGGACCAGACGGCCGACCCATTTTACCTCCAGGACTAAGACAGACAGCCATGGAAGAAGCTCATGGGGTGGGACATGTAGGCGTAGCACAGATGATGAGAAATCTTGGTAATTGGTGGCATCCGTTTCTTAAAGACATGGCTCAGTACTTGAACAAAACCTGTGAACAATGCACAAAGTTTAATACCAGACCAACTATCAAACCAGAACTAGGAAGGTACCCCCTAAAGGCCAAACCAGGAAAGGAGATTATCATAGACTATACAGATATGATAGACTCAGTCAGGGTTTACAGGTATGTACTAATGTGTGTGGATGTGTACACAGGATGGCCAGAAGCCTGGCCAACCAAGAAGGAAGACAGTAAGTCAGTGATCAAGTTCCTTGTGAATCAGTACATCCCCAGACACGGTTTTCCTGAAAAAATCAGGTCAGATAACGGTACCCATTTCAAAAACCAGGACCTCCAGAAGGTGGAGGCCATGTTGGGACTCAAACACGCTTTTGGTACAGTATATCATCCCCAATCACAAGGTAAAGTAGAAAGAATGAATCAAAATGTCAAAGTCAAATTGGGCAAAATCTGTGCACAGACCAAATTGAATTGGTTAGATGCTTTACCACTAGCTTTGATGTCTATCAGAAGCTCAGTAAACCAGACCACGACGTTTACACCGCATGAGTAACAAACAGGGAGAGCGTTTCCCGGACCACATTCCAGACTTCCCTTGGTTCAGCATGATGAACAAAACCTAACCTCTAAAGCATATTTTCACGAACTACAGGGTTTAGTGTCAGCATTCTCCAAACAGGTCACAAGCCAGCAGGAGGCAGGAAAACACACTCCATCCCCGGAGGCAGAGTGGGTCCTTCTTCGGGTCACCAAGAGGAAGTGGTCGGAGCCAAGGTGGACAGGACCATTCCAAGTGACAGAGAGAACCTCCCACGCCGTCCGCCTGAGGGGAAAAGGAGACACCTGGTTCCATTGGAGCCAGTGCGCAGATGAGCGAGATCCAGACGAATCTCCAGGAAAAGAGCACTGAGTCGGCTGACTCAGAGACAGATCCCACCTCAACAAAAGGGGCAGAATAATCCCCTGGTGGTGATCCTAGGCTCCAGGGCAGTCTACCCCTGGGTCTGAAGAAAGAAGATCTTCGAGAGGCATCGTGTTCAGTTTTATTATTCATCTAACTATAACTTTTACTTTTATCCTATCATTTACTCACCTATGTGTCGTTGCATATTGCTAAAGAGTTGTGTTTATATAGCCGTAAATAAGGTTGCAAACTCTCCTAGGGGTGGCACCGCCTAGGACACAGAGATAGAGAAAGGTCTTATCAACCAGAAGGTTTTGTTTGCATATTATTTGACTCAACTTCATTTTTATTAACGTAAAATAGTAGTGTTTGGCTTGAATACGTAAATGCATAACCACATTTCCTCCCCATTAGTAGTGGTTTTAACTGTTATCTCTATTGTAATTGTGTCTATCATTCTCTGGATTTACTGTGAGTTCCCCACCCAGAGTTGTAACCCCAGCACTTAAGCTGGATGCTGGGGATCTAGAGACAGAATGAGGTTGCTGGCGATATTGAGTTTCTCCCTAGCAGTAGTGGAAATATTGACAGTTTCAAAAGAGACAGCCATCGAAAAATGTGGCACTGACTCCCACCTACAGCATACTGCCGGCAATGGGATAATCGTATGTAGCCCCTCAAATTCCACCGCGATAGTGAGCGTGCCGTACTCAGGATTGTCTAACCAGTGGGGGCAGAAAGGAACAGACTGGGGACCCAAATATGACTGGTATCTTACCATAGGGTTTAGCGGTTGGGGGGACCTGGTGGCAGAGACAGGTTATAATTGGAAGGATTGGTCTGAAGGGTACGACAAGACAGTGCGGAAGAACATAACAATGACCAAGACAGGTCAGAAGTTGACAATAACACACAAGACAATTAGTGCGACCAAAACAAAGGTATGCATGAGTCTCTACTTATGGGCTTATACCTCTGGAAAAGACCCAGTATACGACATAGCTTTGTGTTGGGGAAATTGGACAAAGACCCAGATGCATATGAACACCGCTAAGAAAGGAGTCGTTGCAGTCAGTCTCTTGGAAAAAACCGGACACTGATGAATGGTTCCAGATAGCTACAGGGATCTCTGGAGAAACAAATAATTGGTTGCTCTTAGCAGAACAGGCAGGGAAAGTGACAGGAGGGGACTGTATAGTGTGTATGTAATCTAGACCCCTTCTACAGATCGTACCCACTTCTTTAACGGCAGATTGTTTCGTACCAGTCATGGACCGTACAGTCCCAACAGAAACCTGTATAGAATGGGACAAAACATTCCCTGTGACTAACACGGAGAAAGCTAAACCAATATTCTCGCCTAAAGTCGCACCAGGCAATTTCATATGCGTTAACCTCACCAGAACAGGAGAAAACATAGGTGAAATAAGAGATCTTGATTGGTGTAACCTGACGCTTACTAGCTTAAAGTTTGATCCGATCCCTCGAGCAGATCTGTGGTGGTGGTGTGGAGACAATAGGCTGTTTGACAGGCTCCCCCGTAATAGTAGTGGGTTATGTGCTTTGATCTCCCTGATTATGCCCGTAGACATCATCCCTGTAGCAGGACAAGAGTTCATGGCAGGACTAGAAACAGCAATGCCAGCTAACTGGATGGACCGACAGAAGAGAGAGACTCCGTCGTGGCTGTCAGTCAATGATCCCACATACATAGACGCCATAGGAGTCCCCAGGGGAGTTCCAGATGAATATAAACTAGCAGATCAGGTAGTGTCCGGATTTGAGTCCTTCTTATGCTGGTGGTGTACTATAAACAAGAACGTTGATAGAATTAATTATGTCCATTACAATGTGCAACGTCTAGGAAATTGGATTTGAAGCTGTACATGAACAACTAGCTGCCACCTCACTTATGGCGTTTCAGAACAGGATAGCAGTGGACATGCTGTTAGCTAAAGAAGGAGGTGTGTGTGCACTATTCGGAGATCAATGTTGTACATTCATACCTAATAATACCGCATTGGATGGAAGCCTGACCAAGGCCTTAGAAGGACTGCGTACTTTAAACATCAAAATGAAAGAGCATTCTGGGGTAGACAGGACCATGTGGGGTGATTGGCTGAAGGTATTTGGACAATACAAGTCTCTTGTGGCTTCAGTACTACTATCTGTCGCTGTATTTGCAGCCTTACTCACGCTGTGTGGTTGTTGTTGTATTCCATGTATTAGGGCCCTGCTAAATCGCCTGATAACCACTGCCATAGCCCCTACCACACGTGATCCCGCAGAGATGCTTCCACTTCTGCATGTCCAATCTGAGGTGGAGGAGGAGGAAAACGATCCTGAACGTTATGAAAACATAAAACTATAGCTCCATGCAAAAAGGGGGACACTCACAGTAAATGTTAGATCCAGGAAAACAACCTGTAAATTGATATCTTTTGGAGAGATCAAAAGGGGGATCGAAGTTTTCCAAGACAAAAAGGTGATCTTTTAGTAAAGATCAAAAGGGGGAATTGTGGAAATGTATAATAATGTTTGAATTAAAATAGATGTGTTAAATGTATCTGTGTAAGTATAAGGTCACACAGAGTATATTGCTTTTGAGTGTTGTGTTTTGCAGAAGTTGCAGGTTCAAGGCCTACACAGAGAGAGAGAGACGAGCAGATAAGCAGAGAAATAGGAGACTGCACTTGAGTGTGTTTAGAACTGAGAGCAGAAACAGAACATCTTACTAGACAGGTTGTGTCAAAGTTTATGATGTCCTACCAGACAGAGTACTCTCACGCACAGCTGCAAACTGTTCTCAGGAAGAGTACTATCTATGGAGCAATACCTCCAATAACAGTGTTTGTTTAAGAGAAATGACCATGAAAGGAATTGTAGATGTATAGTGAACGCCCTATGACATATGCTTTGTATCTGTTTTGTGTGTGTGTTAATAAAACTAGCCAGAAGCTGTGGGACCCAGAACTCAGCAGTGCGAGAAGGTGAACAGACCGCGGGGTCTGTTAAGATTCAGAGCTGTGTTCTCCCTTTGCAAAGGTGAAACTGGAATCTGTCTTTGTCTCCTTCATTTCAGACATCTCTCTGTTTGTATTTCAGGTCTGTAGCAATTCGGGGTGGTTTTGCAACACCACAACAGCAGCTATGGATGTTCACATTGTGATATTCGTGGTCTGCTCCTTGCTGTTTTCGGCACTTTTTGGTGTGGCTGTGGGAAATACATTGAACCACGGCTCCATTGTTTACACTCGGGATCAGCTGTTAGGCTTGCGACACACACCCCTTCACTGAGCGGAGCGGCCGGAGATCCCCAGAGAGTTACGGAGGAAGAGAAGAGGATGCAGAGCGGAGGTGAAGCGCAGGGAGCAGAAAAGACGGTATAAACCATGTTTAGAGTCTGTCTTCATGGGGAACGTCAGATCTCTCCCAAACAAGATGGAAGAGCCAACGGCGCTGACTCGGCTGCAGAGGGAATACCGGGAATGCAGCCTCATGTGCTTCACGGAGACGTGGCTGACTGAACTTTCTCCGGACTCGCACATTAACCTGGACGGATTCCAGCTCGTCCGGGCGGACCGGAAAGCACCGGAGAGCGGTAAGAAGAAGGGAGGGGGGATCGTGCCACCCGGGACACATCAGGGTGAAGGAGCAACTCTGCACCAGAGACCTGGAGCTGTTAGCGGTCAGCATGCGGCCATACTACCTCCCGAGGGAGTTTTCACAGGTCATTGCCGTGACTGTGTACATCCCCCCCTCGGCGGTCGCTGCTGCAGCTACAGACCAGATCCACACTGTCGTCTCGCAGCTCCTAAACCAACACCCCCAATGATCATTGTTAACATGTTAATGTTAACCTGCTAAATCTAATTAGTATTAGCCAATAGGAATTAAATACCTGTTAATGTTAACATGCTAATGCTAACATGCTAATGGTAATTGCTAGTGCATCAGCGCTAGCAATTACCATTAGCCACTAAAAATTATAGACATGCTACTTGCTAACATTAGGCAGCTATTTTAGCAGTTATTGACATTTTCTCTAGTGACCGTCAATCTGCGTTGTTTGTGTTTGAATTTGCTGTTGCTATGCCTATGATGCGACATATATCAGTCATCTGATTTGACAGTGAATCCAGCAGGACTGTGATTGGCTACTCGCATTTTCCGCACGCCCATCATATAAAAGCCCCGTGCGGCTCTGCTCTTCCCCTTTGATTGCGTCAGAGGTAAGTACATATGCTACGGTTTTTCTACTGGGCTTGCTTAATAACACTAGCCTAAATTAGTAATTCAAAAAAAGTTATATAATAGCTCGACATCATGTTTACGGGTATGAAGTAGGAATGTGTGATATGTCATCAATCCCGTGTTGGCACCGTAACGGTAGCGTAGCGAGCCGGCCGTATTTACGCGAGATCCGAGAGAATCCTGGACGTACGCGAGTCCCCGCGATAAACTGTATAAAGAAAACAACAAACAGCTGACTTTGCTTCTCCAACGTGGAAGAGATTATGAAAAGCATCTGTTGTGTCGTAAATTAAATTATTGTGTGTTGTTCCACTTGAACAGTTAGTTCATGTTGAGACTCTTTGATCGATCTTTGATCACCTGGTGCCACCGGTCATGACGTAATGTTGATGTGATGTTGTGATAAGCGACATGAACTGCGTATTGTGTTTTATATTTTTAATTTGTGAGTGCTCTCATTGATTAGACTGGCAGCGATCAGCTCCGGTGACCGCGGCGCTTACGTCCCCGGTGTGACCTTGAGACTGACTCGTAATTTACGCCGCAAAAATATAGTGACACGATGACGTTTAATTTGATTTGTGTCCGATGATTAGAGAGAGAGAGAGAGAGAGAGAGAGAGAGAGAGAGAGTGTGTGTTTTGAAAAGTGTGTGTGATAAAAATCTTAAAGATTTAATTTTGAAACTCAATGTTGTCCATAGGCTATCAAGAGAGGATGACGACAGATCCTGGAAGAAGACCCAACAAGACCCCCACAGGACCAGAGTAGAATTCTCTTCACTATCGACTGCAATCCAGCTGAAAATAAGGTAGGAGCAATTCATTATTTGGTTTTAACTTTAACTTTAATAAAATTTTTTTTTAAGTTGATGATCAAATGTTGACCATAGCAATACAGAGAGGATGACTGCAGATCCAGAAAGAAGACCTCCACGGAACCTCAGCTGAAGACAGCAACAACTGAGCAGAGGCCAAGTAAGGGACATTAACCAATGTGTTTTCAACGACTGTGCTGTATCTGGATGAGTTTAACTTGACACAATTCACTCTGCCATACAGCTGACTGTCTCACAGACTCTCTTTTTGTGTATTTGCAGACAACATCAAAGATCTCACTGCCCTGCCGACCAGTCTTTCCTCTGTTACATGAGCACCCCTGTGAGTGAGGGATTCTGCTAACCATGTCTAAATACACATTTTTATAAATATAATTATTTAACAGTTAATTTAAAACACAATAAACCAATTTTTATTATAATAACTTAACATTTCATTAAAAAAATTAAAAATGTTTAATTACTATATTTATAAAATTGCGTATTTAATGTGATTTTAAATTAAATGATTTATATTATATTTATATAATGGTGCTTTTTAAAGTGTTAAATCCTAACATAACTATTTTTTTTATTTTAAATGAAATGTTAAATTATTATATTATAAAATGTGTATGTATTTTGAGATTTTGTGAGTGTTAAATCATAACATAACTATTTTTATTTATCTAAATGAAATGTTAAATTATTATGTCATAAAAATTTGTGTTTATTGTGATTTAAATGAACTGTTAGGTAATTATATTTATAAAATTGTGTATTAAATGTAATTTTAAATGAAATGTTTAATTATTATATTTATATAATGGTGCTTTTTAAAGTGTTAAATCATAACATAACTGTATTTGTATTTATTTTAAATGAAATGTTAAATTATTATATTATAAAAATGTGTATGTATTTTGTGAAAGTGTTAAATCATAACAGTAACTATTTTTATTTATTTTAAATGAAATGTTAAGTTATTATATTATAAAAAGTTGTGTTTATTGTGATTTTAAATGAACTGTTAGGTAATTATATTTATAAAATTGTGTATTAAATGTAATTTTAAATGAAATGTTTAATTATTATATTTATATAATGGTGCTTTTTAAAGTGTTAAATCATAACATAACTGTATTTGTATTTATTTTAAATGAAATGTTAAATTATTATATTATAAAAATTTGTATGTATTTTGTGAAAGTGTTATATCATAACGTAACTATTTTTATTTATTTTAAATGAAATGTTAAGTTATTATATTATAAAAAATTGTGTTTGTGATTTTAAATTAACTGTTAAATAATTATATTTATAAAATTGTGTATTTCATGTGTTTTAAATTAAATGTTAGGATGAGGTGAGCTTTGAGGACTGCCTGATTGTTGTGTAAATAAATCTGTTAAAAATGACTATTTGAGGTTTGCTTTTTTTTCTGGCTGCTGCTCATGGTAGTAAAGACATGCTAATTGCTAATTTTTGCAGCCAATGGTAACATGCTAATGTTAATTGCTAGCGCTGACGCCACTAAGATACATGATAATTGCTAACATGCTAATGCTAGCATTAGCCACTAAGAATAAAATACATGCTAATATTAACATGTTAATGCTAATTGCTAGCATTTTTAGTCACTAAGAATACATGCTAATGTTAACATGCTAATGTTAATTGCATCACTGTTAGCAATTAACGTTAGCCACTAAGAATTAAATACATGCTAATGTGCTCCAGTGTCTAAATAAACATGTTAATAATTACTAATTTTCTAGTTTGATTTGCTATTGTGTTATTTGATTTGCTATTGTGTTTTTGAATCTGCTGTTGTGTTATTTGATTTGCTGCTGTTATTTGATTTGCTAATGTGTTATTTGATTTGCTATTGTGTTATTTGATTTGCTATTGTGTTTTTGAATTTGCTGCTGTTATTTGATTTGCTATTGTGTTTTTGAATTTGCTGTTGTGTTATTCGATTTGCTGTTGTGTTATTCGATTTGCTATTGTGTTTTTGAATTTGCTGTTGTGTTATTCGATTTGCTGTTGTGTTATTCGATTTGCTATTGTGTTATTTGATTTGCTATTGTGTTTTTGAAATTGCTGTAGTGTTTTGCACTTCAGGGCCACCGTATCCATATGCTGTGTGTTGCAAATCCACAAGTTGTTCTTGGACACAGTATGGGCTGAAATATGTGCCACCAGAAACTGAATTTGAATCATTTATATTTGAATTTGAATTGCTTAACTTAAATAATTGTATTAAAAAAAATTATTTGAATCAGTAAATTTTAATTTGTATTGTTCAATGTGAATCATTGCATTGAAAAACTGAACCTGAATTGTAATTTGAAATTAAATTTATTAGTTTGGAACTGAACATTCAGTTCTCACAATTAAAATTCAGTTCTCACAATTCAATTTTAATTTTCTGTGACAAACATCCAGGTACTTGAGGCAGAGCAATCGATTGCGGATACACAGGACGCCTGTTCGGCCAGTCATCACCTACCTGTGTGTGCCACTGCAGTTGCCAGTGTCTGGGCCTGTTATGGGCATTTGTTTTTAGTTTGACATAGCATTGTATTTTTTAGATTCAGCACAGGAAATATTTAACATGTTTCTTTCGGCTGAATAGAAAGACAACTGATGTAGGACAATAAGGCCTGGCTTGCAGTGAGTGTTCCAAATGTACTGGATGGGGTTGAGGTCAGGTTTTTTTTTTAACCTAACTTTGTTCATGAAGTCATTTGTTCATGAAACAGGAAAGGTCTAAACACAAACTCTTAGGGTACAAGGTACGAAGCACAGAATTGTCAAAATATAATTTTTTGCTAGAGTATTAAGATTTCTTATGGCCTAGTTAAAAAATAAAACCATAAAAAACAGCCACACACCAAAAGTTTAGATGGACTGTCCAGATGCATCATTTTGTACTTGGTGTTTTTTTAATCTTTGTGAGTTCCTTTGTGTTAGTAAGGTTGTTAAAATTGTTCTACAGATGATGATGATGATGATGATGATGATGATGACGACGAATGAGACAGATACATGATATGCAGCCAGATTAATATTTTATTGACTGGGTAAGGCGACAAAAACAGAACTATTTATCTAACTGTCAGACAAAAGAAGTTGCTGATATTTATGTTTAAATAAAATACAATGCAGAAATGTAAGGATCAGTCTGATGTCATGTTTCCTATTGTCAACAAATCCTATGAAAAGATTACAACCAATAACATTTCAATATTTCCTGACTTTTTTTGCTGTGTTTGTGGGAGATTACAACAGGTTTAATACTGTCTTCTTAAATAATAAAAATGGACATTAACATAATCATTGCCATGATATCTATCATACCTAAAAAACAGTATATATACCATGCATTTTTGTAAACACAAAACTGCACAACTGTTTGGACATCCGTCAGCATTAGAAAAACTTGTCTCTATGCACAAAGAAGGTTTTCTATCAGTGATCACACACTAATCAATTTCTTTAGGGAAAATTGTGAATAAGGTCTCAATGAGCATTAGTGACTGTGTATACTTTCTCAAAACCCTACTATATAAATTCCACAAAAGCAGTTTTTGACCTCAGGCTTCAGCAAGAAGAAGCATTAAAGTGCTGGCTCATGCTGGTCGGAGGTGGGAGCTGTGTCAAGTCAAAGTACAAGAAGGGTGTTTTTAGGGCATTAAAGTAGTTAATGTTTACTCTGGTTGCTAAGAAACACAGAGGTAAGGTCCCCTGGTCCCCTGTACTCATCACATCCCCTTACTGTGCCAACATCCTTGCAGGCCAATCAATGACATATCTGGTTGAATGTCTTCCTCGTCTGACTGTACAAGAAGCTTGTTGCTCTCCTCACTGGCTCCTTCTTCTGCTGCGTCCTGGTTGGACAGTTGGTTTGTGAGAGGTGTTTGGTTCATTTGGCTTCTCAAAGATTCAGAAGAGCAGGATTCGAGATCTGGACCTATTAGAGAAGACAACTATTATTACTACACACATAACTACAGCATCATTAGTATAACTTAAAATATCAAAGTATCAAATTTAGACCAGACTTCCAGGGGAGGTGGGGTCATTTTAACATTCTATTCCAATGATCATTGATTTTCACACCTCTTCTGTTCAGAGAGTATATAATGTATGTGATTTTTCTCCCCAGCACTAATAATTGCAGAACCACTTACCTGCTGTGTTTCATTGCAATACCTGACCCTCCTATAATTTATACCCCATTCAGAGAGAATAATTGAATGTTAAATTATCAAAGTTACTAAATGCCTGCTGTGCAAAGCAAAGCATCTAGTAGCTAAACGTCCACTGACCAAAACAGCACACGAGGAATAACAACTGCACACAGACGTAGTGATAAAACATTTGATACAATTAGCAGCTACTGTATGTCTTCAGGTTGTAGAGTAACTAAGTAACAGGATTACCTGAGGTCAGTGATGATCCAGTACTGATGTCATCACTAGTAGAATTGAGGAAGTCATCCAAAGCCTCCTGGTCTGATATGTTAGTTACTGTTATCTGATCCAGAACACACATATCAACTCCTTCTGGCTCTACAAACACACACACACACACACACACACACACACACACACAATTATTACAATTATACCTGAAAACAAGCTGGTTTCCCCATCAACTTTGAAGCATTGAACTGATCAGCTGTCCAGAGTTCACGGACATGTCACAGAAACATGTCATGTGCCAGCCTGTTTCAAGACCTCAACGGTCATCCCTGTTGCCAAAAAACCAAGGACCACCAGATTTACCGTCTGATGGGGACAAGTCTGCTTCCAGGTGGGACACTGACCATATAGTGACCTGATGCAGCCAGAACAACTTGGAGCTGAATGCTCTAAAGACGCAAGTGTGCCTCACCTATGACTCCTTAATAAACACTGTGGCGTCTTTGTGCTTCTGGGGAACCATCATCACCCAGGACCTCAAGTGGAAGCTGAATATGCATGTCAAGGTTATGGCACTTCTACAGATACATCATTGAGTTCATCCTCACCTCCTCTGTGACCATCTGGTATGCTGCTGCCACTGTCAAGGACAATGGCAGACTGCAGTGTGTCATTCGGTCCACTGAGAAGGTGACTGGCTGCAGTTTTCCGTCTCTGCAGGGCCTGTACGCCTCCAGGACCCTAAGGAAAGATTGTGGCTGACCACTTCCACACTGGACACAAACTCTCCCCTCTGGCTGTGGTCTATCAGGACCAAAACCTCATGCAGCCACAAGAACAGTTACAGCTTTTTGTCCTGCTCCCAGAGTGTACTCCTGACAGGAGCACAGACTGCGGGTTGTTCTTTTTTTCTCCTCCCCTCTCCCCATGTTGTATCCCTTTTTTCTTCTTTCCTTTGGCTACCATACACTGTCCTGTCCTCCCCCACTTGTCATATTACATGTATTATTTGTATGGACAGACTGGTTTGCAATTTCGTTGTACTGTACTTGTACTGCTACAATGACAAAATAAAGCCCCTATCATCATCATCATCATCATCAGCTTTCCAGAGTGCCGCTGGCCTCATCAACAAGGGCCTCTTCTGACATTGACTCTAATCAGAAGCTCGGCGGTTCGATCCCATGTCGAAGTGTCCTTGGGCAAGATACTGAACCCCAAATTGCCCCCGAAGGCTGTGCCATTGGTGTGTGAATGTGTCCTCAAACTGATTAGCAGTTGGTCGAAAGACTAGAAAGGCGCTATATAAGTACAGTCCATTTACGATTACCAGTTGTAAATGATTGGGTCTCTGTAAATAATATTACTAAGAGTATAGAGACTATACTACTCTATTTGGAAAGTGTTATGAGATAACTTTTTGGCACTATATAAATAAAACTAAACTGAATTGAATGCCAGAGAGAAGTAACTGTGTCTGCTGTGTTAATGCCACTATGCACTATTAATGCTATACGCACACAGTATATCAAAACCAGACAAAACCACTAGTACTCCTGCTCTGTGTGACTTTGTGACTGTATTAATGATTTAAATTATGAGACTCACTCATGCAACTTGAAGAAAAACAAAAAAGTGGAAACTGTGCAAATGCCCACACAAAAAATAAAAAAGTTAACACAATGGTATTCAATAGATAATTGAATTAAACGTTCCATCATTATCTCATAAAGACCTAAATGTGTCATCGGATATAAAATATTTTCAGTGAGATTACAGAGTAATTTGGCCATTTCAATCACCAGTAAAGTTTTTTTCACCGGTTTTCATTGATCCGGAAACTTTTCCAGAGCTACTTGTTGGAGCAGCAGCGGCTCTCTATGGTCTCCGTCAAGGACACCGGATACACCGTGGGAAGCGAGCCGGTGCGCTCGTTAGACTGAGGCAGCGGGGGGTTCGCACTGCGCTCCCATCTATTCACCTGGCTAACGTCCGCTCGCTGGCCAACAAGATGGATGAACTGCTGCTCCTCAATACAACCAACACGGATTTTAACAGATCTGCTGCCTTGTGCTTCACCAAAACCTGGCTCGATGAGCACATCCCGGACACTTCTCTCCACCTGTCTGGATTTCACCTGCACCGAGCGGACAAAGTTACGGAGCTCACAGGGAAAAAGAGAAGAGGCGGAATCTGCTTTTACATTAACGAAGGTTGGTGTACTGATGTCACGGTCCTAAACAAATCATGCAGTCCTCACCTGGCTGCAGACCTCCACTGTCAAGCACCTACCTCCACTGTCACGCACCTCCATGATGCGTGATGACGTTTTTTGGGGTGTGTGGGGGTTTTGCTTGCAGGTAAAATGGCCACTTGCACCAGGTAGTGTAAATGAGGCCATACTTATGTAGAAGAAATAATAATGACTACGAAAGTACTGTCACAGAAATCATCGAGTCCAGTTGTGAGGTCTGCTGTGGTGGTGTGTTTATTAAGAAGCAGGTCGGCACACTGGTGAACTGACGGTCCCAGAGGGTGTCTGAGCCAGTGAGCTGACTGGGAGCAAATGAAGAGGAACATTTTTATATAGAAAATAGCCATGGTTATAAATTATGTAAATCGGGATGGAGCAAAAGGTGGGTGCGCAGTTTATTGCTCCGCGACAAAAAGAAGCTTGCTCTAGAGGCAGATGCTGAAAAGTGTGTTAAAATCACTGATATGTTTGCCACAGCAGGGCCTCCATCAGCTCCCGTCACTGATGACAGTGGTGCCGGTGGCACTCAACAGGAGCATGTTGTTGAACCTGCGGTAAGCTGGACTACTGTCAGAAAATGTATGAAATGCAACGAGTAGGATAAAGCCACCCAACCTATGATATGATGAATATGATAAAATGTCAATCAAATAATTCTGTCTATTGCCCTATGGCCAAGTTGGTTAATTTAATGCAGGTGAAATGAGCATTAGCGTTATTTTGACTGTAAGACATTGTAGGCTACACTTGGCTGGATGAGAAAATAAGCCTAGCTTAGTAGCCTACTTTTATGTCTTTCATTCTAAACGAAATAGTCTTAATGTAAGAAAACTTGTTCACCATTCACCAACAACAATAAGTCAGTGGGCAGCATTCTAATTTCATATTAGACTATTATTGTTTGTGGGGTGAGTACTAGGCTAGCTTATTGGCTAAGTTGCTTTTTTGTCCTGCAAATATAGCAGTTCTTTATGTAGCCTAGATGGTAGGGACAATGTAGGCTACATAACTGATAGAAAATCTCACTTTTAAAAATGATATCATCTTGCCCAAGGACACTTCGACATGCAGACCGCAGGAGCCGGGGATCGAACCGCCGCTCATCTGATTAGTGGACGATCCGTTCTGCCTGTGAGCCACAGCCGCCCGCTGAATGCAGCTGCAGGTATCTGTACATTCCAGTAAATCTAGCCTAGGCATATTTAAAGCCACCACCACTCACCAAAAATGTGAGTGAAAAGTGAAGAGTTAGCACTCTCAATTTCTTTGTTCAACTAGTAGTCCTTGGGTAAGCTCCTATTTAGGCCTGGAAAACAATGGGCTGTTTTATGTAGCTAGGTGGCTAAGGACAATGTAAGTTAACCTACAATGAAAGAAAATAACACTTTTTAAAATGACATAATTTTGTTCATTGCTAGTGTTATACAGAGTTGACCAGTTCAGAGTTCATTCCGGTGTTCAGCTTTATTCATCCTTTCTGACTGGGTAAGTTCACAATTTATTGAGTATCACTCTTGGAATATCTAGATCTGATCCATCATTTCTCGTCACTATTCTTTCTCTTTCTCTTTTTTTCCTCCCTGGAACACATAGGCACACCCAATAGAATGAATGCTGCCTTCAGATTCATTACTGTGATTGTGGTGCAGTGTATTTTTATAGTGTTAATAAATGACAAGTTTGGAATGTGTCCACTCTCACTGATTCCTGTTAAGTCATTGCATGGCTCAAGGTATGTTGTTTTAAAGACTTGCACAGTTGCACCGAAAAGACTGAAAAGATGTGTTATCAAATGTTGTGGGCTGGTCTGGTCCAAAATGCCAGGGCCGATTTTTTGTCCCAGTCCGCCCCTGAACATAGGTGCTGATTGGCCGAAGAGGCGTCCTGTCTATCTGTGATCGATTGCTCTGCCTCAACTACCCGGATGTTTGTCACAGAAAATTGAAATTGAATTGTGAGAACTGAATTTGAATTTTTGTGAACTGAATGTTCAGTTCCAATCCATGTATCATTCGTTCTTTCCATTTTCAATTGGCAATTAAATATCAAATAATAAAAAAATTAACTGGTTATTTTGTTTTTTGTTATAACACCAAAAACAAAAAAATGCCTGGTTTTTCATATTTCAATTTTAGGCTCAGATAAAAAATACAAAATGGAAAAATGGGCACAGAAATGGCTAAATGGTAACGTCGTGGCTACTATGGCGGCGCTAAAACCACACACTATTTTGATTGAGGACCTGTTTAACAGCGGTTTGACACACACCGAAATTTCCTGCACGTTGCAGCAGATGGGTATCCTGCAATGTTTGAAAGCCGAAAGTGGCCATGGATTTTTTTTTTTATGCACTGTTAACTTATCTCGTTATCTCGATATAACAAAGATCGTTTTCTTGTGATAACTAATTAATTATTTCGTTATTCAAGGATTCAAGGAGTTTTATTTGTCATTGCAACACATGTAAACATGGGATGGAACGAAATTGGTTTCCCCTGGTCCTGGAGCAGCCCAATATCAAATATAAAATAAAATATAAAAAGTAAAGGCAAATTTAAATTTAAGAAAAGTATATACAATAAATAGCAAAACAACAACAGTATAACACCATGGTGAGGTATCATCAGGTATTATCTCGATATAACAAAGATCGCTTTCTTGTGATAACTAATTAATTATTTCGTTATCTAGATATAACAAAGATCGTTTTCTTGTGATAACTAATTAATTATTTCGTTATCTCCATATAACAGAAAGACTTTTGTTTTCGTGGGATAATTTTTTCCTTGTGTATATTGAATGAATGAATTATGAATGAATGACTTCAACAACTGCAACAAAAGCTGCAGTAATCGGACAAGTGCGCATACAGTAGCACCTCTACACATGCACACACACACACACAGCTGCAAAATTTTGTGGCTTCCCTGATTCCTAATTCGTGATTTTCCTACACCTGTCCACCTGTGAATCCCCTATATATGTTCTTCCTGCCTGCTGTGATTTCATTCCCGTGTGATCAGCTGTGTCGGTGACGTCACAATAACATATACAACCCACCACACACACACTATCTCACATGAAACACAGGCAGAAAATGCATTGTGCCTTTCTGTTAGAGATGGCATTCGGATTAGTCCTCGTCATTTAGGGAGAAGACTAGCCTGGTTACCACTTGGGCGACGGTTAAGTGATCCTGCTGAGATTGTTCACTTCATTAGCAACAAGATAAGAGGACCAGGTCGTCTTCATGGTTACTGAATGATGCACGAGAGGTGCAGACTGTGGCTGGACTGTGCGTTACTCGAGACATGGTTCAGGAGGTTCAGTCACTTCTTGACCCAGAGGGTATACAGCAACAGAGAGGAACAAGACTTCGGAGAAGATCTTATAATGTCCCAGGGCCAATTATTTATGGCATATGGACTCCTAAGACTCCTGAATCCTGATGCGTTGATCCTGATGTGTGTTTTGCCAATTTTCATGTGAGATAGTGGTGTGTGGAAATCACAAATTAGGAATCAGCGAAGCCACACGATTTCGGGAGAATATTATCCCATGAAAACAAAAAAGTCTTTGTTATATCGAGATAATGAAATAATTAATTCGTTATCATGAGAAAACGATCTTTGTTATCATGAGATAATGAGATAATAAGTCGTTATCACAAGATAACAGTACATTAAAAAAAATCAAAAATCCATAGCCACTCTCAGCTTCCAAACGTTGCAGGATACCCATCTGCTGCAACGTACAGGAAATTTCGGTCTGTGTCAAATCGCTGTCAAACAGGTGTAGTTCTAGCACCACCATAGTAACCACTACGTTACCATTTAGCCATTTCTGGGTTACGTAAACCTGACCAATTTAATATTAAAATCAAATTCTGTCCTGCTGCCTGTTTTTCCATTTAATATTTTTTTTATCTAAGCCTAAAATTGAAATATGAAAAAACAGGCATTTTTTTTCGTTTTTGGTGTTAAAAAAAAATAAAAAACAAAATAATCAAATACATTTTTCATTATTTTTGATTACCAACAAATGATACACGGATTAGTTCCAAACTAATAAAGATTAATAATTAATAATTTAATACTCTTTTCATTGTTTTTTTCCGGTTTTATGAGTACAAACATTAGAAAAACAAAACAGACAACAAAACATACAAAACAAAAAAAGTCCCACCCCAAACAAACAGTGAGCACTGCAATATATATCTTTACATATTCACACACACACACACACACACACACACACACACACACACACACACACAGACAGTCAGGCCTCCCCTTCCAGAAAAAGATTATGAGTTATGGTTTCTGTAAGAAGGAATGCACCGGTTCCCAGATCCTCCAAAACTTGACTGATTTTTGGTCATGAGTCAACTTTTCAATAGGAATAAGAGCAGAAATCTGTGTTATCCACATGTCGACTGTAGGGACCTGGGGAGTTGACCACCTCAGCAAAATACATTTTTAGCCAGAAATAAAATAATTATCAACAAAGATTTGGTGTCCGCATGAAAGAAATTGTCTGGGGTATGACTGAGGAGACAGAAAGAAGAAGCCAGCAAAAATTGTTTACCAGTGACCTCCTGAATTACAGAGTGTACCCCTTTCCAGAAAGTCTGGATACAGTCACATGACCAAAACAAGTGAATAAATGTACCTTTATGTATTTTATATTTATAACAAAGGTTAGAGGTGTCAGGGAACATTCTCTGGGGGCGAACAGGTGTGTAATAGGTTCTAAAATTTTTTGTTCATGTATGGAGATTGAGGTAGATTTAGGGAAAACCCCACTACATATCTTGTTCCAGTCTACAGGATTAAATGTCACCTCCAGGTCGCGCTCCCATAACGGTGTCAAAGAGTCATAACCTGAAGATTCAAAATAAAGTAGTAAAGCATAAATCTTTGATATCAGTTTTTTGGTAGACTTAGCCAAAATTATTGTGTTCCAACTCTGACAGTCCCATGCGAATCTTGCCTGTCCTCAGAAGGGACCCAATAAAGTGACGAATTTGGAGATACTTATAAAAGTCTTTGTGAGAAATATTAAAATTAGCCCTAATTTGCTCAAATGGTTTAACAGTCGGAGTCCAGTAGGTCCATAAAGTTAGATAAACCCTTAGATGCCCACTTCATCAGACCAATACTCCTAAGCTGTGCTGGTAAATCTGGATTCAGAGCCAGGGGAGATCGGAAAGAGAAAACAGGAGGAATATTCTGGTATTTCCTAGCGTCTCGCCAAACTAGTAGTGGGTTATAAACAATTATGTTATTCTTGAGATGATTTAAATATAGATCCTATATTATTGATAAAGGGAAGGGAAGTAAGTTTTCTGGGATAACAAGATTGGGATTCAAGACCCAACCATAAGGAATCTTTCCTATTCAAAAACCAATCTGACATCATTTTAAGTTGTGCTGACCAATAGTATAGTTGTAGAGAGAGCAGGGACAGGCCACCGAGATCCTTTGGCTTAGTAAGTGTAAAGGACTTAACTCTTGGGTGTTTATTGTTCCAAATATAGCGAGATATATGAGAGTTCAGAGATTTAAAAAATGCAGAGGTCGGATAGCACGGGAGATTTTAAAATAAATAATTAAATCGAGGAAGAATATTCATTTTTATAGTGTTGATTCTCCCAAGGAGAGAAGTTGGTAGGGAGGCCCATTTTTTCAGATCATTCTTAACCCTTTGAATTAGAGGTGAGTAATTAGTTTCAAACAGATTATTTTAATTAGGTGTGGCAAAGATACCTAAATATTTAAAACCCCTCCTGGACACTTGGAAAGAAGATTGTATAGACATATCCCTGTGGATATTAAAGGGTGTAACAACCGACTTCCCCAAGTTGATCTTATAACCCGACAAGGCACTGAATGTGGCTATTGATTTCAGAACTGACGGAATTGATTTCTCAGGTTTCAATCAAATAAATGAAATTAGAGCCGAGTCCATTCCACCCGGTCGAAAGCCTTTTCGGCATTAAGGGAGACTATAAGTGCTGGATTTTTATGTGTGTTAAGATACTGAACAACATTAAGAACGTGACGTACATTGTCTGTGCCATATCTGGGTTTATTATTTTCGGAAGGATGTTTTCCAATCTCAGAGCCAATACGTTTGCAATAATTCTGAAGTCCACATTGAGGAGACTAATAGGCCTAAATGATGAACAGTCTAAAGGGTTTTTATCTTTTTTTAGAAGTAAACTAATAGAAGCGTATCTCCAGGAGGGTGGGATGCCATCTCTCAAGATACCATCAACGGCGGACATAAAAATTGGGTGGATCTCTGGCCAGAATTTCTTTAAAAATTCCAGTGGAAACTCGTTAGGGCCTGGACACTTCCCATAATAGTGGACATAGATTGGATTGCAGCCCAAACCTCCTCTGGGGTGAATGCAGCGTTTAAGCTGGAGCGATCCTCCTCCGCAATAGTAGGTAAAGGGATCTTGTTCAAATATGAAGCAATATCAGCCTCATCAGCCTTATCTGTACTATACAGGGATTTATAAAAATCCCAGAAAGAACTATTGACAATCGTTGGATCATATGTGACATCCCCATTCTGTGTTCTTATCATAATAATTGAGCGACCATTGTTTTGATTTTTCAGTTGGTGGGCAAGCAGGCAACTGGACTTATTGCCAAATTCATAATATTTCTGTTTAGTGTAAAGTAACAATTTCTGAACATGACGAGTATGATCCAAGTTAAGTGCAGTCTTAGCAGCGACTAGTGTCTTTAAGTTTGCTAGAGTAGGGGACTGCTTATGTATCTGCTCCAGCCTAGTCAATTCTTTTTCAAGATTCTTTCTGTTTTCCTCTAAGGCCTTGTTCTGATGAGAGCTGTAGGATATACAGTGACCTACAGCTCTGAGAATAGTTATATGTTGTTCAAGAATTGAACCCTTAATCAAAATAAATCTCCCCTCTGAGTCCTTTTCTTTTAATGTTACAAAATGAAGGGAAGGTTCTAATTTATAAGAATGGCTGTACCTTTTTTATTCTGTGAATGGGAGGAGAAATAAACTTTGCCTACCCAGTCCCTCTTAAGTTTCAAATGTTCTATATCAGTTTCCTGAAGTAATGCTATATCAGATTTTTGTTTTTTCAAATATGTTAAAATATTCTTCCTTTTAATTACATGGCCCAGTCCCTGGACATTCCAAATAATAAGTTTAAGTGAATTAGACATAGGAGCCACAAAGACAGAAAGTGATTAAATAGCAGGTGCTGAGTGAGAGGGAATTAATCAAAATGCAGGCAGTTGTATGAACAGACTAGAACATTTTTAAAGAAATTTTGAGTGTGCCTGACTCTGGCCCCGTCGCCCCCATACATTATTACTGTCACTGTCATTTTAGACAGACAAGTTCAAATTAAGTGCCAATAACTGCTAAAATGGCCGTTGCTGGGCTTCTGCCTTCTGACTCTTATTTTGAAAAAAGCCCCTCCCCCCTCTCCTCCCTGTCTGTGTGTCAGTGTGTGTGTGTGTGTCTGAGTAATTAGTGACAGGTGCGCGTGCGTGCTCACTCCCTCTCCCTCTGTCACCTAAGCAGACACAAAAGCTTAAAAAAAAAAAAAGGAGGGGATAGTCAATCAACTAGAAAATTTCTCAATAAATTTTGAGTGTGCGTGACTCTGGCCCCATCGTCCCCATGCATTATTATATAGCATGTCTTGCTCTGCTGTCCCCGTCTGCCATTTTAGACAGACAAGTTCAAATTAAGTGCCAAGAACTACTAAAATGGCCACTGCTCGGCTTCTGCCTGCTGGCCCCTCCCCCCTCTCCTCCTTCAAGCAGGCTGAGGTTGCCAAGCAACCAGGACCAACTGTAATCAGGAGAGCAGTTACTGCACCTGTTAGAATGTCAGTTACAAATCCTGACAGAGACAGAGAAAATGCTGAGACCTTCCCTCGAACAGGAACAATTTCTGGCTAAACCGTATTTCCAATCATTGAACCGACTTAACCACAAGCAGCATGAGTCCTTCCTGATCGTCTACATAGGCATTTTGTTTCAAAAAATGAAGAAATGTGCCCTTAGGAGCAAGAGAGAGAAACATTACTTCAGCTTTCCTGCAGAAAATTTCCTGCCTTTTGAACATGGGAGTATATGAGGCTGAGGATGGGAGTTGCTGCCACATATTTGTGTGTCACGCCAAAACTATATATTATTGGTGTGGGTCCCTTAAGGGCCCAATAAGCGGAAGAATAAGCCCGAGAGGTTTTAAAGAGTGTGCTCTTTCAGGCACACTCAATAGTAATAAGCGCGGTGGATAACATATAGTGTGTGCCTTGCACGCACACTCAATAAGCGTGGTGGATAACATATAGTGTGCCCCTTGCACGCACACTCAATAAGCGGAAGAAGAATAAGCCCGTAGTAGAGTATGAAATCACACTGAATATAATACAAAATGAGGATAAAAAAAACACACCTTATTCCCAAGGGAAAAAACTACAAGTTGTTCAGTCAGCTCCATTGATAATAAACTATTCTCTCAAAGTCCATGTGGTGGTCACAAACAAACAAAAAATTCACAATGTTCAATAGGGGCTCATGTGCATGTGAAGTCTGTCCTTTTCCATTGTAACTGGTAACAACAGAGATGCAGAAGAAATTACCTCATTTAAGGGTATCCACAAATGCAGACCCAGGGGTGTCATGGAGACACCGGAGGCGGGCTGGGTAGGCAAAACCACGGTATTTATTATGACGAGCTAGCGCTTTCCCCACGGTGTCAAATTCTCGCCGCCTTCGCAGGACCTCTGCTGACAGGTCGTGGTAGAACCGGAGCAGGGAGCCGCCATGATGGATGTTGCGTTTCTTTAACGCTGCTCTGAGCACAGCCTCTCTTTGGTAATATCGCAGAAACCGGACCAGGACGCTTCTCGGGGGCTTCTCTAGGCCGGAGCGGGAGCCGGGGCACGATGGACATGTTCAATCTCCAGCGGGGGGTAATCAGCAGGGATTAAAGTTGGTAATGTTGTCTGGCGGGACCGTTGCCCTCCGTTTTCTCTGGAAGGTTGATAATTTTTAGATTTTTGCGACGGCCACGGTTTTCTGTGTCGCCAATTTTCAGCAACAGCTGTTTCACAGTTTTTTCCACGACGGCTCTGCAGGTGTCATGGGCACTGTGGCTGTCCTCCGTGGCAGAGAACCTCTCTTCGACCTCCTCTACTATACTTTTATTTCGTACAGTGCCCCATCAATGGTGTCTAGGCGAGCGTCGACTGATTCATCCATGTCGTTCACCTGGGAGGCCACAGACTTTATTTCAGCTAAGATCTGCTCCATAGTTGCTTTATCAGATAGCAGTAGCTCTGGGATTTAGAATCACCTTGGTTGGCCTCACTCGGGACACGTGGGACCGTTTGTCGAGTGATTTCCTTCTTAGCGGCGGGACCCGACGGTGAAAAAATAGGAAAATCTTTATCGTGTTGCGGTTTGGGCATCGATGAGGTACAATTCGACCGACGGTGTTGAGTTTATATGGAAAAAAGTTATTAATTTATTTGTAGCCTGGACCGGACAAAAGTCTCAAGCATCTATCTTGATCCGGATCACATGACCAACCTCAGATTCAGTTTTTCAATGCAATGATTCAAACTGAACAATACAAATTCAAATTATGTGATTCAAATTCATTTTTTTTATGCAATTTTAATGCAAGCTCATTATGAACAACTCTTGACTCTACTGCACCTCTGAAAAAGAAGATAATTAATAGGATAGGATACCACTAGCACCATGGTATAGCCAGTGGACTCGCAAATTAAAGCAAGAGGCACATAGATCTGATCATAAATGGCGTGCCACTAAACTGGAAGAATCTCGCTTAGTCTGGAAAGATAATCTTAAAACATACAGGAAGGCTCTCCGTACTGCCAGAACAGCCTATTACTCTTCATTAATAGAGGAAAATAAGAACAACCCCAGGTTTATCTTCAGCACTGTAGCAAGGCTAACAGAGAGCCACAGCTCTTTTGAGCCATCTATTCCTTTAGGTCTAAGTAGCAATGACTTCATGAGCTTCTTTAATGACAAAATTATAACTATTAAGAGACAAAATTCATCACCTCTTGCCCTCAACAGGCACTGATCTGCAGTTTGGAAACAGCTGTAAAACCTGATATATATTTAGACCAGGGGTCGGCAATTAGCGGCCCGCGGGCCAAAACTGGCCCGCCATCAAATTATATCTGGCCCGCTAGATGACGTTGATTTATTAAAAAAAAAAAAAATTATATATATATATATATTTTTTTTTAAATATATCTTTTAAACCTCATGTTTCCTGTCAAAATACAACAATTTCACAGATTTCACAACATCTATTGAAAAGTAGCTGATAAGTAACGTGACAGCAGCCAGAACATCCTCGCAGCCTCTTTACCTGACGCACAGGTCGGAACACTAATTGGCACGTGCGTGCGCTGTAACCTGTGGAAAGTAAAAGCGTCCTGTGTTTCCTCTTGTGACGGACAACGTGAACAAATATTTTTCATTAAATGAAAAAACCAAAACCAAACAAGGTCGGCTCAAATATCAAATATGAATGTGAATGCACATCAGCGGCAGATCTGCGCTGCTGTATACATTAGTTACGGCACGTTGCTAGGGCAGGTTGCCTGTTTCATGACAGACGCAGTGGGCGTAAACGAAATCCGCGAAGTAAGTTTTACAATTATCATACATGTTTTAAGGCCGTAAAACCCCTAACCACAACTTTATACACCTTATTACACGCATTTTGTACAGTACTCCCTTAATTAATCAGGACGCAGAACACACGTGCGGTTCTCACTCAGCCAATCAGGACGCTTAGCCCCCCCCCCCCCCCCCCCCCCCGCGCGCGCGCGCATGGTCGTGGCCCGCGATGGAATTGTCAGAAAAAAATTTGGCCCGCGTCCAAACTTATTTGCCGACCCCTGATTTAGACTGTGTTTCTCCCATTTACCTTCTTCAGCCATCATCCTGTCTCTTAGATCCCATCCCAACCAGGCTGCTCAAGGATGTTTTACCTCTAGTTAGCCCTTCTTTATTGAATATGATTAATCTGTCTTTATTATCAGGATATGTACCACAGTCCTTTAAAGTAGTTATTAAACCTGATTAAACCTCTTCTTAAAAAGCCTACTCTAGATCCAGAGGTTTTAGCCAATTACAGACCAATATCAAACCTTCCCTTTCTCTCTAAGATACTTGAGAAAGCTGTAGCCAATCAGCTGTGTGACTTTCTCCATAAGAACAGTTTATTTGAGGATTTACTGTCAGGATTTAGAGTGCATCATTGCACAGAGACCGTACTAATCAAAGTTGTAAATGACCTCCTAATGGCATCAGACAAAGGACTCATCTCTGTACTTGTCCTGTTAGATCTCAGTGCTGCATTTGACACCATTGACCATCAAATTATTTTACAGAGACTGGAACATCAAATTGGCATCAAAGGAACCGCACTAAGCTGGGTTAAGTCTTATTTCTTCGGTCGATCTCAGTTTGTTCACGTCAATGATAAATCCTCCATGCCGACCAAAGTTTGTCACGGAGGCCCACAAGGTTCTGTACCAGGACTACTTCTATTCATTCAGTTTATATATGCTTCCTTTAGGGAACATTATTAGGAATCACTCTATCAATTTTCATTGTTATGTTATTGACACCCAATTATATTTATCGGTCAAGCCTGATGAAACCAATCAGTTAACTAAACTCTAAGCATGCCTTCAGGATATAAAAAGTTGGATGACCTACAGTTTTCTGATGTTAAATTCAGACAAAACTGAAGTTCTTGTAATTGGATCCACACACACTCACTCTCTCTCTCTCTCTCTCTCTCTCTCTCTCTCTCTCTCTCTCTCTCTCTCTCTCTCTCTCTCTCTCTCTCTCTCTCTCTCTCTCTCTCTCTCTCTCTCTCCTTTTTTTCCCTGTTAAAAGGGTTTTTTGTGGGCAATTCTTTTCCTCACTTGAACCGAGGGTCTAAGGACAGAGGGTGTCACTCCCTGTACAGATTGTAAACCCCTTAGAGGCAAAATGTGTTTTGTGAATTTGGGCTATACAAATAAAATTGATGGGTGATTTTAGTATACACCTGGATAATTCCTTCAAAGCATACACAAAAGACTATATTTGATTGACTTGTTTTGACAGGAACACACACATAGTGACCAATGCCATATACACACACTGGAGTGGTTGGCAGCAATTCGCAGCACCTGGGGAGCAGATGTTGGGGGTGCCTTGCTCAAGGCAAGGAGATGGACTACCACCCCACCAGTTCACCTTCCAATCTTCGAGCAGCGAGAGCGGGGATCAAACCGCCAACCTTCGGGTTATTGGACAACCCACTCTACCACTAAGCAACTCCATCTTTCCGGTCTGCCAAATAAATCACTCCACTGCCTTCAACTAATCTAGAACTCTACAGTCAGGATAATAACATGCTCTTGGTCCGCAAGCCATGTAACACCCTTGCTGATGCTGCTTCACTGGCTACTGGTTGCCGAGTTCACTATAAAATCCTACTTCTGGCGTACAGGGCCCTGCATAACTATGTTCCCACTGACCTCTCTGACCTCCTCCTCCTCTCTGAGATCTACACCCCTACTTGCTCACTGTGATCCTCCTCAACTGGTCTGCTCAGAGTACCTAAGATGAACCTCAATAGAGAGTTTATTCAGCCATATTGCTCATACACTGCGTAATTCACTTCCAGACACCAGGCAGTGTGAATACATTACTCAGTTTAAAAAGAGCTAGCATATGGACTATAGCATGTAAGATTTTTTTTTAAACAATTTTCTTTATTATTATTTATTTTATTTTATTATTTTATTTTATTCTATTAGTTATTTATTTTTATTGAGATATGTGACTGCTATTATTTTAATATTTTTCTTATCTTATCTGTTTCATTTGTGAAGTGACCTTGGGTGTCCTGAAAGGCGCTTGAAATAAAATGTATTATTATTATTATTTTACTGTCCCTTGGTTGTTACTTAGGTTAAGTTGCATATAATCGGTTGTGGTGGATGTCTACCAATGAGCTTGGGTCTGCCCGAGGTTTTTTTTTTTTTGTCACCAAGTGCTTGCTCATGGTGAAACTGTTGAGAATAATAAATAATATTATAAAGAGTATGGTCTAGACTTGCTCTGCATGAAAAGTGTCACGAGATAACTTTTGTTATGATATGGCGCTATATAAATAACATTTTATTTAATTGAGTATAATCCTATCAACACACAAAAGACTTCTGAACTGTGCTGAGTTACAACAATGTCGGGGCGTGCTCCTAATGAGATGACGGATGGTGTCCTGGGGGATCTCCTCCCAGATCTGGAACAGGGCATCACTGAGCTCCTGGACAGTATGAGGTGCAACCTGGCGGCATCCGATGGACCGAAACACAATGTCCAAGAGGTGTTCTATTGGATTTAGGTCAGTCGAGCATAGGGTTCAGTTGGTTCAATGGTATCAATTCCTTTACCCTCCAGGAACTTCCTGCAAACTCTCACCACATGAGGCTGGGCATTGTCGTGCACCAGGAAGAACCTAGGACCCACTGAAGCAGCATAGGGTCTGACAATGGGTCCAAGGATTTCATTCTGATACCTAATAGCAGTCAGGGTGCCGTTGTCTAACCTGTAGAGGTCTGTGCATCCTTCCAGGGATATGCCTCCCCAGAACATCACTGACCCACCACCAAACAGGTCATGCTAAATGATATTGCAGTGAGCATAGGGTCCACTACAGGGCGTCACCAGACCCATTCACATCTATCACATGTGCTCAGGTTCAACCTACTCTCATGTGTGAAATCACAGGGCGCCAGTGGCAGACCTGCCAATTCTGGTGTTCTGTGGCAAATGCCAGTTGAGCTCTAAGGTGCCGGGCAGTGAGCATAGGGTAGGGTCCACTACAGGACGTCGGGCCCTCAGGCCACCCTCATGAAGTCTGTTTCTGATTGTTTGGTCAAAGACATTCACGTCAGTGGCCTCCTGGAGGTCATTTTGTAGGACTCTAGCAGTGCTCATCCTGTTCCTCCTGCTGATGGGTTAAGGCCCTTCTACGGCCTTGTCCAGGTCTCCTAGAATAACTGACCATCTCCTGTAATCTCCTCCATGCTCTTGAGACTGCGCTGAGACACAACAAACATTTTGGCAATGGCCCATATTGATGTCCCATCCTGGAGGAGTTGAACTACCTGTGCAACCTCTGTACGGTCCACATACAGCACCATGCGACCAGTAGTGACACTGACCCTGACCCTAGCCAAATGCACAACTAATGAGAAATTGGTCAGAAAAGATGAGCAGGGAAAAAATGTCAGTGGCCTCCACCTGTAAAACCATTCCTGCTTTAGGGGTTGTCTTATTGCTGCCCCTCTAGTGTACCTGTTGTTAATTTCAACACCAAAACAGATGAAAATGATTAACAACACCCCCAGCTACTGACCTGACCAGATCAATATCACAGAAGTTGAATTGACTTGATTCTATACTTTGATTAAAGTATTTTTTTTAACAGTGTATTTGTTATATGTTAAGCATATCCCTGTAACTTTAACATGCTTAAAAATCTGTATTTCTACTGATGACTTTAATGGCTAATCATTGTAGCAAGCAAATGTGTATGGTATCAATAATAGTGACTTACCTCTATGCTGCAGGTATCCAGTCGACAAGTATTGTTTCATGTCTTGGTTAAAGGCTTCTTCATAGACTTTCTGTTGTTCTCTCAGTTTCTGCTGCATGGCCTGCTCCAGCTCTGCCACCTTCTGTGCATGCTCAGAATTCAGTTCCACTATAACATACAACACATTACTGTTTGATTCGGTTTGACCTGAATGGAATGGGACCTTAATTAGTATCATTAGTAGTGTTTACCCTACTATTTCTTGTCAAAATGATTATGAAAGGAAAATACTTTTTCATAGCACAATAAGTAAGGTAAGGTAATTATGTAGTGAGTATTGTGTAGTAAAACGCATAAGAAGCTTACCTTCTAGCACCTCCACCTCCCTCCTGTTACAAGATAAACATCAGACAAGTTCTTTTTAAAACCAAATGTCATCGGGCAAGTTAGCATTATGTCATTCGGCCTCTCTGATTAAACAGTACTTTGTTCCCTTGTCAAGCAGGGAGAAAGAAAAAATAAGTCGACAGTGATATATAACAAAAGACATCAAGACAGATCAGTGCTGAGCCATACACATTTGGCTGCCTTCAGACCTTGCAGGACAGAGCTAGTCTGCTTTTGTTTTTCAGTTAGTCTAAAAACTTTTAAAACTTCTGATTTCCTATTAGGTAGCACGGCTTACAAACAAGTGCTGATGCAGCATAATCAGACCTCATTTGCAGGTTGCTGTGACAACACCAATGGGGATGAGCTGTTAAACCTCCATTCAGTATGTACAGTAGTAGCAACTTAAAAGTTCCCGTTCAAGCTGAACGCCAGCTGAATGGCAGCCGTCTTCCAGCTGACTTCCAGCCGGGTCCCTGCAAAGTCCCGTGAACGGAGTGACCCCCCTCCTTCTCCCGGGCGTGTCTATTTTTTACTGTAACTCCACCCATTCATGTGATTACAGGGTATGACCAGGAGATGGCGCTTCTCTCACAGAACTTATTTACAGTTGTTCTACCTGGAGATGACGTAGCTCACACACCTCGTTAGCATTCTCGTTGCTCAACCTTTTGTTTGCGCTTACAGTAACGGGCTTTTTGGTCTCGCAGTGTCACAGATCACAGAGCGAAAAAATGCAGCTGGTTTGACTACTGCATACTATACAGTAGCCGTATCATGATTTGAGCGTGTTCATGAATTGAAATTAAATTTAAGGTGTTTATATCTAACATGTCAGCATTCACCAAATCAACAACATCTAGTCTGTTCTTTCTTTACTAGCGGTGGGCCGTTATCGGCGTTAACGTGCTGCGTTAACGTGAGACTCTTATCGGGCGATAAAAAAAATATCACCATTAATCTATTCTCAAAGCTGTTCCAGCCTCTCAGGTCGCTTTTTTACTTTTTTCTCTTTTGTTCGTTTTTGTTTTCTTCACTGTAACTCTGTGGAGTCCTGATCTCTATAGCAGTTTAGAGAGTTTTGTGCTTTTGTCGTGTTTTTCTCGTGGTTTTTCTTGGTGTTGTTTTTAAATGCCGCTTCCACCTGGACAGCTGCCTTTGTTTACTCAGAGAAACAGCTGATCGCGCTAATGCCGGCCGGCATTGGCGCGATCAGCTGTTTGATTGGCGCATTAATCTATGGCCACCACTAGTCTTTGCATAATTACAGGAGCGTCTCTTCTCTTGTGTTCGCGCCTCTCTCTCGTTTATCTGCATGTAAACAACAAACTAACCCTTAAAAAAGTTACAAAAAACGGTTCGGACGTCTCAGGGCTGCCAGGCCTGTGTGTCAGACCTGCAGATACAAGCGATGGTTTATTTTTAATTAACAGTTTATTTGGAGGGGAGGGCTCGTTGTTATTGTGCGCACATAGAGCTGCAGGAAGCCCTTTGTTATGCAGGTATTTACTGTAGTGCACGCTTTAGGCCAGGTAAACCATACAAACCTCATTAGCATCTCATTGTTTGCACTTGATGGGCTTTTTGGTCTCCCAGTGTCACAGAGCGGAGAATGCAGCTGGTTTGAGTACTGCATACTATACAGTAGCCTTGTGATTTGAGTGTGTTCATGAACATGAATGACTCCTTTTCATTGTCGTCCATTCCATAGGCTAAATGGCGTAAATGGAAAGAATATTGTAGTGACCCGGAACAATGAAACTACGAAGCAACTGGTTTTGCTGGACTTTATTCCTAATCTGGAACACAGGCTCCTGTGGCCGTAGCCAACGGCAAAAACAATAAAACCAGGCAAGCACAGCAGCCTATAACATTAACACATTAGCTACTTCGTGCCCCTCATCGCCATGGCAACTGCCATGACTGACAGGCTTCACAGCCTCTAACAACGCCACCCCCCCAGGCGTCACCCCATACACTGCAGCCTAACTTACTGAACACAACTCAACAGCCACAGTGTATACACAGCCCGTTACAATATGTATGAAATAAGTGAAGTATGTTTGGTCTTAATAAAGTTTGCAGTATATATGTTATGTTTTTATTCTACATGGACACCACTGTTTATTTTCCACTATGCCTCCCTCCATTATAATAATACACGGCACAGCTTTTTAAAGTCCAGAGAGAAGTCTTTTCAAAAGTCCACGGTGACTCTCGTTTGCCAAAACGTCTGTATGTCCTCGACGAGCTCCTGTTTTGTGCCTGGCTTAGCCTCCTTGCGAATAAAGTGTTTCATGGAATGCCTAAATATATGTTTGATGGTTTCGAAAGCTTATACTGCAAACTTTATTAAAACCAAAAATACTTGATTTATTTCATACTTGATTCACCCGTAATTCTTTCGATTTGCGCTTTACACCATTTAGCCTATGGTCACTGTTTAAATCAACAACATCTAGGCTATGTTACGGACGTTACGAGCGGAGTTTTCTTTAATAACGCGTTTATGTTGGCATGTTCTTGTTGCTGCCTCACTGTTATCTTATCACAACTTTTTTTTTTTTCCATCAACTGATCCGCTGATCAGCTCACCCCGGCGTATCTGTTCAGATGTGTCTTTAGACAGTCGACGGTGAGAGCGGAACATCACTGCTCCTCCCCCTGGACAAATGAGGCATTGCATCTGGTTTTCACACAGACTGCTTAGGGGCGTTTCCAGTCGGGGCCTCACTGACTACGTCATCGCGGGGGATTACATTCCGGTCACGCACCAGCCAAGCACCGTGACAGGACCTGTGACGGACCAGCCACGGTCCCGTCACGGTTCCGTCACGGAAACACGGGAACTTTTAAGTTGCTACATCTGTAAAGTCATCACTGATTGGATGAGGCAGATAGCCACTACGTCTTCTGAAATTCTAGCCATTTCCTGTCTTGGAGTCTTGAATGGTACGCAGGTTAGCATTCGAGACCCTTTTCACAGTAGCCTTTTGACATGAAATAGTAGGTTTAACACAGGGGTTCCCAATGATAATAATTAAGGTTCCACTCCAATTATAACAGCAGAGACTTTCCAGTAAACCAACATGCACCACAGCAGCACCCTGACTGTGTTTGACCTGAATGGAATGGAACCTCATTTACTATCATTGGCAACACCTTACCCCACTATTTCATGTCAAAATGGCTTCTGTGCAAAAAGATCTATAATCCTTTTTGCAGTCCTAAATTATCTGTTCTGGAGTGTTTTTCCGCCCAAAAAACAGTAAAGTAACAGTCTCTTGAGATGCAGTCAGTGTAGTGCAATCTAGAGGAAGAAAAGCAGAAGGAAGTGCACACATGGATGCTGGATGAGATTTGTGTCACCTGCTGCTTTCTGTCTGTCAAGAAGGTTGTTTAGGTAAAGGGTGGACACAGGAAACGCACTACCCCCGACTGAAATGAATGAAGAAACCTCTGTTTGAACGCCTGATCCTGTGTGAATCCGCGCTTAAGTATGTGTCAGTTTTTGACACAGAGTGTAAAAACAAGGTTTAACTGATGCTCAGAAAGCACTTAGGTCAGTATGTGAGCTCTACTTAGGCATCTGTTATACTATCTCAAATTTCAAAATGAAAATCATTTATACAAAAAAAACAAAAACTCACAGGACACCAGCGTATTTCATACCTCTTCTTTTTCTTATAGACATCGAGTTCGTTGATATGATGTTGTTTAAATGTCTGCTGTTCACATTGACAACACAGAGTCTCCAGATATACCAGTCTGCTCTCCATCTCCTCAAAGTCACCTTCCAAATGTGCTGGAGACACACAAAAACACACACACACAGACACACCTCAGTTAAGCTCATTTAATAGTACTACTTTGCTTTCCATCTCCCATTTCAGAGAATTTCTATATTAAATTATTTATTTTATTTTATTATTTTTGGTATTTTTATCATTGCAGTATTTCATTAATGTAACTCTGTAAAACTGACCATCCAACATAATTAGTAACTGAACACTGATCAGCCAACTGTGCAGAGGTGGAGCCAGGGTCTGAACCTCTCCCTCTAGTGCTTTTTAGCTATGATTAGCAGCTGGTTGGTTGGCACATTAGTCCAATGTCCTGAACCCTTTATCAGACAGTTTTGACACTAGGAGGCTGAAATTTGCTGAGGAGGTCAACTGTTTGTGAAGTTGTGTTACGGATGCATGGAGATAGGGATACAGGGACGACCGTAAGCTTTTAGTGGCCCTAAGCAAGATTTTGTTTGTGGCCCTAAAACTGTGCAGTCAACAAAACGTACACATTTCTAACCCTCGTTGAGGGTTGGCAAATGAAAAACAACAGTAACATTGTGTAAAAAAAAGTAAATGAAGGTGAAAGAGGTTCTCCTTGTGTCAGAGACTATTTTCCTGTTGAGCAACATAAGTCTATGTCCATGTTTTTGCCAATACTTTACCACTATACTGTAGCTGTATGTTACAGATAATACAGTCACTTTTAAAGCAATACTGTGTCATTTTCTGCCATTAAATAACAGATTTTAAATCAAATCAAATTTTATTTGTATAACCCAAAGTCACAAAGTACATTTAACTCGGAGGGCTTTACAATCTGTACAGGGAGTAACACCCTCTGTCCTCGGCTCGAGTGAGGAAAAACTTGCCCACAAAAAAAAAAAATGTTGATCTAAATTTGAGGCCACGGTAGTCAAATACCTTTTATTTTTTCACTGATTTTTCTCCCTGCTCCTCACTCTAGCTGATGATGTCATCCACTCTAGCACAAACATTCCGCCACATACACACCCATTATAAACCCAGAAATTTGACTAAAAACCTGCTCAACTTTGAGCCTTGATAGTTTAAAAACGGTAAAAGCTGTCGATGAGTGTAGTGAATCCCTGAAGAGAAGGCAAGCATACCTACGTTTTAAAGTTTAAATGAAGTCTCTCGGTGAAAGTATGCCAGAGCAGTTCATTGTTGAAAATGTCTGTTGAAATGTATTTTTTTTCGGGCCTCCCATTTCATTCCCTATGGGAAATTTTTCGCAGTGTTTCGCGAATAAATTTGCGATTCCCATAGGGAATGAAATGGGAGGCCCGAAAAAAAATACTCTTAGAAAAGTCATAGCAATCGATTGAAACCGGGTCACTCACTCTAGCTCTGGAAAGTTCTCGCAATACACACCGTTTAATTTTTTGGCTTCGTTTTTGTCGATTTCTGGCAAAACCGAGTCCCGGCCGAGCCGGTCGTTTCGATACCCGTTTTGTGTATGTGCGACAAAAACTCTGGGAGGAGTAGCGAGACAAAAAAAGGGCGTAAGAATAACTAGAAAATTTCTAAGGAAATTTTGAGTGTACGTGACTCTGGCCCCGTCGTCCCCATACATTATTACTGACACTGCTCAGCAAATTCAGTACTAGAAAAGAAATTTTGAGAGTGACGAGTGGGCTGTTGCTGAGGGTCTGTATCCAAAAAACACACCTCAAATAGTCATTTTTAACATGTTTATTTAGACACAGGAGCAGCTAGCGCTTACATGTTAGCAATTAACATAAGCACGTTAACATTAGCATGTTAACGCTGATGCGCTAACATGTTAGCATTAGCATGTTAACATTAGCATGTTAACATTAGCATGTTAACATTAGCATTTTAACATTAGCATGTTAACAGTGATGCGCTAGCAGTTAGCATTAGCATTTTTAGCATTAGCATGTTAGCATTAGCATGTTAACATTAGCATGTTAACATTAACATGTTAACACTGATGCGCTAGCAGTTAGCATTAGCATGTTAGCATTAGCATTTTAACATTAGCATGTTACCATTAGCATGTTAACACTGATGCGCTAGCAGTTAACATTAGCATGTTAGCATTAGCATGTTAACATTAGCATGTTAACGCTGATGCGCTAGCAGTTAACATTAGCATGTTAGCATTAGCATGTTAGCATTAGCATGTTAACAGTGATACACTAGCAGTTAGCATTAGCATGTTAGCATTAGCAGGTTAACATTACCATGTTAGCATTAGCATGTTAACACTTATGCGCTAGCAGTTATCATTGGCATGTTAACATTAGCATGTTGGGGAGGCTGTGGCTCACAGCAGAGCGGGTCGTCCACTAATGGCCACACCGTTTGCCCAAAATTCATCATTTTGATAACTGTTACTCAGGAAGTCTATGTGAACACACCTACCAAGTTTGAAGGGACTTGGATGAAATCCCTAGGAGGAGTTCGTTCAAACAGGACCTCTTGTCAACCAGGCCGAAACACAGAAAATGGCGCTTTTCATTCTTAAATATCTTGCTTCCTGTTCAGTCTTAGCCCATTGCTCCAAGAGAGTTTTTTGTAGGTCCTGGCATGTTCTACAATTCGGCTGAGTTTCGTGACTCTGTGGCCAAAACTGTGGCGGGTAGAGTTGTCACGATACTAAAATGAGTAACCACGATACTATACCAGACAAAGTATCGCGGTTCCGGGTATTATCGCGATACTGCGGCCTTTTTTTATTATTATTATTTTATAAACTGCAATGTATTTGTACAAGTTAGTTTGAAACAACGACGTTTGTTTTTTAAGCTAAATTAGTGTTGCCACTGACGAAGACGCCACGGCAGACTCGCTGCTCGGGCCCGGTGCTTCTGCCATGGTGAGTGTGTTGTCTCGTGTCTGGGCGAGACAGAACTTTAGCTTGTTGTTTGTTTTGAAGCGAGTTTCTATCGAAGTGGAGCTGTCTTCGCGGAGTTCGTTCTTGCCGGCAGAAACACACGAACAGCCAATCAGCTAACAGACGGGCGGACCCAGCGTGCGGAAACGGCCTATCATATCCCTGGACGTCACCAGTAACAGGCAAACAGCCAATCATTCAGCAGCTGTGTAGTTCGGTTGCGGTTCCATGTTGGTTTGTTTACAAAGGAGTAGCATGCAGTGAGAAGCCGGGAGGAGAGCAGAGGCGGCCGCTATGTAGCGGAGACTGGCACCGGTAGTATAGTAATCCACGGTAGTACCGTCGTGTAAAATTTCTAGTATAGTAGCGACGGTTATGATTTGGCACCGCGGGGTACCGTGTATACCGTGGGTATCGTGCAACTCTAGTGGCGGGGCTGTTCCACTGAAAAATTCAAGGGGGCGCTATAGAAAGCTTTTGCACCGGCCCCTTATCAATTATGCAGCCGAATTGTGCATAATATTGGTCTTAACAACCCCTACATAAGACAAAAAAGCAAAAATGCAATTTTGTTAATTACAGCGCCCCCTAGTGGACAAATGACACCAAATTGTATTGGCACACTTTGGGGCGGGTCTCGATACCCGTGGCCGAATTTGGTCTTCGGAGGTCAAAGCCTTGCCGAGATATGAGCAAATGTCCTGTGATTGGCTAACATGAAAAGTTGACATCAACTATCAATGGGGCAAGCCACAGTATCTGTGGATATCACAATTTCATTTCAAATACAAACACTTCAGGAGATATGAGCAAAAACAATGTTTTGCTAATTATAGCGCCCCCTGGATTGGCCAAAATGAAAAGTTGACATCAACTATCAATGGGGCAAGCCACAGTATCTGTGGATATCACAATTTCATTTCAAATACAAACACTTCAGGAGCTATGAGCAAAAACAATAGTTTGCTAATTATAGCGCCCCCTGGATTGGCTAACATGAAAAGTTGACATCAACTATCAATGGGGCAAGCCACAGTATCTGTGGATATCTCAATTTCATTTCAAATACAAACACTTCAGGAGCTATGAGCAAAAACAATAGTTTGCTAATTATAGCGCCCCCTAGAGACGAAATGACACCATATTTGTTTCCTGGACTGGGGACAGTGCCTCGAAGCATGACATCAAATTTGGTTCCGTTTCGCCAAAGCGTTCCTGAGATATGAGCTCACATTGAATTCGGCGCCTTCGCCACAGATTATTTCTTTCAAACAGCCCCGCCCACAGTTTTGGACAAGAGACTTTTTTTGTAGGTCCTGCCATGTTGAACAAAGTGTCTGAGTTTCATAATTCTGTGTCCAAAACTGTGCTGTTTGAAAACAAAATTCCAGGGGGCGCTATAGAGCGCTTTTGCCCCACCCCCTCATTAATTATGCAGCCGAATTGTGCATCATATTGGTCTTAACAAACATAACAAGTTTCAGACAGCTCTGACAAAGTATATGATAGCCGCACAGTTTTGCCCGAAAATCAGCCTGAAAGTCAATGGAGTCTGTTTTCTTGTGAAAAAATCGGCAGCGTCCATTTTGACGCACCGTAACGGCCACGCCCTCTGATAAAAAGTTGTGATTTTGATCACTTTTCATTGTCGAGGCCTTGAGAACACACACGCCAAGTTTCAAGCACATCGGATGAAATCCCTAGGAGGAGTTCATTTAAATGCGACCGGAAAACCGGAAAAGTCAAAATTTGAGCAAAATTGGACACCGTACGCTTCACTGTAGCCCGGGGCACCAAGAGACTTTTTTTGCGTCTGGGCATGTTACATACTCCTACCGAGTTTCGTACACGTGGATGAAACCGTGGCGAGGGCCAATAGGGCCTTGCTGGGTAAGTTTTCCGTTTACTGTAGTGTAAGAGTTACAAAATAATCAACATCTAGCAGTATTTGGTTTTTTATGACATTCAAATATCTACACAAAAATAACATTCTAGTAGAGTAAACATTCAGTGTCAATGAAAAAACAGCCCTAGAATGTGGAGACTAAAATGTGGACATATTGCCAGACTGACAAAACATCTGAACATCACTGTTAACACAAATGCAAAGTAACTTTTCATTTTGAGGCACTGACTTTTTATGAGACAATAACTTTGTTCTGAAAAAATAGTTTAATGTTATACCTTTTTCAGGTTAGCTATAGTGTTGTGCTGTGTCATATAAGCTGTTAGACAAATATGGCTAGAGCTTTGACACTGTTACAAGAAATCATCAAGAAAATCAGTCAAATCATATAAGAAAACTAGTGGTGGTGTTGCCTGCCTTTATTGTCCAGAAATGAAACAGACTTCTTACCTATGTTAGTAGTGATGGCATCAAGTTCACTGATAAAGGCTGGCAAACTTTGCAATTGTTCTTGTAATTGTGTCAGAGCTGTTCTTCTTCTCTCCCAGTTTGCAGAAAGCATGACAATGTCTCCATCTATTGCCTTACAAACACACAGGGGTAAGATGGAGCAAAATGGAAAGCTGCTGTAAATATAAGCTGCAACAACACAATAAACAGTAACAAACTCATCTGCTATCACAGTTAAACCTCTCTTAGAATAAACATAATAGCTCCTGTCACAGAGAGTTCTTTTCAGTGTTTGACAAATGCATAAACATGCACCAGTTTTGGAGAAAATGTAAGTTATTTAATTGTCTACGTTTTATTATGAACATACAATTGAATTTTCTATATAAAGATCCAGGGATCCAGAAGAATAAAATTGTTTTTGTTAACACAGCCATTCCTCTATCACAATGACAAATTACACTCATAATCATTAATGTCTGCAGAACAGAAGAATACTGAGCCTACCTCTGCAGCCTGAGCACAGTCTTTAGTTCTTTTATGGAGCAGAAACCAACTCTCCTCATACCTACAGGATCAAATTTAAAATACAGAAACACACCCTCTATATACAGTACATCAAAGCTGTTAATGTGTTATGTGTATATGCTGCTGGACACCTTAATTTCCTTCGGGATCAATAAAGTATCTATTTATCTATCTATCTATCTATCTATCTATCTATCTATCTATCTATCTATCTATCTATCTAATAAATAAACTTTGTGTGTGTGTGTGTGTGTGTGTGTGTGTGTGTGTGTGTGTGAGTGTCAAAGAGAAACCTGTTGAGGATTTCCAGTCCAGCACTAAACTGAGGAAGGGTTTCTTCAAACCTGAACAACAAACAGGAGAATCACAAAATATTACACTGATTATCCATCTATACATCACACATATATTACTTTATATATATTATACTCAGATAATAAAACTTTTTTTCATTATACAATGCAGGAAAATGGAAAAATGGAGAGAGACAGAGAGAAAGAGAGCGTACTGGTTACAGTGTGTTGTGGTCTCAATGCCAGTTTCAGAACTGTTACACACTCACGCACAAGTGCACATACACAAAGACCAGTTTTCAGCACACCTTGGACGCCTCCTGACTTTAGTGTCTCTGGATTTATCTCCAAAGGTCTTCAGGCTGGAGGAAGGGAAGGAAGAGAGAGAAATGAAAACCTTGTCTACTACCAGTACCCCTGACTCAGCTCTCCTGCTCCACACACACTCCATTCACCTTTAAATTCCTTGAAACTTACATCCGACACTTACATCTGATCACCTGGTCTCACCACACCCACCAGCTCATGAAGAAAGCCTAGTAGAGACTGTATTTCTTGTGTCATTGGGAAGGCCCATAACATAATAAAGGAGAATACACACCCACAACAGAGTCTGTTCTCACTTCTGTTATCAGGAAGGCACTACAGGAGTGTGAAATCTAGGACCTTTAAATACCTTTTATCCACCGGGCATCAGGCTCTTGAACAGTATAATTCTCATCACCATCCCCCACACTCAATCAATCCAACTGTAATGTCAGAGTACCTTATTTCTTCCTTCTATTGTGGTTGTTGTATAAAGGGAGTCAGGGAAAATAAGAATTTAATTATTGTATAAACCATGTGTTTTTATTTCTTTTTACTCCCCAACCCCCCAAGCTCCCTCTCACACCTGGAAAACATTCGAGGCACTGTGAGGAGCATGTTTTTTTAATTTTCAAGACAATACACAATACATCACTGCTGAGTGAGAAGCTAGAAGGGGCTAAAGTTGACCGTCATCTGGCTGCATGGACAACTACCATCGCCAACAGACCATGTGAGGCTTCATGACTGCGTGTCTGGTATGGTGATTAACAGCACAGTCCCACGGGATACAGTACTCTCTTTTCTCTTCACCCTTTACACACTGGACATAACACTGACAGCTGTCACACTATTCATTTGAGTGGGGGCAGGGCATTAGGGACCAGCTCGGAAAAAAACTTGCGTATATACTACCAGTCAAAAGTTTGGACACACCTTCTCATTTAATGTTTTTTCTTTATTTTCATCACTATTTACATTGCATATTCTCACTGAAGACATCAAAGCTGAACACAATGAACACATATGGAATTATGTAGTGAACAAAAAAGTGTGAAATTACTCAAAACATGTTTTATATTTTAGATTCTTCAAAATAGCCACCCTTTGCTTTGATTACTGCTTGGCACACTCTTGGCATTCTCACGATGAGCTTCATGAGGTAGTCACCTGAAATGGTTTTCCAACAGTTTTGAAGGAGTTCCCAAAGATGTTGAGTTGTTGGCCCTTTTGCCTTCACTCTGTGTTCCATATCATCCCAAACCATCTCGATTGGGTTTAGGTCAGGTGACTGTGGAAGCTAGGTCATCTCGCACAGCACTCCATCACTCTCCTTCTTTGTCAAATAGCCCTTACACAGGCGGGAGGTGTGTTTGGGGTCATGTTGAAAAATAAATGATGGTCCAACTAAACGGAAACCGGACGGGATGGCATGTCGCTGCAGGATGCTGTGGTAGCCATGCTGGTTCAGTGTGCCTTTAATTTAGAATAAATCGCCAACAATGTCACCAGCAAAGCACGCCCACACGATCATGCATCCTCCTCCATGCTTTACGGTGGGAACCATGCATGTAGAGAGCATCCGTTCACCTTTTCTGCGTCGCACAAGGACACGGTGGGTGTAACCAAAGATCTCAAATTTGGACTCATCAGACCAAAGCACATATTTCCACTGGTCTAATGTCCATTCCTTGTGCTTCTTGGCCCAAACAAATCTCTTCTGCTTGTTGCATTTCCTTAGCAGTGGTTTCTTAGCAGCTATTTGACCATAAAGGCCTGATTCACGCAGTCTCCTTTGAACAGTTGATGCAGAGATGTGTCTGCTACTAGAACTCTGGGTGGCATTTATCTGGGCTCTAATCTGATGTGCTGTCAACTTGCGACATCTAAGGCTGGTGACTCGGATGAACTCATCCTCAGGAGCAGAGGTGATTCTTGGTCTTCCTTTCCTGGGGCGGTCCTCATGTGAGCCAGTTTCATTGTAGCGCTTGATGGTTTTTGCGACTGCACTTTGGGACACATTCAAAGTGTTAGCAATTTTGTGGCCTGACTGGTCTTCAGTTCTTAAAGTAATGATGGACTGTTGTTTCTCTTTACTTAGCTGATTGGTTCTTGCCATAATATGAATTCTAACAGTTGTCAAAGCTGTCAGCTGTGTAGCAACCTGACTTCTGCACAACACACCTGATGGTCCTAACCCCATTAAGAAGGCAAGATATTCCACAAATGAACCCTGACAAGGCACACCTATGAAGTGAAGACCATTTCAGGTGACTACCTCATGAAGCTCATCGTGAGAATGCCAAGAGTGTGCCAAGCAGTAATCAAAGCAAAGGGTGGCTATTTCGAGTAATCTAAAATATAAAACATGTTTTGAGTTTTTGAGCTTTTTTGTTTACTACATAATTCCATATGTGTTCATTCATAGCTTTGATGTCTTCAGTGAGAAATTTGCAATGTAAATAGTCATGAAAATAAAGAAAAAACATTAAATGAGAAGGTGTGTCCAAACTTTTGACTGGTAGTGTATGAGCTGTAACAAGTGCCATTTTTACCTCATGCATGTATATAGTGTTCTGTGTTACTGTGTTATTTGTATGCTGCTGCAACAAAAGAATTTCCCTTTGGGGATCAATAACGTACTAGTTACCACAATGTACACTGAAACATCTTCCACTTATGCTTATTTTTCTTTCATAATTAAATTAACTAGGCCTACTATGACAAATGACATCCAAGAAGACTGAGTCATGTTCTGTGTAGAACAGTACAAAATCACACCAATAGAAAGAACCACTCCAGCTACATCCAGTTCCAGACCTGCCTTGGTTGACTGCAGCAACATCTTTGTTGTTATCTTTAGGTCACACAGGGTCATATATGGGCCTTGAGGTTATAGACAGTGACAGCACTAAATCATATCGAAGAAGACTCTCTCTCTCTCTATTATGCGAGGCCACTGTTTGGATTGCTGGAGAGATTTCTGGATCGTGCAGTAGTGACCAAGGTTGAAGAAACTGAATGTTGCCTTCGTAGACATAATAGATAGCTTGCCATTGATGTTCCATTAACATAAACAGACAACAGTGGCTCCAGACTAGAATGTGCTGCCAAAGCCAATAACATTATATGAAGACTGGAAACAATAAACACTGAGCAGGTCTAGGCCGAAGTGCCTACAGACAAGCTACCTTCTACACTCAGTTTGTGTTAAAACATGAGGCCATACCGCAGTATGAGGCCATTGTATGAACCTCAGGAGTAGTGGATGTGTGCCACACAGTGTCAAAATACAGCCAGGTGGGCTCACACAGATGATTTTTGTAGTTTGATTGTAGAAAGTGGCTTTCAGAATTCCCATTGCTGACACAGAAACAGCAAATATTTTTAAAAAAATTCTATACTGTTTTTTTCGTTTGTCATTATTGTTTCTTTTATTACAGAACGGATGTTGACTTAACGGAGGACTAAAGCTCACTCGAAGCCACATGACGGTCAGCTGAATGCAATAACCAGGAACCTCTAGAGCATCGTAGGACAATAACAAACCAAAGCTCAACGTCGTAACGTCAAAATGATATTGACAATAAATGTAACTAATTAAGTAATTCGACGAGTTGTGCACTAGAAAAGATCGTTATGGGCTACGACAGAACAAGAGGAAACTGAAGACTGTAGTTAGCTAACGTTATAACTACTATCGATGCTAATCACATATCCGCAGTGCAAATTCCGCAGAGTTATTAATCATTTAGTGTATGCTATACGTTGTGATTGCTGTGATAAAGCCTGTCGAACACATAAACGAATCATATAACCTTGCTAAATGTATCTCAGATGGGAGATTTATTTTAGGGCAATGAGCTAACTGAGGCAGAAATTAAATGTTGTCAAAAAGCAGACCAACCCGGTTGTGAAATCCTGCTGGACCATGTGAAGTCTTTCTCTGAAGTTTTCGAACATTATTCCTCTTCGTTTCGTTTCCTTTTCCTTTAAAACGAGCTTGTTACAACTGAGTGACAGTGATTAAAATGGCGTAGCTTACTGATAGTGTTTTCTCTGTAACCCTACTCGTTGTGTCCAAGCGGAGTATTTTTTTTGTTCTGGACTCCAGTCTCCCTGGCAGCCTGTCTAAAGTAGAAACTGTATAAGCGGAACTATAGGAGCTCGCCTGGAGGTGGGGCTCCGTTCTTGCGGAAGCTTTTGGAAGCGTACAAAACATTAAGCCAAACAAGTTCGATTTCCGGACATGTCCGTCACTGAGTGAATAAACCCTGAAGTAAACATGTAGCATTTACGATAAGAGCTGTTTAAGTTCTCTAAATGTTAAGTAAAGGTGCTTTAGTGCTTTCTTTCTTGTCTCCTTTAGCATAGGATACATAGACATATGTCTATGATAGGATACACCACCCTTTACCAAAGGAAAAGGGATAATGCCGTCCCACAATGTCTTCCGGCAACAACAAAGTAGAAGCAACGCACTATTCCGTCACTCACCACTAGACATTAAAAACAGCAACTGATCAAAAACAATGTGATGCAAACTGCAGCATATGAAAGGGAGGAATTGAGAGAATCTGGACAGACGTGTTGGCATGTAATAAAAACTTTCATCACGTCTTTCTCTTTCTTTCTATCTGTCATAGTTTCTCAGTACTGAACAATGGTACAGACTGCAGTCTGTTAACTAACAGACAGACTTTGATGAACTGTTCATCTCTTGCAGTTCTCTGCATTCGTTCTGTTGATAAGCGCTGAGCTGCTTTGACACAAAGAGGTGTTCAAGTTTACTGTCAGCTGTAGTGGAGAAACATTCTCAAAATGTTGTGAAATGTTGTTAATAAGTAGATAGCCTATACGTTATCCTGACCAGTCAAATAACTATATAAAACAATAATATCACACACCATTTAATGTGTCATCAATAAGTTCTCTAACTGTGGGATATTTCCAGTGTCCCTGCAGATTATCATGTAAATTGCTGTTTATCCATCTTTTGCCATAACTTACTAATATGTTGATATATAGCCTAAGTGGAGAGTGTCTAGCCTAGAGCAGTCAGGTGTCTTTTCCTAACTCCTTGTGAATTCCCCTTCCCATATTTCATTGACCTCATGACGTTTTCTATCGAGGTCAAGGAAAAGTGTTTAGGAATGAACATAGGATATAGGGGGTACGGCCGAATAGTAAAAAAAAGAAAAGAAAAAAAAAAGCTCCTAAGTCCTTTCCTAACCACTTTTCCTTAACCTCAATGGAAAACATCACAAGGTCAAGGAAAGATGTGAAGGAGAATTCATAAGGAGTTAGGAGAAGACGACCGCAGTGTTCAGAGAATCCAGCTGCACTTACACTAAACTAAATTAAGTTATCATGGCAAATGTTATTAACGTGTTCTGTGGTAAAACTACAGAGTTCAGAAGATGGACTACAAAACCCGCATCAGAGACACTTACTTGATACTCCCTGTATGTTCTTTCTGTGTTTTTAATGCAAGAAATATAAACGTGGAAAACCCGGTGAAAAATCTGACTTCATTATCAACGTCAGAATTCAAATAATAAATGAATATTGTCCTCCTGTCACAAAAGTCAAATGAAGTGTTTGTTACGCTGGTATGGTCGCTTGCCCTCCTGCCCACTCATATAGAAACATTAGCAAGTTATGGCAAAGATATATGATTAACAATCAACAGTAACTTGATGATCTGCAGGACACTAGATGTCACAGTTACAAAGAGTTTTTACTCTGTGTGAGAACGGGTCTAAGGACAGAGGTTGTCACTCCCTGTACAGATTGTAAAGCCCTCTGAGGCAAATGTACTTTGTGACTTTGGGCTATACAAATAAAATTGAATTGAATTGAACTGAATTGAATGCAGCTCCACAGTCAACAACAGAACACACTTCATGATCAAAGTTTTTACATCACGTCAACACGTATGTTCATATTCACAGGCTCCATCTGCTGCAGGCTGCATCACACTGTTTAAATACACTTTTTTTTTGTGAATGACCAAACAGTGGGACGCCATTACCTCCTTTCCTTTCTCAAAGGATGGTCTGGTGTATCCTATGCAAAAGGAGATAATAAAGGAAGCATTGAACCTCCTTTTCCTAAACAGAATTCCGATAGCTCTTATCAATCAGATAGGATCTTCCATAATTGCTTCTATGTTGTGTGGCCTGTAGCGCAATCACACTTGAGACTTCTGACAGCCAAACTGCTAACTTCCAATTTAGCCATCTGGTATGGAAAGAATGGCTGTTGGCTCTGTCCGATCTGTACCTCCTGCCTAAAATCAATGTTTTAAATTACAGTTTAAAATGACTGAATGGATAGCAATATTCAGTGTGTATTGGACCTAGGGGTGGGCGATATAGCCTAAAATTTATATCACGGTATAATTTGAACCATAGACGGTAGACGGTATATATCACGGTATACTTTGGTATGTTACAGTACTAACTGTTAACAGTATTAACAGCTTCTTAATAGGCACCAGAGCCCATGGTAAAAGCATTCAAGCAGGAAGCTGTTTTTTAAACTATTAAATAACATAAGTCAAGAATATGCCAAGAAAATTTATTGTGCAAAACTGTAATTGTACAAAACATAAAACAAGTAACTTCACTTTCAAGTTTCTTAACATGGAATATAAACATGCATGATATTTAAATAATAAAAAATAGTACAACAAGGTAAAATGGGTAACTTTGGAATTGAAAATGACTTGAATGTGCAAAACAACAATCAACTTTAGAGGTAAACTCAAGCCTGTAAACAAACATACCCAAACATATATAGGAAACACAAAATTGAAAATGACTTGAATGTGCAAAACAATCAACTTTAAAGGTAAACCAAGCCTGCTGTTGTGTAGTGCCAACTTTTTTCCTTCCACTTAAAGACTGGCTTGGCTTTTGCGCGTCACCACGCATACGTTGGCTTTCTTCATATTCCAGAACGTGTTTGGCTTTTAAATGATAAAACAGGTTACTCGTGTTTTCATGTTTAGCGATCACTGTCGCCCGGCATATCCTGCAGAATATGTTCTCCTGAGCACTATCTGACACCTTGTAGCCAAACCATGTCCATATCACAGACGTTGAGCCGGTCTTTTTTACGAGCTCCTCCTCCTCCATGCGCTCACTGCTCGCAGCCATTTTTCTTCCTTCCTTGTTGTGGTGACGCAATGAACTATCGCGATAGGAAGGTATAACCCAAAATCTCTACCGTTGGTCAAATTTATACCGCATACCCTTTATACCTTTTATACCGCCCACCCCTAATTGGACCCATAAGATGTAAATGGGGATGTTAACGAATACACTGCTAAAAAATGAAAGGAACACTTTTTTTTTTTTTTAAGATTAGGCCGATGAGGGCCGTCCGATGCGGGATTCGAACCGGGGCCAGCTGCAGCAAGGACTATAGCCTCTGCACATGGGGTGGCCGCACAACCCACTACACTACCGACTGCCCCAAAGGAGCACTTTTTAATCAGTATAGCATTAAGTCAACTTGTGGGATATTGATCCAGGCAGGTAAGTAGTTGGGGGGGATTGTTAATCATTTTCATCTGTTTTGGTGTTAATGAAATTAACAACAGGTACACTAGAGAGGCAACAATGAGACAACCCCTGAAAATAGGATTGGTTTTACAGATGGAGGCTGCTGACATTTTTTCCCTGCTCATCTTTTCTGACCAATTACTTATTAGTTTTGCGTTTGGCTAGGGTCAGTGTCACTACTGGTAGCATGGTGCAGTACCTAGACCCAACAGAGGTTGCACAGTTAGTTCAACTCCTCCAGGGTAGCACATCAATAAGTGCCATAGCCAGAAGGTTTGCTGTGTCTCTCAGCACAGTCTCAAGAGCATGGAGGAGATTCCAGGAGACAGGCAGTTACTCTAGGAGAGCTAGACGGCCCTTAACCCATCAGCAGGACCAGTATCTGCTCCTTTGTACAAGGAGGAATAGGATGAGCACTGCCAGAGACCTCCAGGAGGCCACTGGTGTGAATGTCTCTGATCGAACAATCAGAAACAGACTTCATGAGGGTGGCCTGAGGGCCTGACATCCTGTAATGCAGTGTTTCCCAACCGGAGGTACTGCAGGGGGTACGCAGCGAGTGGGGAGTTTTTTTTTTTTTTTGAAGAAGAAGGCGTTACAAAAACTGAGAGAGAGAGAGAGAGAGAGAGAGAGAAATGTTACCTGCTGTATTTTGAAGGTTATTTTGATTTAGTATTCAGGCTATTTTGGCCAATTATTTTTATTCCAAGAAAACATATTTTTTATTCTTATGTTGCATTAAGTTGATGCTAAAAAAGAAGGAGAGAGAGCCTGACAAGTTTATGTTCAGTTTAAGAAGATTAAATAAAATGATTTTCATCTATAACCGCTGTGTTATGCTCTATTTTTTTGATAATTTTCAACGCATATGTGTGTGAGGGGTACTCCTGAAGTGACAAGAAGGCTCAGGGGGTACTCAAGCCAAAAAAGGTTGGGAAACACTGCTGTAATGGACCCTGTGCTCACTGTCTGACACCATGGAGCTCGACTGGCATTTACCACAGATCAGCAGAATTGGCAGGTCCGCCCCTAGTGCCCTGCGATTTCACAGATGACAACAACCTTCAACCTGAGGACGTGATAGACGTGAACAGGTCTGGAGACGCCGTGGAGAACGTTATGCTGCCTGCAGCATCATTCAGCATGACATTTGGTGGTGGGTCAGTAATGGTCTGGGGAGGCGTATCCCTGGACGGACACACAGACCGCTGCAGGTTAGACATTGAGATCTGATGTGTTTTCAAAGTGTTCCTTAAATTTTTTTGAGCAGTGTGTAGATGCTCATTCTCATGAACTAAAGAAACAAATATAATGAATAATAAAAATAATAATTCATCCTGAACTATTTCTAACTACTTTTTTTTTGTTCCAATTCAAAATTGAATTGCAACATGAATGTACCACACTGACTTGCTCAACAAAGTAGAAATTTTGTCACTGACATGCATCTGAGTCATTTGCAGAGTCACTGTTTTAAATGAACTGCAAAATCCATCCATTATCTGTAACTGCATATCCACACCAGGGTCATATGGTGGGGCTGGCTGACATTGGGCAAGAGCTAAGAGGCAGGGTACATCCCATCAGATTCAGAAACAAGTCCAAAATATTTGGAACTGTCAGAGATTAATAGAAGTGAAGAAACATGCCATTATTTATGACAGATTATATTTGCAAATTTAAATGAGAATGCTCACATCCAAGTATTGCTTTGTGAGCACTTTGTAACAACCACAGAAGTTAAATTAAGTCATAAGGTGAGTAAGAGGGGAGTAGGGTGCTCGACCATTAAAGCATGGTATGGCTAATAGCAGGCCAAAAAACTGCAGTTGGCATTGCTGGAGGGCTAATAAGAACAGTCCACAAGGTTATCAATTATACAGCACTGTCAAACATTTTATTCTTATTAATATCTGTTATTATATGTATACACTTAACAGCACCCTTTCCTCCAAGCTGCTTTTTGCCATGTGCCCTTCTCTCAAATTGGCTGCAGGGACATCAAAGAGCTGACAATTTTGCCTGTTAAAGTTCAGAGTGAACAAAGCAAAGGAGGCAGGCCAAGTTGCAACTGGAAGCAAATATGTCTCTCCCATACAAATTAATGGGAAGTGAAATCCAGTGTATCATTACAGTTTAAACTGCATTGCATCTGTAACCAAAACCTAGCAGCACAGTCACTGTGTGCAGATTTCAGCTGATGTCAAGTTCCTCTAAACTTATGTTAAATTAACGTTTAATTCAAGTGATTAGTGATTTTTTTTGTGGATGTTTACATACATTCTAAATCTGGCTGGATTTTGGGGAAATATGTATAAAATAATGCACAACACATACAATATTTCTATTTGATGGAGTGGTTTGAATATGTCACTGTTACTTTGTTTTGTTGATTTCTGAATTCTCAGGGTGAAATATATACAGTATATCAGCCCTTTTTTCAAAGCAGTGGAACAAAAAATGTACAGTCCTTATTTAAAAAAAGTTAGGACAATGTGTAAAACATAAATACATAATACATCAATTTACAAATCCTTCTCAACCTATATTCAATTGAATACAATACAATACAAAAACAATACATATTTAAACTGATAAACTTTGTTTTGGAAAACAACAGAATTTGAATTTGTTGCCTACAACACAACAGAAAGTAGAAACAGGCATATTTACCACTGTGTTTCATCACCTTTTCTTTTAACAACTCTCCAAAGTGATTTGGAAATGAGGACACCTGTTGAAGTTTTGAAAGTAAAATTCTTCATTTGCTCCTCTGTCTGGAGTCTCCATTTTCATGTTTCGCACTTCAGGGTCAAGGTCTGTACCGCAGGCAGGCCAGTGACAGTAACATGGCCTAAATGTCTTCTTAAGCGTTCTTAAGCTGTTGGACTATTTGCCCATGCAGTTTTTCACAAAGTGCACCCTATCCTTAATGCTTAACAACTGAGGATGCTTCTTTCATACTCAGTAGAGTACTCACAGAGTAAATGTATATTTACACAAAAGATTATCAGTTTGAACATGAAACAGCTAAATAGCTAAATCAAAACAACAAGGTTTCGGAAAACACTCAACTTAAAGTAGGCTGTATGTGTTTTGTAGTAAAGCAAACCACTGGTATGATCTTTTAATTAATCTTCAAGCTAATTATAATCAAACAATACGAGGAAAATCATTTGAAGGGTTAATTAGGTGAATCTGGCAGATAAATATCCAAAGATTTTATTGCAAAATCATTCACATTTATGCAAACTTTTTACCTTAGATATCTTTTCATGTGTTACATGAAGCTGAGAGAGTTTACTCATCTTAACAAAAAGCCACAAGTATATAATAACAGATTGTAACAAAACAATTGATTAACAACAACTTTCGCTAAGGCTGCTTGAAGGAGCATGAGATCATTTAAACTAACACTGATCAAATTATAAGATTAATGGCTGAGAAAATAGATTGTGTCCCTATAAAATGTCAGTATCTGTCAGAAGCCTAAATATGTTGCACATTTTTACACTTAAGTATTTTCCAGACAGCTAAATGAATAGCGGGGGATACTCAACTGAAGTGGTACTCCACTCCACATTTTTCAAATAACCTTGACACCACCGATTTTGTGTATCTTATGAAACCTAGCAACATAATTCATATCCACTGAGTAATTTATTAGAAGCCAACACGTTAGTTTGTCTGTAGTTACTTAGCGTTGTGTGTTAACATTGTTAACTCTGTAATTAATGATAAATAATGAGTTTTTAAATGGTACTTTCTCTGAGCTGAAAGCATTAAACACTTAAAAAGGAGAGAAACCTTTTTTCAAAATAGAAACCAGGAAAAAAATTTGATATATATAAAACTTTTGTGAAAAGCAGACTTTATTCAGCTTGAAAAGGAAACATTTGCCATCATGAAGGCAATGGCTTAGTAATTGTAGTAAACATAGTAATTGTAGTAAGTAATGAGTTTTGTGCTTTGTAGAAGACCAACTTCATCGCTGTGGAACCATTAGGTAATGTAACAAGACACAAGTGTAAAGAGCTTTCACTTGTGTGTAGTGAAATATATCTGAGGATATATATCTTTTAAAGTTAGTTCAAGTGAGTGAATTTGCACTCCTCCATACAATAACAAATAATTCAACTAAGAATTGTTATAATATGAAATTAATGCTTTTCTTCAAAATCTGGTTTAAATTTCATTTTAATTTGTAGGTCAGAAATGAACACTGACCTGTGATTTGGACCAAGATATAAAGATATAAACACAACTGTCAATTATTTTCAAGCCCGTATATGTAGACATATCTTGGGATTACTGTAACTTAAAAAATGTAATGGCAAGTTTCTGGTAAAAAAAAAATATATATATTAATAATAATCACCAAGTCACCAAAATCAGTATTATTATTAAAATTCTACACATATGGGCTTTACTTTGAGAAAATAAGAATGACAATATTAATTTTGTGTTGACTCTTTATTTTATTTTTTATTTTTTTTATACAGCTTGGGATGTCAGTTTTGGAACATTTTCCCTTCATAGCCAGCCACTCACTAGTAACTTACCAGAACGCATGAAAAAAAGTATAATACAAGATGCATATTCCTTTTAGTCCAGCACTCCACTGCCTCAATGAGTTTGGTGGACAGAGATGCTGAGTGAGGAGCACAATATACAGATTGTATATCCCCGCTGCATTGATGAAGTAACACATAAGTCGTAAAGCAGCTTTTGCTTGTAAGACTGTCGAGCAGTCAGTGGGCAGAGCTGAGTCTGCACTGGTCAGCTTGACTTTTAGCTAATCCTTCTCCTCAAAGTGTTTTTCAGTGTGTATTGTCTAACTTTCAAATAGCATTACACACTCAGGCTCAAGTTTCCCAAGTAGCTCTTTGAATCCCTCACCCTGTACCACACTGATTGGCAGTCTCAGCAAATGGGTCTTGCACTAGCCAGTATGGAGATGGCTGCCAGGTGTTTATTCTTAAAGCAACATTATCTAACTTTTATCTACTTTTTAACCTTAAAGTAACATTCTCATTATAGTTTTGACACTAGACTGACTGAGTGAATGTTACTTCCACTCTGTGCCTCTGTTATTGTACAACATAATTTACTACTGTATACACTTGACTGTTTGCGGTCAAACTGGATCATATTTTATGGAGAAATGTTTTCTTGTTTTTCCTCTGGTTGCTCAAAGTCAACTCTCTGTCATCTATGGAGTTTCCTGATGGACAGTAAAGTAGCTGCTCTTAGCTAGTTAAATCCACTCAGTTCGAGGTTCTGCCAGTGTAGGTACCAGAAGTGCTTGGGATCCTGCATTTACAGATCCTGCAGCACATTAAGACTTTATGACTGACTGTATGTTGGAACCACGTTGAGAAGGAAATAAGATGCCTTATTTGTTAGCTACTTCCATGATGCTGATGATGATGCTGATGGCCTAACCCCTAAAATACACTGCATGTGGAACGGGTCCGCCACGGCGAGGGAGCCGCTACGTTTTGAATTTTAGTCAGTGTGTCAGCTCACACAGTCTCCGGTCCCACTGCACCACGGCTAAAATAAACGGATACGGATACAAAATAAAACCCTGGTTTATTTTAAAAATAAAATACTCCATGTTCACCGCGGATCGAGTTTCATTACAAGAACACGTCATAATGCCCGGGGCCGACCTGAAGTCAACAGGTCAGAGGTTTTCAAGTGTCGTCTCACCCCGTCAACACCATGGACGAGGAGAAGTGTTATGGTGTTATGACACCTCTTCTTTTTATTAGGACACCAGAAAAAGATGCGGCGTGGAATGCCATTGCAGGAGTCAAAGAGACTACAGCCGGCAATATCGCGCGATTATGCGTGAATTCGTGAGATCTTGTGCATTCTTGCGACGCTCGGTGGCCGGCGGAGCCGCACCAGTGCGCATGACAAACGGATTATGTGTGAGTTGGCGGACGGCGGAGTATGCTATCGTTCCGGAGCACAGCTGTTCTGGAGCTGTTCCGCATACAGTGTATTTTAGGTGTAAGTAACATTACTAACTTAACACCTTGGCACCACTTTGGCTAATGCAAAGTTTTCCAAAAACTGTGTCACATAATCTATAGTGTGCAGCTAATCATAATGTGTTTATGTGGTAAATCATGTGTAAATTAGGGATGCACGATATTTATCGAACAAGATAAAATATCAGCCGATATGGGGAGAAATTACGTCATTTCTTAATCGAGCCGATAGGTTCATTTTAATCGATAAAAAGTTTAGATAAATTAATTAAATTGGGGAAATTGTTTGCAGGCCAAGTAGCCCCAAAAGCTATCGCGCCTTATTGGCAGGACCCAAGCCTGGCCCAGTGTGGTCGTTTTTCATAGTGGCAGAAGATAACAACAGTATTGCTCTTTGAAAAAGAGATTCCGAGAGGAGGAAAGAAGACTTAAAGTTTTAATACGATGCGATGTTTGAAACAAGCGGTATTAAAAGAATATGAAGCAGCTTTGATGATTGACACCTATCTACCAGTCAGAATCAGGAGAATCGATTAGATCCACCCACATTCACCTTTGACCCACCAATGACGATCCAGAATGAAGTAAACCCAAAGGTAGTAAATCGCCAAGAGGTCACACTTCATTTTCAAAGCCACTTTGTCTATGTAGACAACCAGGACCTTCATGATTGATTCAAACTAAAGCAGACATAGTGGACATTAGCAGCGTTTTTTCACGCTGGAATAGAACTTTTGACCACAAAACAGCAAAGATAAGACATACTGTATTGTTTGTGGATTGTTTTGCTACTCTTTGGGGGCCAGCCCGCCAAGTTTTCATCGCACAGTGATGAGACACATATCTTTGTAATCAGTGGAGTCTCTGCTTTCACACGCCATTTGTGTGGTTTGGTGAATTGAACTATGTTTCGTTTGGGTAGCGATGCTTGGTAGAGCTTTTAGCTGGGTTTCTCCCCGTCATTTTGGTATTCTACATGTTAGGATTGGTGCTTCCTAGCAGATGCTAATTGTCTGTATTGTGCACGCATCTTACGCTGTCTCCCGTACGGGGGACTTTCAGGTTGAAATATGAAATTATCGGTTATTGGTATATTTTTCATATCATGCATCACTAGTGTAAATGCATAAATACAGCTAAACTAAGCCAAGCAGATCTGGGAGGCCAAGAGCATCTAGTACCTCCACTGGGACTGTGTGCTCAGAGCATCACATGAGTATTTTTGATTACAATGGTAGCACAGGGCTTTGGACTGCCAGGGGAAGGACATTTTCAGGCCCAATATTTACGGTGGCTGGGAACCCTCAATGCTGCAAATAAAAGAAATGCTGCAAATAAAAAGAAACGCCGCTGCAAATAAAAGAAATGCTGCAAATAAAAAAGAAACACCGCTGCAAATAAAAGAAACGCCGCTGCAAATAAAAAAGAAACGGCGTTGCAAATAAAAGAAACGGCGCTGCAAATAAAAAAGAAATGCTGCAAACAAAAAAATCCACAACAGAAGTGAATTACCTGGGCCTATTATTGCCGGTGCATCTGTGTTTTTTTATGTGAGCAAAGAAAAAGAAGAAGAAGTACGGAAGCGTATTGCATTCACTTGAAAAAAAGAAATTAGACACCTGATCTCGTAATTACGAGATAAGGAAAGGTGCCTCATTGGCCACTGCACTTCGTTAAAGTTAGAAAGATATTGGCACTTCCGGGGATCAATAACTCTTAATTGAAACGTTGTTAAAACACAAAACACGCATATTGTCAACTAGGGCTGCTCAATTGTGGAAAAAATCAATATCACGAATATTTTGGTCAATATGGAAATCACGATTATTCAAACGATTAATTTTGAGTTTCACAATGCATTTATTCAGCATTTCTCTCTCTCTCCAAAAACACTGTTATTGATTCTTTATGCAAAATATTCAAATTGTTCAAGCTGTTTTGCAATGTGTAAAGCATTAAATCAATAAAATAAATATACTTTATGGAATATAAAATAAGGCATAGAAAAACATAAATGTATCCAAAATAAACTATGGATCGAGCTGCTCTGCAAATTCTCTATATTTATAGAACAAAATAAATATAATAATAAGCATAAGCAATAAGTATCTTCTTGAAACCCTCACCCTCGACTCTATTAATGGGTTGCATATCTTTAGCTAAGAAATATCCAATGGCAGCTGTTAGGCCCCATTTACACGTACACGGGTATTTAAAAAAACTGAGACATTTCCCTTCGTTTGTACCTATCTTTTACACGCAAACAGTGAATTCGCCTCTGAAAACGAATCGAGTTTTAGGCAGCTGATGCGCCAAAAGTGCGACCAATGTTTACCTTTCGCTATGACGATGATCATGGAAGCAAGCCGTCCATAGGCTTGGCGTAGTTATGATGGCGCATGATGGCGTATTTATGCGGGTTGATGTGAACAAAAACTTTTTTGAAAACGATGCTATGTGCACAATGTTATTTTGGAAAATGGAGGGAGGGAAATATTTGTTTCTCAACATACCCGGCTATGTGTAAACAGTAGCTGTCTTGTGCCACTCCGAACTTCGTCAGATAAGGAGTCGCATTAAACAATGTGTCTGTGATCGATGACTGAGTTTGCGTTGATGTCTTGCTGGTTGTTGCACTGGCTTTGTCTTTTTGTTTCTTTATTAATTCGTCGTGAGTGACTTTGTGCTTTTGTTTGAGATGGTTGAATACATTTGTAGTGTTACCATGAGGAGCAGCTATTACCTTGTAGCAAATCTTGCACATTATGTGCTGCTGCTTCTCGTCGGATTCTTCTCATTCGCTTTCAATCTCACTCACTGTTTTTGAACACCAAACGACACACCTCCTCACTCTTCAGCTGCGTGAGGGAGTATGGGCTATCCTGTTAGTCAGCAGGGCCGCGTGAAATGGAATGTATTGCGCATGCACCTCTCTCAGGAATTGTGTAATGAAAAGTGGAAAATAAATCGTTCAAACTCAATTATATGATTTTTGAGATTGTTTGACAACAAAATCGAAATCGTGATCAAAATTCGATTAATTGCACAGCCCTATTGTCAACCGTAGTGAGACAGACAACAAGCTACAACCTAATGTTCATCACAACGAGCCATCCTCGGAGCCACTCCATCAACATTAGTGTTTACTAGGACTTTTCATAATTTCTGGGAATTTTTATTAGGAATATGAATCAATAACTTCAATATGACACAGTATTGCGGTAACGCTGTCTACACTTATCTAGTGCCCGACTACATCAGTTTTTACAGTAAAGCGTCTTCATGGTGCCTTCAAGTACACCTCGGAAACTCAGCAATCAAATAATAATCTCTTTTCTACATATGCAGATTTAGAAAAGTCATTAAATAAACAAATCAAATTGTTCTCTGACAACTCCACCTGATAATTGTTCTACATGTTCCCAGCTACTTCTGGGGTGATTTTCAAGTTATTTTACTGTACCGTACCAGTGTAGACGTTTGCAGCGTTCCTTTTTTATTTGCAGTGGTGTTTCTTTTTTATTTGCAGCGGCGTTTCTTTTATTTGCAGCGGTGTTTCTTTTTTATTTGCAGCGTTTCTTTTATTTGCAGCGGCGTTTCTTTTTATTTGCAGCGTTTCTTTTATTTGCAGCATTGAGGGTTCCCGGCCACCGTAAATATTGAATGAATACTGATTATGTGGAGAGTGGTGCCTGTGCCTTACCAGAACCAGAGCTGGGCAAGTGGGCCATGTAACCAGGTTCAGTTGCAACAATGGACCTAACTAATCTAACAGAGAATACAGTATAAAATGTTATTTTAAATATTTTGCTAATTATCTTTGAGATGAAAGTATCCCGTAAAGCTGATCTGTGAAGGTGAACATTAGTGTTTCAAAAGGATTCTTGGGCTGGTCCTAGTCTTAATGGCTAAGGTAGTAGAATTAGTCTGGGCCTCTGTAGAGCCCTTGGAAGCCCTAGAATAGCTACTGACAGGCACACTGCCCTTAGTTGAGTCCTCTGTGATAAAGTTTTTTGCAGCACCTTTGGAATTGTAGATTGAGTAACTGCTGACTGGTGGAATGACTTTATTAGTGCTCTTAGCATACTTGGCAGGATATCTGGCAAGTGGGTCAGTGTGTATGTGCGTAAACGTCACTGAGTTGATAGCAGCTTTAGTTACAGTAGTGGATGACACAGAATGCTTTTTCTGGAGCCTTTTTTTTCTCACAGGTCTGCATATGACCTCACTGACAGGGCTGAAGTCAGGATTTGAGATGACACTGGAAAAGCTTACCCTTTCATGAGAGGACTCTGGAGTAGTGACCTTTGCCAAACTTAACTTTCCCATATTTACCTTGCCCTGTAGGTCTTTACTAATACAACTGCCCCTCTCTGGTTCCATCTCTCCAATAGGGCCAGATCTGTATTGTCTATGTCCTTCATCATGGCTACTAATGATTTTATCCATATGGATCACATACTGGTCTCTAACATCTTTATCATAGTTGGCCTCTTTCTGTGGGATGTCACCAATATAGCAGTAATTTTCCAATGGGTGATTACTATCTTTGTATTGCAATGTCCTGCACTTCTTTGATGAGTTGTTGTCCAAAGGACCCCAATTCAGAGGAGTAGGGCTGGTGTCTGGCGGGAGGCCTCTCTTCCTTCTGGACAACCTCAGGACCCCAGGGTTCTCACTTAGCTGTCTAATGACTAAACCATTAGGTAGTGGTATTTGAGCTGGAGATATGCATGCATTTCTTCCTGAGTTTTGGAGACTACTGAAGGTCTTAGGGTTGCTACAGTAGTTAGAGACTGTTCTATGGTCGAGAGGAAGGTGCTGATTGTGAGGCATCTCTTGGTTGCTATGTTGGGGGAGGTGCTTGTTGTTGATTTGCAGGGATCTGCTTTGGGGATGGCCTCTTGGTTTACTGGTACTGCTAGGCCTTGCACATGGCCTGGGGGATCGTCTGCTTCCAACCCCTGTGCTAGGCTTTAAAGAAGGGACTGACCTGACATAATAGGTTCTTTGTTCAGAGAATCCAGTCACCATGGCAACCTGCAACAGAAGTCCTGGGAATAAATACATTAGCAGAAAAAATTATGAGCACATTTTTGCAAATGGATGACCTATTGTTCACTATAGGTGCAGTAAAACAGCAACATATGGGTGGGGTATAATTATGAGCTGGATTTTATTTCATTGTGAACACTTTGCATAGGAAGAGCTATATCACTTCTGATGAGCAGGAGTGTGTTTCAAGGGGTGAATAAGCACTTTGAGAAGTGGCCCTCTGATTACTAAGAATTGTTCTACTACCTGAGCCACAGCCACCCCATCTGAGCAAATATGTTATAGGCCCTAGGGCTGGGCGATATGAACCAAAAGTCATATCTCGATATATTTAGGCTGAATATCTATATACGATATATATCCCGATATTTTTTCCGCAAAATTAGAGCAAATGTTCAATGAAAGTCAAAGCCAAATATGACATGTCACAAGTAGTTTTATTTAAACCGGCTATTTCAGTAAACAGTTGCAAAATCAAATAAATAAATAATAAACAGGTTTCTTCACCTGGTTCATGAACACATGCTCAGCCGTTCAAATAACAATAAAATGTAAACATATTGTATAACAACGTTCTCTCTTTCCTCTCTCTCTCTCTCGTCCCTTGTCCATCATTTTGAAATGAGAAGTTGTACCTGTTTAGCCACCCCCTCTGCCGCCGCCACCACCACGCACACACACACACACACACACACACACACACTGTCTGTCTTTCTCTCTGTCTTCCGTCATTTGAAACGAGACGCGGTACTGGAGGAGCGGTAGCTACCGCCGGTCCATCGTTTTAAATCCCCGACTCAAAAACAGCTGTCCGTGATTTAAAAATGAAATCGCGGACTGTGAGACATTGTAACATTACCGCATCTGATCACAGCGGTATGGTTCAATTAGGTCCTCGTCATGGAATGAGACCTGGGGCCTCATGTACAAAGCATGCGTACGCACAAAAAAGGGGCGTACGTCCTTTTCCACGCTCACATTCAAATGTATCAAACGTGAAACAATCGTAGAAATGTGCGTGCCCCACGCCAATTTCATAGCTGTCGTACGCACGTTTCTACAGCTATTGTTCCTTTGGCGACACTTAGAGGTGACGCTGGGAAACTGTTAATAATGTGAAAACAAGTAGTCATCAGAGTGATGTGCACATCAGAGACACACTTATGGACAATTAACACACCCACATGTTTGAAATTATATAGGTGGATATAAAAGCATGCTTAATGTGATGAAGAAAATGATATTAACAAAGGCAGCGTTAGCGTTGTTAGAGGACCTTGCAAATGGTGCAATCCGCTGTGAGCGATTTAAGGAACGCAAGGATTTACTTGCAAACAATGATAATTGGCTCATAAGCTGATTTCGGTTACCAAGGCCAGTGTTACTGGAGTTGCGCGCAGAGCTGCGGCCCGAGAGCGCAACGGGGGCCGGCGGGCCGGCTGCCTGACTACGCTGGGGTTCCTGGCAACAGGGGCATTCCAGCGGGAGCTGGCCGATCGGTCAGGAGTGTGCCAGTCAACCCTGAGCCGAGCCATGCCAGCTGTGTGGGACGGAATCATCCGAATGTCTTCCTGGTACATCAGATTCCCGTACAATGCTGTTGAACAGGCCGACATTAAAGTGCAATTTGCAGCGAGAGCCGGTTTCCCTAATGTAATCGGAGCTATTGACTGCACACACATTGCTATAAAATCACAGGATGAATTTGTTTATGTTAGTAGGAAACATTTTCATTCCATCAATGCGCAAATGCAACTAACTAACGTCGTGGCAAGGTGGCCTGGTTCAACGCACAACTCATTCATTATGACCAACAGCATGGTTGGGAACAGGCTGGAGGCTGGCACGGTGCGCGATTGGTGGCTTCTATTCCTTTAATTGTCCCGTAACGCTGGTTTACATACGGGACAATTAAAGGTATAAACTTTTTTACTTACCCAGAAGCCACCCATCGCGCACAGTGCCAGTGCATATTTGGGCATGTGCGCATTCAAATATCATGTTTTTGGTTTTCTTTATTTTCTGCTGGTGAAATTAGAGCTGCAGAGCTTTCTAACAAGCCCCTAATTGTCTCCCTGTGTTCAGTATTCTTGTCAGTAAAAGCGGGCGTAAAGTGTCAGCCGCAGCTCCACACCTGTCCACACCTGTGTGTGCACTGCTCGGATCCCACGGCATTTCCAGCCTCACACACACGCTCCTACTCACGTCTTTTTTTGGTCATATTCATCCCTGTTGACAGGGTACCAAACAGAATCTCCACTTCATTTACTAGAATATTTAGCTCAGACTCTGTGAAATTTATTTTCTTTCCTTTGTTTATCGCGTTATCTGATCGGGCGAAGAGGTGAATCTCAGGTTCGGGGCCTATTTAAATAGATTTGCATATGTAAATAGGGGCGTGGACAGGGAGGAGTTGCACGTGCGCTCAATTCCACGTTGACTGGGATGTACAAAAGAAACGTGCTTAGATCCATGCGAACGCACACTTTGATACATCTGAATATTTTTGTGCGTACGACAGTTTCCGGGTTCTGGCGTACGGCAAGTTTTAGTAGGAAATCCACGCAAGTATTTGTACATGAGGCCCCTGATCTTAACAAGGGAGTCTCCTCTCCCGGCGTAAAACTACGTCAATATTTTCTGGTAGCTTCTCATCACAGTCCGCACCTTGCAGAGTTTAAGCTGCCCGACCAAGGTACTTTTTATTATTCTGTTTTTGGACATAATGGACACAAGCTGAAACCAGAAACGAGTCGGCTCAATTTCTCGTTTTCTGTTCCAATCACCCAAAAAATTTCCACTTCCATATTCTGTTTTAGTGGTGGGTGGGGCCATAGACATATATACATAGACGCTGCATTGAGCGCTGAATCGTACGTAAACTGCGCCGTCATATTGGTTCGGGCAGATCTGCCGGTAAACTAATACAAGGAAATGGACTGAACTTCATAAAGCGCCTTTCTACAAAGTTCTTTAAGTTAATGTCTCTTATACACCCATTCACACACACACTAATATATCTGGGAAACAAACAGGCACCAAAAACAATGTATGTAACTTTTAAAGTGATGATTATAAATGTTTACTCCTTATGTAAGCACCAAACCAACGTATGTATTTTTCTAATGCTGAGTGTTTACAGCTACTAATGTGTGTAACACTGTTACTGTGATGATAAATATTGAAATATTTATATTTAACATTTAATCTGTGTCTATAATAACCAGATCCTGAAATGTAGATGTGACATGAGGCTTTTCTGAATAAAGAGCACTAACGTTTACATACATACACATACACACACACACACACGCACATATATATATGTTGACTGGCAAAGCGCCAGTCAATTGAAAACTGGACATTTTCATGAATTTATAAAGAAAAAAATCCTCAGGAGCCCCAGACAGGACGTAAAAATTTCCGGCCAAAAGAGTACGTTTGGTCACCCTTTAATAAAGTAATATTTTTGTCAGACGGAAGAACTTTTATTTTGAAGAGTACCGGGCAAAGAAGCGTACGAGCCCCGCCCACCACTAAAACGGAATATGGAAGTGGAAATTTTGTTTTTGTGATTGGAACAGAAAACGAGAAATTGAGCCGAATTATCGGCTTGTTTTTGGTTTCAGCTTGTGTCCATTATGCCCAGAAAACAGAATAATACAAAGTACCTTGGTCCTGCACCTCAGTTTCACTTGTTTTTCATTTGACAGAGTTAAAATAGCCTATAAAATAAAATAGGAAGAAGAGGCCGCGGGGAGCAGTGCAGAGAGCTCCGGGTCAGAAGCTTGCCTGGAGCAAGGATCACAGCGCAAATTTGAACTATATCAATATATGCGATATGGTCTAATTCTATATCACATTTAAATATATATACATATATTTTTTATATCGATATATCGCCCATCCCTAATAGGCCCACTTGCATTAGTCAGCATGGCACTTCAGATTACGGTTAACCAGACGATGCACATAGAAATTGATGTTGATAGATGTGACCAGCCAAATGAAAACAGCGGATGACATGATTGACAGCCTGGGATAATGACAGCAAGGAAATTATTGTGAGCATGCGTGAGAAAATTGAATAGCACTAACAACTTTGATAATTTTTTATTCGTTGTTTCTCCTGTCAGTGATTAATAAAAATGGTGGGGCTGTTAGTGTGAACTTTTAGATTCTGGAGGGATGCATACGAGAAAAACAGAGCCACAGCATTAATCATTTCATCAATCAATTCATAACTACAGTAGCTAGTTAATGGTCACAACATATAACTGAATCAAACGGTTCAGTTTTATCAATACATCGGTCCTTCTTCATTTGGAAGGCTTCAGGCATTTCATTTCCTTAGGGAGAAAGCTGAGCATCTGTGGACAGCAGATGCTTTAAGAATCACATTCATTTAGTGATTCACCCTTTAACAGATGTTCCTGCTTTAACCATATCACCTGTTTATTTTTGCAGATTTAAATGCATCTTATGTTTGGAGAGTGTGTTGTGTCTGGTGCAGTTTAATAAAATTTCTACAAGAGCTACTGTCTTTTGTTAAAAGAATACAGAAAGTGTTACAGTGCTTCTTGATGGGTGGGGCAGTAAAGAGAAGCATGTAGAAAGGAGGATCAGACCTTATTAGTCCTCCTGACCTTTAGGGAGAGCTGGCGAGGTCTCAGGAGGTGTCTCTCAGCCCCCTTTCTCCGGTCATTCTCCACCCCCTCTCTCTTCCTCCTCTGCTGTTCCTCCTCTCTCATCATCTCTCGCTCCCTCCTCCTCTGTGCCCGGGCAGTTAAAGGGCAGAAGGAGCTGACAGCTGCAGACTCTCCACTCCCCCTCAGAGCCCTAGAGTCTTGCTTCACTGTAAGACAGCAAGACCAATTCAGAGGCACAAAGACACAGATGGAGAAGCATTTTGATTTGATTCTACCTTTTTTTATTAAAGTTGCCACAATTAAAAAAAAAAAAAACTCAGACTGATTTTACTTTATTTAAGTAAAAAAATAAAAAACCCTCCATGAAAGAATGCTAGCACTGTCCTACAGTCCCAAACACTCTCTACAGGCAGACACATATTAGGTAAGTACCTGTTTTTCTATTGAATATACCTATGTACTTTCCCTCAGCTGCAGTCCTGTGAATAGTGGAAGTACAATGCTGAGTGCCAGCCTGCTCTTTTGTTCGTTCCCCCGCTAAGAAAGCCATGTTTCTTGGCAACGCTGCTGAACCTGAAATAAAAGAGAAAATACTTTCATTAATTTTGGTGTGTGAATTGCAGGAAGATACTGTACAATACGGCTACCAAAACAAACTGTGGGACTGGCATGCAGTGTTGTTTTTTGCTTTATTCAGTTGTGCAGTTTTGTAACAGCAAAATCGTAATCTTTCTTTTTCATAAAACCTAAATTCATAACATTCAAACTGATTATAAGCCATAAATAAAAGAGAAATAATCTCTGACTATCCAGATATATATAGTTCACAGCAATACATATCATGTATTGACAGCTTCTGTGCTTGTAGTGTACCTCTTAAACAAAGAAAAGACAAGAAATCCTCAGTCTTGGGGCGACGTCTGGTTAGACAGGTGACTACAGCCAGGTTATGGGTGTGGTTATTTCGTGCAGATGTCAACAACAGTGGTGGCCCTGGAGAGCTGGGAGGGGACTGGGCAAACTTCCTCTGCGCTTGCAACCTTGGTCTACACACACACACAATATACAGTATGAGTCAAAAGTTGGGACACACCTTTTCATTTAATTGTGCATGGAGGAATATGAGTATTACAATGACTGGGAGGAGTGGATTCATTTAAGCTAACATATTCATCCTCCTGCAGCCAGGTTTCAGTGAAACAAAAATCAGTATCAGTATCATAATCAGATATTAATTCATTGACTAAGACAGCTTTAGATGACAAAGACCTGATATTCAGGAGTCCACATTTAATTCTCTTATTTTGGACTGTTGGAGATGTTGATTTAATTTTTTAAGTTATTATGACAAACTCCTCTTCTGTTTGTTTTATCTTTAAATAATGTAGGTGGACGGGGGACAGACACAGTCTCTATACTAAAGGACTGGGTGGGCAGCTGCTCTAATGGAGGCGCAGAGAAGCATGTAAGACTGCAGCTCTGCTTCCTGGTCTCAACTCTGGGTTGTCACGGTTTTGGTCCACTAATAAACTTGGCCATATTTCTAGATATGAGAGCTGCTCCATCCAGAGTGGGATGGATGCCGTCTCTCCTAATCAGACCAAGTTTTCCCCAGAATTGTGTCCAATTATCTATGAAGCCCACATCGTTTGCTGGACACCACCTCGACAGCCAGCGGTGAAATGACGACATGCAGCTAAACATGTCATCACTGGTCACATTGGGGAGGGGTCCAGAGAAAACTACAGAGTCCGACATCGTTTTAGCATATTCACACACTGATGAAACATTAAATTTAGTGACCTCCGATTGGCGTAACCGGGTGTCATTACCGCCGATGTGAATAACAATCTTACTGTATCTACGTTTGTCTTTAGCCAGCATTTTCAAATAAGACTCGATGTCGCCCGCTCTGGCCCCGGGATGCATTTAACTATGGCCCTGTGTCGCTCACTTCACGTTTCGGACTATGGAGCTGCCAATGACCAGAGTTGGCCTCTCAGCGGGTGTGTCGCTGAGTGGGGAAAATCTGTTAGAAACGTGGAGCGGTTGGTGGTGTACCGTGGGGTTCAGTTTGGGGCTATGCCTCCTTCAAAAAGTCACCCAGCCTCCCGGCTGCTCGGGAGCTGGCTAACTATCTGAGCTACTGACTGTTCGTGGTGCGGTACCGTGCCTCTAACTCAGTGTTTCCCAACCGGGGGTACAGAAGGCGTTACAACAGTTACGTTACAGTGAGTGAGAGAGAGAGAGAGAGAGAGAGAGAGAGAGAGAGAGAGAGAGAAATGTTACCTGCTGTATTTTGAAGGTTATTTTGATTTAGTATTCAGGCTATTTTGGCCAATTATTTTTATTCCAAAAAAACATATTCTTTATTCTTATGTTGCATTAAGTTGATGCTAAAAAAGAAGGAGAGAGAGCCTGACAAGTTTATGTTCAGTTTAAGAAGATTATATAAAATGATTTTCATCTATAACCACTGTGTTATGCTCTATTTTTTTGAGAATTTTCAACGCATATATGTGTGAGGGGTACTCCTGAAGTGACAAGAAGGCTCAGGGGGTACTCAAGCCAAAAAAGGTTGGGAAACACTGCTCTAACTCACTGACCCTCACCTCCAAAGCTACAAATAAACTACATTTAATACAAGTACTGTTATCACTAAAGGAGGATGCGGAGTAGCTAAACATGTGGCACACAGGGCAGGAGAGAGCAGGAGAGGAGAGAGCAGGAGAGGAGGGAGGATAGAGGAGAGGAGAGAGCAGGAGATCAGGGGCCTCATGTACGAATACTTGCGTGGATTTCCTACTAAAACTTGCCGAACGCCAGAACCCGGAAACTGTCGTACGCACAAAAATATTCAGATGTATCAAAGTGTGCGTTCGCATGGATCCAAGCACGTTTCTTTTGTACATGCCAATCAACGTGGAATTGAGCGCACGTGCAACTCCTCCCTGTCCACGCCCCCATTTACATATGCAAATCTATTTAAATAGGCCCTGGACCTGAGATTTATCTCTTCGCCCGATCAGATAACGCGATGAACAAAGGAAAGAAAATGAATTTTACAGAGTCTGAGCTAAAGATTCTAGTGAATGAAGTGGAGATTCTGTTTGGTACCCTGTCAACAGGGATACATATGACCAAAAAAAGACGTGGGTGGGAGTGTGTGTGTGCGGCTGTAAATGCTGTGGGATCCGAGCAGCGCACACACAGGTGTGGACAGGTGTGGCGCTGCAGCTGACATTTTACGCCCGCTTTTACTGACAGGAATACTGAACACAGGGAGACAATCAGGGCTTGTTAGAAAGCTCTGCAGCTCTAATTTCACCAGCAGAAAATAAAGAAAACCAAAAACATGATATTTGAATGCGCACATGCCCAAATATGCACTGGCACACTGGCATGGTGCGCGATGGGTGGCTTCTGGGTAAGTAAAGAGTTTATTCGTTTAATTGTTTTGTATGTAATCCAGCGTTACATACGGGACAATTAAACGAATAGAAGCCACCCATCGCGCACCGTGCCAGCCTCCAGCCTGTTCCCAGCAATGCTGTTAGTCATGATGAATGAGTCGTGCGTTGAACCAGGCCACCTTGCCACGATGTTAGTTAGCTGCATTCGCGCATCACATATGATTTGAACATTGATGGAATTACAATGTTTCCTACTCACATAAACAAATTCATCCTGTGATGGCGCTTTTATAGCAATGTGTGTGCAGTCAATAGCTCCGATTACATTAGGGAAACCGGCTCTCGCTGCAAATTGCGCTTTAATGTCGGCCTGTTCATTGTATTGCATTTGTATGGGAATCTGATGTACCAGGAAGACATTCGGATGATTCCGTCCCACACAGCTGGCATGGCTCGGCTCAGGGTTGACTGGCACACTCCTGACCGATCGGCCAGCTCCCGCTGGAATGCCCCTGTTGCCAGGAACCCCAGCGTAGTCAGGCAGCCGGCCCGCCGGCCCCCGTTGCGCTCTAGGGCCGGCCGCAGCTCTGCGCACAACTCCAGTAACACTGGCCTTGGTAACCCGAAATCGGCTTATGAGCCAATTATCATTGTTTGCAAGTAAATCCATGCGTTCCTTAAATCGCTCACGTCGGATTGCACCATTTACAAGGTCCTCTAACAACGCTAACGCTGCCTTTGTTAATATCATTTTCTTCATCACATTGCGCATGCTTTTATATCCACCTATATAATTGCAAACACATGGGTGTGTTAATTGTCCATAAGTGTGTCTCTGATGTGCACAGCACTCTGATGACTACTTGTTTTCACATTATTAACAGTTTCCCAGCGTCACCTCTAAGTGTCGCCAAAGGAACAATAGCTGTAGAAACGTGCGTACGACAGCTATGAGATTGGCGTGGGGCACGCACATTTCTACGATTGTTTCACGTTTGATACATTTGAACGTGAGCGTGGAAAAGGACGTACGCCCCTTTTTTGTGCGTACGCATGCTTTGTACATGAGGCCCCAGGAGAGGAGAGAGAAGCCATTGCTATCGCTAGGCTAGTAAGTGTGGCTAACAGAAACTGGTGAAACTAGCAGATTGTGGTTACTAAAGTTAAGAGGCCTGTTCGTGCACAGACAGAACAAGTCTAAGGATAGTGCAGCAATAAGTCGATAATCGCTGAAAAATATGCAAAAAACTGTTTAGGTGAGCAGAGCAGAGAGCACCGTGGCAGCAACACCGATAACCGGAAGTGACAGAATACCCCACCGTAAAGCACGTCGTACCGTACCTAACATATCAGAATATAAAGTATAAGGTACTGTTGTATTCCAGTGAATCACCTGACAGTACTTGTCAGACCAGACTAGCTCTGAAGTCAGAGTATGGGCAACTGTCAAGTGAGGTAGCGAGTGTGGCTTGTTTGAGATGCATGTGGTGCACACAGACTGAACTGCAGATGAGAAAGAGAGATACTGCTATGAAGGTTAACCTAGTAACTCACTCACAAGTATTACAGATGTATTTTGTGGCAGTTGAATATAATGCCAGCTAAATAAAAAACATTGGAAATAATTGCAGCCTAATAGTTAATGTTTTAGAATGTTTTAATAAGATGAAAATGCATTTCAAATGCACAAACAGTAGAATGCCCTCTGTAGAATTTATTTAGCTCATTTGTAGTCCAAGACAGTAGGGCTCATGTTTCACTAGTAGAAGTCATATGCTAATGTTGATACTGACTCAAATAACACAAAGGACTGACCTGGATCTGTTAAGCAAGTGACTCTCAAAACGACCAGAGTCCGTAAAAGGATCTGAGTTTGACATCTCTAGTGAGTGAACAAAGGAATATTGTCCATCAGCTGCCAGATATGTGGCAACCTATTCGCAGATACTGGGGGGTAGTGGGGGTCAATGATAAAGTGTACCACCAGGGTAGACCGAGGTTCCGTAGCTCCTACTGTCGATCTAAAGTACAATTTTTTTGTTGCAACTGTTGTGTCTCTAATATTATAAAGAGTATGAAAAGTGCCATGAGATAACTTTTGTTATGATATGGCGCTATATAAATAAAATTGAATTGAATTGAATAGAATCCCACTGATCTATGTGCGCATTGAGATAGACAAACATGACAAAAACATAAATCACACAAGCACACCAAAGAAGCGATACATGTATACACCACATTATGGGGACAGAAAGGAGCCACTGCGTCTGCACATGCTGCCATCTGCACATGCTTCCCCTGTAGAAAGTAATTAATTTAATTAATTTAATTTAATTGCTCATTATACAGGTAAATAGCAATGGATTGGATACAGACAACCCTTCTTTTATCGCAAGGACAATTCAAGCCATAAATTGATAGGGGGTGACTTTAATTGTTATCTGGATCTATATCTGGATAGGCTTTCCCCCACCAAATATTCTTGCTGTACAAACTCCATCCATCCATCCGATCTCAATTATCCTTGAGACCAATGACAAGCTGATGAGATTTAATACTGGGGGAGACACTCAAAGTACACTGTAAACCCGAACGTTCAAAGTAATTAAATAAATTAAGTAGTGTATACTCAAAGTTTAAATAAAGTTCTACTAACTTAATTATGTCAAGTTCATGTAACATGTTCTTCCTTTTTGAGTAATTTAAACTAATATTATTTGATTAAATTAAACGATTTGTATATTAAGTAAGCATAACTTAAAAACATAACTTAAGCACAACTTAATAGAATTAAGTAATTACTTATATGGTAGTCTTCTATTGTTTCAAATAGGTAGGATTTAATAATAAACTTTATTTATTTAGCACATGGTAAAATACAATAAAATCTCAAAGTGCTTCATCCAGTTAAATTGATCATAAAAAATAAATTGCAATCATAATAAAACAACACTAGCAACAATTTGATTTGGGAAATGGTCTAGACATTAATGTAAGACAAAAATGTAGCCTATTTATTTTAATCGTTATGTCTTATCAGTTTAATGTAGCATATATATATATTTGATATACATTTTTATATATATAGTGTCGAGGGATCAATTTTTATTCCGATTCCCCCTCCGAAGCAGAAGGCGTCGCTAATGCACGTGATACACTTTTTTTTTTACCGCTTTTTGAAAAAAAAAAAAAGAAGAAGAAAAGATTGGGCGCGAAAAGGAGCAACGGACGTTTGACAACGAACGACGCGAAGCAGGAAAAGCATCACTGGACTTACTGTAAGTTTTGAAGGTAATATATTATATATATTTTTACATTTAGTTGTATTTTGTGTGTCGAAAAGAATAGCAGAGATGGCGGGTTCCTGTTTTTATGTGCTTTGCCGCTCTCCCCGAAACCTTGTGCTAGCAGGGCTAGCTAGAAACGACGATATCATTGATTTAACCACACAGTTAAAAGTGCTGCTGCTTGTCTTTACAGTAATTAGTGTGGATGCCCAAAAGCCATTAAACTTTTAACCTTGTATTCAACTTGTAAAAATCTTTTACTGTTTTTAAACTATCCCACCTTAAAGCTGTGCAGGTTTTTACTCCAAATCTGCGTTTAACATGAGTGTGTTGCGCCTGCTAGAGTAGATGACGTCACCGCTTCGGGCCCAGCAGATGGCGCTGGTTGCTTAATAACCTCATGCCTGCACTCATACAAGCCTGAGGGATAATACTCTACTTCGGTGGTTCTCAAAGTGTGAGGCGCGCCTCCCTTGGGGGGCGCCAGAGGACTTCAGAGGAGGCGCGCAGGAAAAAATAAAAATATATCTTACAAAGATATGTGTCTCATCACTGTGCGATGAAAACTCGGAGAGCTAGCCCCCAAAGAGTAGCAAAAAAAATCCACAAAACTATACAGTATGTCTTATCTTTGCTGTTTTGTGCCAACAGTTTTATTCCAGCGTGGAAACCCGCTGCTAATGTCTCCTGCTAATGTCTCCTGCTATGTCTCTGCTTTAGTTTGAATCAGTCACGAAGCTCCTGGTTGTTTACATAAAGACAAAGAGGCTTTGACAGTGAAGTGAGACCTCTTGCTGTGATATACTACCTTTGGGTTTACTTCATTCTGGATCGTCATTGGTCAAAAGTGAACGTGGGCGGTACTAATCGATTCTCCTGACTCTGATTGGTCGACAGGTGACAGGTGTCGATCATCCACACTCTGTGTTGTTTTAGCCTTAGCAGCACCGCTAGCTACTGCTAATGCATTCACACTTTAGGGATTAAATGAAAAGGTCATTAACAGGGAAAAATTATAAGTGGAAGTATTTATAATTTGACACTGTTTGGATGCTTTTTAATTGTTCATCAGTTTGTGCCTTTGTATCTCTCTGTTCCAGTTTCAAGAAGTTAAGACAAAAGCAGAAGGATTGATTGCTTACCGCTCTTTGGTGAGGAAAAAATAGAAGAACAAAAGGTTGAGCGTGAGTGGCGGGAAGCAGCGCCAAAGAGAGGCAGCACGGGGGACTGCTAGAGTTGGACCTACACTGCACAGCCAGCACCACTGGACTTACTGTAAGTTTTGAATGTGTTTCCAAAATGATCTGGCAGTGTAAGTTGTGCGCAGCTTCTTTCACCTCCAGAATACAGTTATTTAGACACTACAAGCTGCAGCACAGCCACTACTCCAGAATCAGTCCTCTTCCATGCCTCTACACTGATTGCATTTGTACATTTCAGACACTTAATGCACTGAGTACTCATTTGTCAAGATAACATACAGCACAACTTAGCAGTTGTGCAGAGCAGAGTCAGGGGCCTGTGTTATTTAAATGCCCTTTATGCACATTTCAGCAACCCTTTTCTAAATCTACCCTTTTCAGTTATCTCAGAAAGCATTTGAAAAACCACGAAACAGTGACATGCCCATATAAGGATTGTAGCTATAGGACAAATGTGTACTCTTCATTCAATTCCTTTTTTCCCTGTTAAAGGTTTTTTGTGGGCAAGTTTTTCCTCACTCGAACCGAGGGTCTAGGGACAGAGGGTGTCACTCCCTGTACAGATTGTAAAGCCCTCAGAGGAAAATGTACTTTGTGACTTTGGGCTATACAAATAAAATTGATTTGATTTGATTTGATAATAATTGAGTTGTCTTAATAGAAAACTGTAAGTCATAATAAGTGCAAATGTTTGAGTTGACTTAATGAGCACTTTAATTTAACTGTTATCAAAAGATACAAGTAGCATGTAATCCAAACTTTTATGTTCTGGAAAAATTTGACTTTTAAGTTGATAAACTCAAAAAAATTGTGGCAATCGATTGCCTCAATTTTTTTTAGTTCTGGTAACTTATTCTGGTTTACAGTGTATACAGGGGGGACAATTTATTTCTTACAGAGCAGAATCTCGCTCACAAAATCTTTGCTCCAGTCAGATTACAATAACATCCTTGAATTTAAATATCAATACAACTTCATTTCAGGGTAACAAATTGGCAACTTACTTCTTAAACTTAAACAGAGACACTTTGAACTTGGTGAAAAACCACAGAATGATTACCTGGCCTAATACACACTGACTTAACAATTACAACAATTAACCTAAAATAACTTTAAATAATTTCCTCCTGGGATTATTAAAGTATTTCTGATTCTGATTCTGATTTAACAGTGAACTTGAGTTCTATTCAGAAATTTATACCGCCAAATCAACAGCTACACAAGACTAGTTTTTTTTAATTCACTTCACTTTCCACGACAAGATGTAGATTTTAAGAGAAAATTTAGATCTCACACTGTCTCAGTTACAGGAATCCATCAAAGTATTCCTACTGAAAAGAAGTACTGACCCAATATCCAGAGAGCCTTTATTTTTCTCCCCCCTACAAAATTGTATAAATTACTTTGTTTATACCATGAACTTAAACTTGATTCTGTCATATTGTCTTTTTATATGGGGTTACAAACGACACAGGATATCCAAGGCTCATCTACACAAACCTTAAGAAGCGTGATCTGCCTATTTTCAAACATTACTACTGGGCGGCTAACTCAAGGGCTCTTACCTGCTGAAAAAGCAGAGGCACACAGACTGACAGGACCCTTCATGGTTACTGCTAAAAGCCTTTGTAGACGAGTCAATTCAAATTTTATCATAAAGATTTTTTTGCAAATATTAAATCAGATAAAAGTGTTTCCAGACATTTTCCAATATGCCAAAATCATTTACCAATTCGAATATTTTACTCAATTAAGGTCGGAGTTTCCCCAATTCACATTTTTCAAGTCAGACACTACATTAACTAGTCCTACCAAATTTGCCCACACTTTGAGTTCAACCCTATCACTCATTCTCTTCTTGAAAAATCCCTCCAGATTCACAGCAGCTAGAATCAAAACCAGGGATACCTGGGTAAAGGCTTGAATTCAGTGATATCAGCTGGGAAGAGGTGATGTCCCAGATTCATTGTTCTATTAACTCACGCTACAGGCTGATTCAGTACAAGGTTATGCATAGACTACATTACTCAAAAACAAAAATAAACCACATCTTCCCATCAGTATCTCCTTAATGTGACAAGTGTTGTTCGGCTAAAGGATCATTCGTAATGGACTCTAGGAACTAGGAATGATGACTGCTAAGAAACATATTCTCCTGATTCTCCACCACTCCATTCTGTTTTGCAAATTGGCTCAAGAAAATGTTATCTATATACAGAAAAACTGCCTATACCCAAACCCAATACACAGATTAGATTGAAGAGAACTTTCTTAGCACGGTGTCCACAACCAGACTTTGACCTGCTTTGCTATATGACTGAGTATGGTGATAGATTTGATTTATTTATTCATGTACTTTACCTTGCTCACATTTTTATTGTGACAACTTTGTTTAGACAGAATATCTATCTGGCAGCCTATTAGTTTTGTTTTCCTTTGGTTCTATTATGTGTTGTATTTTGTGCTTATTTTGTATTACCTTTTAAATATACTCTGTCTATATGAAAACCTGTAAACTATAAATTAAGTACTAAAAATTATGTGGTTTCAGTGTTTTCACAATCATCACATTTTATTTCTATTTACATTTTACACAGCATGCTGACTTTTTGGAAACAGGGATCTAAGTCTTCTTCAACATTAAATGGAACAATTATGTGTGTGCGTTACTTCAGTCAAAATGCTGTGGTGCATGCTGGCTCATTGGCTAAGCTAAGCTGGGGTGAGATGGTGCCAGTGTGTGAGGCGGGCCGTCAGCTGCTCCGACTGTTGTGTGTGTTTCTGCTGTTTGTAACACTTGTTGCACAAACCATCAACACTCTGCTCGCTGCCTGGTTGGTACCGGTGGCGGGCTCAGATGGGATGTTGCAGCCCCACGGACCCTGCTCTCCTTGTCTCCGCTGGCACGGAGTGAAGCTCCTACCAGGTTTGGCCTGGTAAACGCAAGATCGCTTGCGAATAAATAATTTATCCCTAAAAATAAGGTTTTTAACTCTCCTCGGACATCTGGCCGAGGAGGAGGAATTGCGACTGTTTTTAAGATTGACTTAAAAAGGTAAACAGAAATCGCTGCCATCCTCCTTCACCAGCTTTGAACTCAATCTGTTTGAGCTGGGGCACTCTCTCACGGTGCTGTGTGCTGTGGTCTATCGGCCTCCCAAATATAACAGAGACTTTTTAACAGACTTTTCTATGTTCTTGGCTGATATTATGCCAAAATATGACCGGATCCTTATTGTTGGAGACTGTAATATTCATGTGTGTTGCCCTGAAAACCCATTGGCGCGACTTTTTAAACATCATTGACTCTTTTAATCTTGTGCAGTCTGTACTTGGGCCTACACATGAACGTGGTCACACACTTGATCTTGTTTTATCTTATGGTTTGCCTGTTCTTAACCTGGAGGTCTCTGATGCTTTTTTCTCTGATCATATGCCTGTACTGTTTGAAGCTGCTGTTTGCTGTCACACAGTTAAACCTTGCGCTGCTGTTCGCAGATGTCAAGTTATTAACCCTTTCCACTGCTGCTCACTTCTCCACATTTTATAGCCAGAATTGCGTCATTCCTGAGTCTGTGTGAGGATACAGAGGCTCTCAACTCATGGTTTCTCGACACCTGTCAAACTGCCATAGACATTGCGGCTCCACTAAAGATCAGGCAGCAGAAAGCTAAATCAGAGCCCTGGATGAATGAAACAACCCGCACTGCCAGACAGGAGTGTCGAAGAGCTGAGGGAAAGTGGAAGAAGGATAAACTGCAGGTGTCTTTTCAAATACTGAGGGATTGCTGGCGTCATTACCAATCCACTGTGAAAGAGGCAAAAAGAAAATATTTTTCTGATGTTGTTCTGCTAAACTGTCATAAGCCCTGTGTGTTGTTTAAAGTGATCAACTCTGCTCTGAATGCACCACAGACTGGAATTGAGGCCTCCCCTGCTGTGTGTGAGAGCTTTTTGCACCACTTTATTGATAAAGTCACTTCTACCAGAGCACTTATTTCACCTCCTGTCTCTGATCCTTCAGTGTTTATCCCCTGCTCTGCTGTGTTGGACACATTTGACCCTGTGACCCTGCCCCATGTGCATGAGATTGTGGGTCATTTGAAGCCCTCAGGTTCTCCTGATGATACTGTCCCACCCCAACTTTTTAAGGAGGTTTTTCCCACCATTGGGCCATCTTGTCTCACAGTTATTAATAGCAGTCTGTCCTCTGGAGTGGTCCCTGTACACTGTAAACATGCAGTTGTGCAGCCTCTGTTAAAAAAACCTGGGCTGGATCCTACTGTTTTGGGTAATTTCAGGCCTATCTCTAAATTGCCTTTCTTCGCTAAAATAGATGAATGAATAAAGATAGTTTATTCCCAGCTCATGGACTTTTTAAATGAACAAAAAATTCTTGAGGTTTTCCAATCCGTTTTTAAAAGATTGCACAGCACAGAATCAGCGCTTTTAAGAGTTTTTAATGATATCTTTTTATCTACTGACTCTGGTCACTGTGTTGTCCTGGTACTTTTAGATTTGACTGCAGCATTTGATACAGTCGACCATGAAATACTGATTGCTCGTCTGGAGCACTGGGTAGGCATCAGTGGCACAGCACTGGAATGGTTCAGGTCCTACCTGTCACATCGGACTTTCTGTGTAAGCCTTGATGATTCTGTGTCCTTCACTGCTCCTCTCTCATGTGGGATTCCACACGGCTCTGTGCTTAGCCCTCTTTTATGTTGTCTCTACCTACTCCCACTTGGTTCCATTCTCAGGAAACACGGCATTTCCTTTCACTGCTATGCGGATGACAGCCAGATCTATGTCCCTCTCAAAAAGTCAGATTCATACTCTATTAAAATTTTCTGAATTTTAAAGAAAAAAAGACAGAAGTCATGGTCTTAGGTGGCACTTCTGGGACCCCCCCCTTTAGTTGTTCTGGGTTCTTTGGCACAGTATCGCGTCCCAATTGTTAAAAATCTAGGGTTAAAAGTGGACGCCGATCTTAATTTGACAGCCAGATTAAAGCTGTGGTGAAGTCCAGCTTTTTTCAGTTAGGCAGCTGGCAAAAATCAAACCAGTCCTTCAGAGACAACACTTTGAGACCGTAATTCACGCCTTGGTGACCACTCGGCTGGATTACTGCAATGCACTTTATTTGGGGGTTTAGAGGGTCCTGCATTAGTCGTCTTCAGCTGGAACAAAATGCTGCTGCACATTTTTTAACTGGCACAAGCAAATATGAGCACATATCACTGATTTTATCTTCACTCCACTGGCTGCCTGTCCATTTTAGGATTCATTTTAAAATGATTTTATTTGCTTTTAAAGCCTTAAATGGCCTTGCCCCACCTTACTTCTCTGAGCTGCTGCACCCCTATACGCCTAGCCGTTCTCTCAGGTCAGCTGACCAGCTGCTCCCGACAGTGCCTAAAGCTAGGCTTAAGCTCCGAGGGAATCGCGCGTTTGCAGTTGCAGCTCCAAAACTATGGAATAAATTGCCACTGCACATTAGTGTGTGAGTAGAGTGTTGATTTTATGTGTATACATGCGTATTTTTATTTACTTATTTATTTATATCTTATTTATTTTATCTTGTGCGGGTAGTGCTTTTTATTTATTTTATTATCTACTTCATGTTTTCATTGTGTTTCTAATGTGTTATTTATTGTATTTTATTTTGTTGTACAGCACTTTGAAAGCCTTGTGTTTGCTAAGAATCGTGCTATATAAATAAAGCAGATTGGATTGGAAAGTCTTTGCTGCAATAAATGCAATGGAACCCCAACTAGTATCAGTGGAAACACCAGCGTTTGCCTGACTATTTCATGTCAAAATGGCTGCTGTGAAAAAAGTCTATTATAATAGAGAGCTATAAAGAACATATGAAAACTATTAAAGCCAGCCATTCTGGAAGAAAACTGCTAATTGTGAAAATTTGTATATTACTCGCATAACATTTAATTTAACAAAAGTTAAGCTTTAACCCTCTAGGGACAGTTTAGGCGGATCCACCTAAAACCTAAAAGCCCTGGCAGGAAATAGTCAAAATCTGTAAATTAAGAGATGCATCCAAAATTATGAGATGGTTTGCTTATGATACAGACTTTGCAGCAAATAGAATTGCATGCTTAAAATAACATAACGGTTAAAGCTCTGCCCATTTCAAGACAACCCGATCCACTTTCGGGTTAAATCCCACCTACTTTCGAGTACGGATACAGATACAGATAATTTATATGGTTAACAGATACAGATACAGATAATTCTGTACTCGCTCATCCCTAATAGATACCTAACACACAGTGTTCCATATACGTCAAATATTGTAAAACTGAAAAACTAAAAATTGACCTAAAAATTAAAAACAAGCTGAAAATGGCTTAGTCCCCAGAGGGTTAATTAGACTGACTTCGAATTCTGTCAGTTCAATCTAATCAGCTTCACAATGACAAAGTTGCGTTTTCATTGAGCAGTGTGTCCTTGGCATAGTGTTGGATTTTTTAGGTTTTGCCATGACGGATGAAGTTGGTGAAACTTCACTCTACATTGTCCAATCTCCCACAAACATCACAATATCACATGCACAAGAGTCCTGCCCAGAGCACATCTACACGCCAATATCCTGGCATAGCCATAGTGCCACCTACTAGCAACAGGAAATGACAGATTTTACTTGATGTACTCCTTCCTAGCGTGTTCACCAGATCTGCATCAATTAGGTTAACCAAGACTTATGTTACATTATGAATGTTGTGAGTTTTCATGGTTGATGACCAGAACCATCCAGGATGCCATACAATGACACTTCACAAATTCTGCCAACATAAGGCAGCAGCTAGCCATGTAAGAAAAATGGTAAAAGAGACTACACAAGTTAGAATTAAAATGGATCTTTTCTATATGAATTGTGCATAGATTTTGCACTGATATGGTGAAAAATAATCAGGCTGCTATGGAAATACTAAGTAAAGTACAAACAGCACCTTGAAATTTTACTAAAGTACTTGGCAAATGCTTAGCTCTTTTCATTTTAAAACATATTGTACATATATTTACATATTTATATATATATATATATATATATATATATATATATATATATATATATATATATATATATTGAATACTTGATTTTTTATCTTCCCTTATAATTTTACTTAATGTTTGTTATGTACCAATAACACCAAGACAAATTCCTTGTATGTGAAAACCTACTTGGCACTAAAGTCTGATTGTGATTGAGTACTGCTCTCTGCTTAAACCACATACATTATGTGGCATCAAGGCACAAACAGGGCCTCTGAAATAAAATGACGTAATGTAATGTCCAGTGGAAAAACAGGCTTCTGAGACTCCTCTCCTTCGACAGTTGTGTTATTCGAGTTTTTATTTATTTTGATTTATTTACTCTCCACCATTGCATCTCACACATTAGGTAACAAAGTAGCCTGAAGTCAATGCTAGACAGATTTAAATCACCGCAACATTGTCTACTAAGCTGCAAAATGATGCCCTGAAGCTTACCTTCAATCTGCTATGCTGTAGTGACAGCTGGCTACCTCCCTCACACAGCAAACAGATGTGATAAGCAAGAGTGCCATGATGGTGGTCAGGATCATGGTCAAATAAGAGCTGTATTAAAAAAGGTAAATGATGGAGTCATTGTCTTTCACAGAGTAGTTAGAAATTTACTGTGAAGACAATGCTTGAACTCCACCACCATAGCTCAGCTGTGATGCTCACTGCTAGAGCTGCATGGTGCCTGGGCATATTGTGGGCACAGCCCACATTTCATGACTTGTCTAGTGCTGAATTGACTTAGTTTGAAATGTTATCATTCCAAATGCAAATGTTACCCTTTGGTAGTGTTTGTATTTGTAATATGTGTGTTAGTGTCCGGCAGAACATTGTGCTTTATGTTGTTAATTGGCATTTTTGTGCTTGTAGTAACCAGCAGTAAATGGTAAATGGACCGTATATCTAGTGCTTTTCTAGTCTTCCGACCACTCATGGTGCTTTTACACTACACATTATATTCACCGATTCATGTATATTTACACTTATGGCGGAGGCTGCCATGCAAGGTACCAACTGCTTATCAGAAAAGAAACTCATCACATTCACACAGCCTTCAGGAGCAATTTGGGGTTCAGACAGTTCAACATGCAGAATGGAGGAGCCAGGGATCGAAACACCGGTCTTCTGATTAGTGGATGACCTGCTCTACTTCTTGATGAGTAACGTTTCTTGACCACAGCTTTATTTTTACTTGTACGCCCATGTGACATATTTACAATAGGGCAATATTGGCTGGCTGATAAATTGGTGGGGCACTACTATTTCCCCCTTAATATCAACATGTTCTCAGTAGAGACAGCTACAGTAGACGGCTTCAAGGACCTTGCTGCATATCACCAAGGCCTGACCTGGTACCTACATACTGACTCTGTGGTGAGAAAGGCAAGACAGAGACTTTCACCTTAGATCAGACATGGGCAAACTACGGCCCGTGGGCCGTATACGGCCCATTAGGCTTTTCAATACGGCCCGCCAAACTTATCCACTTAAAAAAAATCAAAATCATTCATCAATCATTCATTTCATCTTGTCCCTGCAATGCCAGCGTTTCCCCAATAGGTGGCGCAGTGAACATTGGTGGACCTTTGTTGGAGTGCAGTGTACTCTTTATTTCACTCTCATTTTCCCGTTGCTGTTTGAGCTCTTCTGTAAAAATGAGCGGACGAAAGAAAAGAAAAGTGAACAGTGAGTGCCGAGTATTTAATAAAGAGTGGACAAGGAAATATTTTTTCACTGAAGTTCGATAAACGGCTGTGTGTCTCATATGCCAAGAAGCTGTTGCAGTTTTTAAAGAGTACAATATCAGCCGTCACTTTGCAACGAAGCATGCAAATTATGCTAGCACAGAGGTTTTCAAAGTGTGAGGCACGCCTCCCCTGGGGGCGCCAGAGGACTTCAGGGGAGGCGCGGTGGGGGAAAAAATAAAAATATATCTTACAAAGATATGTCTCATCACTGTGCGATGAAAACTCGGCGAGCTAGCCCTCTCTGCTGTTTTGTGTCAATAGTTCTATTCCAGCGCGAAAAAACCCTGCTCATGTCTCCTGCTATGTCTCTACTTTAGTTTGAATCAATCACAAAGCTCCTGGTTGTTTACATAAAGACAAAGAGGCTTTGGGTTTACTTCATTCTGGATCGTCATTGGTGGGTCAAAGGTGAATGTGGGTGGTACTAATCGATTCTCCTGACTCTGATTGGTGGACAGATGATAGGTGCTAGCTGCTAACGCGGCTGCTTCATATTCTTTTAATACCGCTTGTTTCAAACATCGCGTCGTATTAAAACTTGAGGTCTTCTTTCTTCTGCCACACTGGTGAAGACATGTTCATTATTAGTTTGGCAGAGACGGGGCCAGGCTTGGGTCCTGCCAATAAGGCGCGATAACTTTTCAGGCTACTCGGCCTGCAAATGTCTGATGAGTGGACATGTTTAAAAAAAATCAGCTGAAAAGTTAAATTGTGTGAAGTTTAAAAGTGAAGATTTTTTTTTAACAAAAATGTATTTATATGTATTTAAATATGTTTAAAAACACACAAAGATGTTAAAATGTGTTTTAAAAGATGTTAATAACATACACAAAGATTGTGTTTAAAGAATGACACTCATTGTTGAAAGTCAAAAAGTTTGCCCACCCCTGCCTTAGATGCTTGAGGAAAATTTGTATATCTCCTCAGGAACTGAGGAATATCTACTCACCATCAAGAGCATCCTGACAGGGAACGTCACTGCCTGGTTCAGAAACACCACAGAATAAGACCGCAAGGCCCTCCAAAGAGTGGTTTGTTTGTCTAAATGTGGTGCAATGCAAAAAGGCTAGGGGAATCATTAAGTACTCAAATTGCCTCTGCTGCAATCACGAAGAAGGTTCCAGATACACCAAGCCAGCACTGTGAGGCTACTAAATGAGAACACTGTCTAAGACTGCATCCTTAAGAATACTTTTCTTACTTACTTATCGTGCCCTTGGTGTGCGAGTGTGTTTGGGTGAACTTAGTATTACACTGAGATAGAAAGCACTGTTGCTCCTTATGAGCAGCTGGCATCTTGCATGGCAGCCTCTGCCATCAGTGTGTGTGTGAATGTGACAAGTGTTTAAGTCTTTATAGGTGAATAATGGACATGGGAATTAACATGCAAACATACATGCAAACACACCCTACAGCAGCTGACCTCTTGTTGGCAGGATCATCCTTGTCACAATAGATCCTATCAGGGAGGTGCTCTCGAGGGTATGGTGGTAAGGACCAGCTCCAGCTCGGACTAGCTGATAGGAAGGACTGACACCGGCTGATGCCATTAATCACAGCGCCTTAAGAGAACCATTATAACTTTGGTTATTCATGTGCTTTTCGTACTTTGAGAGACTATTTACACGTGCAATGCTCAATGCTATAACTCAATATTTTTTACTGTTGTTATACCATGGTATCTTAACTATTAAATAAGTGCATACAATGCAATGATTACTGGCGAACCAGCTAATGTACTGGAATTATATTTTAAGAAACACTAAGACAGAAGAGAAAAAGATTATTGATGGTACTAACCACTGAGGGTTGTGGATGTGTGTGACCTCAGAGTCCTGGCTGGAACTGAAGTGCTCAGCAATGTCTGTGAGTCTTCAGGTGTGCGGAGTCTTTTCACTGAGTGTTTGTGCTGAATTCTGTGTGTGTCCTTTGCAGCTTCTGTGCATTTCAAGGTCAGGGGTGGTGTATTTTGTATTTTCTGTGAGCGTAGTGTCCTGGTTGATACAGAATTCTTCTGGAACATGTGTGAATTTTCTTGGAGGTGTGTATGCTGTACAGTGTGTATAAGTGCCCCTGTGCATATTTTTGAATGTGTTTGCACATTCTGTAGTGTGTGGGTAGATTTATTTTTTGGTGTGTCAGAACCCTGAGCTAAGTTAATCTTTTGTCTTGTGTTGTTGTGTTCATGAGGGTGTAGGTGTTTTGAAATGTGCATGTCTGTGTTTTTCCGTGTATGTGTGTTCTGTGGTCTATGAGTGACTTTTTGTTGTGGCATGTGCACACTCTGTCTAGTGTGTGTGTTAGGTAGAGTCTGTGTCTGTCTTGGAGCATGTAAAAGTGTTTTTTTTGATGTACATTTGTGTGTGGGTGTGTGTATGTATGAGTGTTTGTGTGTGTTACGGTGTGTGTCTCTGAATTCTCTGAGGGACAGGAAAAGAACTTTGCGGACCAGACGTTCTTCACACCATGGCATCCCATCACTGATGTCCTGCAGAGTCACAGGCAGAAACACCATCAGCTTTGCTCACACTACCAGCTCAGGAATATTTATTCTCAAATAAGACATTTTTTTTTATCAAAACACATAATACAATGACTGAATGAAATAAAAATAGCTCAATAATAATAGCAAATAACTCTTGGAGAGAGATTAGAGATGCATCCAGGAGGCTGATGTGACAGCAGGCTTTTTACCTTGTCTTTGTGTGGTCCTTCAGAAAACATAGAAAGCCCCCATAAGTGGTAGAGGTGTATAATATAATAGAAGTAGTACAAGTAGGTACAGTCTCCCAGACTCACTAGCATGGCTGTAGATTCTTAGTTATATTCAGGTACAGTAGTCAAATTTAAGGAATACTTTATTTTGTTCATATTATTGATCTTGCTTATTAATATTGGCCAAAATAGGACTGATTTTTGTTAAATACCCCACTTACACTAATCCACTCTATCTATCTTGGCAGATCAGATACATGTAAATGCAACCAAGAAGCGAGAGAATGCAATCAGATAAAAGAAATATGGAACACATAAATTCAGAGACATATTCAGGACAGCAATATCACAAAGATATGCAAAAATTGTTTTCTGAATAATAAATTCAGTTTTATAAATGGCAATCATCTTGGAAAACACCAAGGCTAACTGACAGTGAGATGGATGTAGACACACCTTTAATCACTTGTACAGTCCTTAACAAATTTATTAGACAAAGACCCAAGGTAAAGTTTATGCCACAGCTGCCCTAAATTAACAGCATTGGTAATTACCAGAATCATTTATTATTAGGGATGTAACGATGCATCGTGACGCGATTAAAAATCGGTACAAATGCGTGACGACTCGCACCGACAGAAAGAATGAATCACGATTCTTCGCAAATGCGAGAGAAGTAGAATATGTTCTTTTTCTTCTTTTTTTAAAATTAGAAGTAGGTTACGTTATCTTAAAAAAAAGTCACTAGTTGGTGGTTCATTTGTTCAACGTCAGACATCAAGTCACGTGACTTATGTCACTACGTAGGTACGGAGCACAGAACGAGGGAAGACATGGCGAAAATAGAAAATAGCTTTGAAATCTTTAAATCGTAACTTTCAAATGACCTGTGTGGCGGCATTTTGGATTCCCTATATACACAAATACAACTGTGAGAAATGGACAGACAAAACCAAAACAGCATGTAAATATTGCAAGAGACTGCTAACATATAGCGGCAACACGAGCAACATGCAGCAGCATATTAGCTGCCACCACAGTGAGAAGCAAAGTAACGTTATGACACCTCATGAGCGAAAACTGCACATCACACCAGTTAACACAGTTAACAGTTTACTTGTGAGATTGTTTCTAAAGAAAGTTGTTTAAGATGACCATGTAAGTTGCACTTTTTATAAGAGAACACAAACTGTTTGAGAGTTCTGTAAAGAAAGCACCTAAAGATTTTTTCCTACAAATAAAAAGATAATTCTATTTGGTATGTTGCTCTTTAACCAAAATTATATATTTAATGCTAAAATATAATTATTATTGTTATCCATGAATTTTCAAATGTACTGTTTTACAAAAAAAAACCTACCCTACATTATTATTTCTTGATGTCAAATTATAGTTATTTACATGTATTCCTGAACAGAAGAATTAGTTTTAGTGGTTGAATGTTATGCTTGATTCATTTCTGACTAGGGATGTAACGATACACTCAACTCACGACTCGATTCGAGTCACGATTTTTTGTTCACGATACGATTTTTTCACGATTTTTTTTAAATCAAAATGAGCTACAGACAAATTATGACCAAATAAAAATATCTTTTTATTTGTAGGAAAAAAATCTCTCTTTACAGAAACCCTCAAACAGTTTGTGTTCTTATTAGGGCTGCCAGCAAGCAGCTGATCTGACCATTACCTTTCAGCTTGAAGTATGAGCTAACTGAAAATAAAAACAATTAAGATGATAGCTCATTAACCCTTTAATGAGAGTCCACGGCTCCGGGAAACGGCGAGGTCCAGGCGCTGTAAACCCAGAGCCGGTCGCGGCGCACCACCTCGGAGGAAATGCGCCCGGCGGGGGCCAGCGAGCGCCGGGGAGAGGTCCCATGAGGGGATCCCATGTGCGGCGTCCCTGACCCGAGTTTAATCCCCCGTGCAGACAGCGCGGAAGTTGCGGTGATTGGTTAAGATTGCAACACCCCTGAATTCACGGGGATTCACTGAAGTTGCAAATCGCAACATCGTGAATTCCTGGAGGGTCTGTGTTATGGTATCATTTACGGTACAGTCAGGCCTGACGCCGATTACCACTACTGCGCATGTGTGTAGGGGTGTGTGTGTGTGTGTGTGTGTGTGAGACACAGAGAGGCAGACGCGGCAGCGGAAGCTGCAGCCACAACGTAACCTATTTCTAATTTTAAAAAAAGCCGAAAAAGAACATATCCTACTTCTCTCGCATTCGCCAAGCGATTCGTTTTTTCTGTCAACCGATGCGAGTCGTCACACATTTGTACCGATTTTAATCGTGTCACGATGTATCGTTACATCCCTATTTCTGACTTCTCAGAGAAGCCCAGTGAGTCGGCCCTGAATGGCAGCCTATTGTAACAGCTCCTCCAGAAAAGCATGTACTTTGCCCTGTGAAACTATAAAATACAGAACTTTTTGATAATATTTGAATTGATAAGCGGGGTGAGAATGGGGAAAAAGAATGAGATTTTAAAAAACGCTGTTAAAGAACCCACAAACGCTGAAAACAGCTCAGCTACAGCGACACAAGATGGCGACACTAAATTTAAGCTACATGAAGCAAGTTTGGCAAAGGTTCTGTCGCAAAGATACTAAAGAGCAATTAAACAACATTAAATCGGAACTCACCACAGTTGATCAAAAAATAGAGGAGAAGGAGATGCAAATTGAAAAGGTGGAAGACCGTGTCTGGAACATGGAGCACGAACACACCAGCTATTCATGTAATCACAATGCTTAAAGAATGTATAATGAAGCAAATGAATGTAACAGTTAAGAATTGTGCAACTCAGCAGAGACACACAGTCAGTGCTGACTACAGGGCTATTTTGGGAAATGTCTCAGGAAGGTTTGCACAGACAGAGCAAAAGGACTGCACCCTTAAAAGGGAGAAACATCCTATTTTAAGCAGCTTTAGAGTTCAAAGAAATATAACCATATAGAGCAGCAATGTATAGAACAGGAAGAGAGGAAGTGACATCAGTGGATGGATGTAGAAGAGTATAATAACAGGGAAGCAGGAAGGACTCCTCAGATCTTACTTGGCTCTTTGCTGTAACAGATATATTTTCTGTGGTAGGATCTCCAACAGCTGTTGTTATAACTTCAATAAATACTTTGAATGAATCCACGTCTTCTGAGTGCTCATCTTGCATCAACCAATTCGGGGAGGTGAATTAAGATCGCCTCAACAGTTTTGGGGGCTCGTCCTGGATGCAGGAGGAGCTGGTTTTGGCTTGAAGGACGACACACAAGCGAGACAGGACACAGACCGGTCTAAATAAGGTGAGTAGAAGCCTGTTTAACTCGAATTCTGCATATTGAAAATACTAAGTGTTATTAAGTGTCCTGGATCTGTGAGTGTGAAGTCTCTGATTTTAAAGTGTGTGATCGTTGCAAAGTTTGGTAAACGGCCAGAAATAATGAAGTTTTGAGAAAACAAGAAGAGTAAAGGAAAAAGTGTAAAATACCTCAATTGGCAAAAAAGACAAACAGACTGCCTTGGTTTTGGCGGACAACGCCGTCCCCGGACGCGGGATGGAGCCCTGAGAGGGTGGCTGGGTTAGAGGCCCGGGGAGTTCAAGGCCCCCTTTATTTTATTGGGTTAGAGGCCCTCGAAGCAGGTACTTCGTAAATTTTACGGGTTAGAGTCCCTCGAAGTTAATCTCTGTAAATTCTGTGAGAAAGTATGTTGGGTTAGAGTCCCTCTGAGTTGATCTCCGTAAATTCTGTGAGAAAGTCTGTTTGGTTAGAGTCCCTTGGGTTAGAGTCCCATAAAGATCGCCACAAAGGCTGGGTTAGAGTCCCGTGAGGTATAATTAAAATTGTAAATGTGTTTTTATTGCTCTGCTGAAAATCATGTGTTGAAATATTGTGTTGAAAAGCTGTGTTAAATTGCAATTGCTGCTGTATGCTTGATGTTTAACTGTCTGTTTGTGTTTTGTGAGGGAAATTAAGTGTGTAAAACCTATAACTTTGAAGTGTCTTCAGTAAGAGTCATATAGAGCAGTGTCTTGACAAAAAAAAACTGACAGAGGAAACCTTTGCGGTGTAATCGTAATCTGTCTGGGCCACGGAAACCTTTGCGGTGTGAACAGAAGTGGTCATTTTTGTCACAAAGGTCAGTTGCTCTGGTTTATGCCATATAAACTGACTGGCTGCTCTGACTCTACCACTGAATAGGACTGGTTGTTCGGGAGTATTCCATACAAACCAGTTGGCTTCAAAGTTTAGCTAGGATGAATAGGATAGTGTAGAATGAAAGGTGAATTTGATAGAAAAATAGATGATGGCGGATGGGGCCCCGTGGGGACCTGGAAGCCATTTGAAAAACAAATTGATAATGTAATGATGGCTGTGGCAAGAGTTATAGAGAGAAAAGATAAGGAGGCTAGGCTAAGGAGTGTGAAAGAACAGCTAGAACAGCTAGTCAAATATAAGGGAAAGATCTAGATCAAGATCGACGGGGATGGTCTGAGCTGGCAGTCTGGTGGCAGAGCGTTGAACATTTGAATAAGGACGAAGGGAAGCCATCATGCCAACATAAGGTAAGACCAGACTCGCAACCTGCATCTCCACCTCCATACGCCCCTCCTAGTGCACCGCCCACGGTGGGTATTTATCCCACCATACAGCTTACAGAGAGTAAGCTATACATTGACGATGACCCAGACACAAACTTGGACTGGATCTCAACAAGGAAGTGACGTTGACACCACGTCAACCAAAAATAGTCCTATAGAATGTACACCTCGGAAGCCAGAAGGGCCTGAGATGACAAAGACGATCCCTTTGCACAACGCAGAACACAAGATTGAACAACAGGCCCAAATCCAACTAACAGACGTTAGCACACCGTTCACACGGGTTAGCACACGAGTAGGGAGAGTGATGAGGGGAAGTACCCCCTCGCTAATGCAGCAGTTATGCCCAAGCTAAAATGGGATCAAAAACAGAACCCACGAGAGTTCTTAGATAAGGGTAAAGACACATGGGTAAAACACACAGGCTGTCGTCTGTGGGCGCAGGGTCCCACAGATGTAGGGCTAACAGATTGCGTGCCTATCGCATTCTCAGTTAACACTGATACACCACTGTGGGTACGTCAATATCCCCTCAAACCACAGGCCGAGACAGGGATCCAGGACACAATAGAAGGAATAATTGAGAAGGGTGTGTTAGAACCCTCTCAGTCAGCCTGGAACACACCCATCCTCCCTGTGGAGAAGAAAGGGACAGGTAAATACTGCATGACACATGACCTTAGGGCAATTAACAACCTTTTGACCACACCCATTGTACCGGTACCGAAACCATATGTGGCTCTAGCAAACCTGGACCCCTCTCAGAGTTGGTTTACCTGCATAGATTTGGCTAATGCTTTCTTTTGTCTTCCCCAAGCAGAAGAATGCAGAGATTTGTTTTCATTTACCTACAAGGGTTACCAGTTGCGATACACCCGGCTGCAACAAGAGTTTGCACTCTCTCCTGGTCTATTTAATCAGGTACTCAAAGAAGCACCGAGTGACTGTCCTTTACCCGACGACATAACGCTAGTACAATATGTAGATGACCTACTGGTAGCCGCACCTACAGCAGCCTCTTGTATCAACGCGACACATTCCGTCCTGCAACACTTAGCAAACAAAGGTTTTAAGGTAAGCAAGACCAAACTTCAGGTAGCTAGAAAACAGGTCTCATTCCTAGGGCGTATCATATCACAAAAGGGGGTCAGCATGTCTCCAGAACACAGATCAACTATTCTACACCACCCTAAGGCAATTGAGGTAAAAGACATGCTCTCCTTTTTAGGCCTGACAGGATACAACCGTAGCCATGTAGCCAACTACACTGGACTGACACAACCACTAAGAGACCTTGTCAGACAACAGGGTATGCGCAACCTGACCGCAAATTTGGAGTGGACTCAGGAGGCTGAAGCAGCATTTATCTCACTCAAACAATCACTTGCGACGGCTGCTGAGCTAGCTACACCAGACTATCGGCTACCATTCTACCTAGATGTCTCTGGAACAGAAAACTGTGTTAATAGCATTCTGTTCCAGAGAAAAGGGGGAGATAGAGTAATACTGATGTACATAAGTGTCATGCTGGATAACATGGAGGAGGCACATGGAGTGGGACATGTGGGTGCGGCCCAAATGATGAGAAATCTTGAAAATTGGTGGCATCCTTTCTTTAAAGATATGGCCCAGTACTTATTTAAAACATGTCAACAATGCACAAAATTCAACGCTAGACCAACTGTCAGGAAGGTACCCCTTAGAGACAAAGCCAGGGAGTGAAATTCTTATAGATTACACGGATATGATAGACTCAGTTAGAGGGTACAGGTATGTGTTGATGTGTGTGGATGCGTATACAGGATGGCCAGAGGCATGCCCCACCAAGAAGGAAGATGGTAAGTCGGTAATCAAGTTTCTGGTAAATCAGTATATCCCACGGATGGTTTTCCTGAAAAGATCAGGGGCCTCATGTACGAATACATGCGTGGATTTCCTACTAAAACTTTCCGTACGCCAAAACCCGGAAACTGTCGTACGCACAAAAATATTCAGATGTATCAAAGTGTGCGTTCGCATGGATCCAAGCACGTTTCTTTTGTACATGCCAATCAACGTGGAATTGAGCGCACCTGCAACTCCTCCCTGTACACGCCCCCATTTACATATGCAAATCTATTTAAATAGGCCCTGGACCTGAGATTCACCTCTTTGCCCGATCAGATGACGCGATAACGTGGGATCCGAGCAGCGCGCACACAGGTGTGGACAGGTGTGGCGCTGTGGTTGACATTTTACGCCCGCTTTTACTGACAAGAATACTGAACACAAGGAGACAATCAGGGGCTTGTTAGAAAGCTCTGCAGCTCTAATTTCACCAGCAGAAAATAAAGAAAACCAAAAACATGATATTTGAATGCGCACATGCCCAAATATGCATTGGCACACTTGGCACACTGGCACGGCTTCTGGGTGAGTGAAGAGTTTATTCGTTTAATTGTTTCGTATGTAATCCAGCGTTACATACGGGACAATTAAACGAATAGAAGCCACCCATCGCGCACCGTGCCAGCCTCCAGCCTGTTCCCAACCATGCTGTTAGTCATAATGAATGAGTAGTGCGTTGAACCAGGCCACCTTGCCGCGATGTTGGTTAGCTGCATTCGCGCATCACATATGATTTGAACATTGATGGAATGAAAATGTTTCCTATTAACATAAACATTCATCCTGTGATGGCGCTTTTATAGCAATGTGTGTGCAGTCAATAGCTCCGATTACATTAGGGAAACCGGCTCTCGCTGCAAATTGCGCTTTAATGCCGGCCTATTCAACAGCATTGTACGGGAATCTGATGTACCAGGAAGACATTCGGATGATTCCGTCCCACACAGCTGGCATGGCTCAGCTCAGGGTTAACTGGCACACTCCTGACCGATCGGCCAGCTTCCGCTGGAATGCCCCTGTTGCCGGGAACCCCAGCGTAGTCAGGCAGCCGGCCCGCCGGCCCCTTGTTGCGCTCTAGGGCCGGCCACAGCTCTGCGCACAACTCCAGTAACACTGGTCTTGGTAACCGAAATCGTCTTATGAGCCAATTATCATTGTTTGCAAGTAAATCCATGCGTTCCTTAAATCGCTCACGTCGGATTGCACCATTTACAAGGTCCTCTAACAACACTAACGCTGTCTTTGTTAATATCATTTTCTTAATCACATTACGCATGCTTTTATATCTACCTATATAATTGCAAACATGTGGGTGTGTTAATTGTTCATAAGTGTGTCTCTGATGTGCACAGCACTCTGATGACTACTTGTTTTCACATTATTAACAGTTTCCCAGCGTCACCTCTAAGTGTCGCCAAAGGAACAATAGCTGTAGAAACGTGCGTACGACAGCTATGAAATTGGCGTGGGGCACGCACATTTCTACGATTGTTTCACGTTTGATACATTTGAACGTGAGCGTGGAAAAGGACGTACGCCCCTTTTTTGTGCGTACGCATGCTTTGTACATGAGGCCCCTGATCACATAATGGGACACATTTAAAAAACCAGGACCTCCAGCAGGTAGAGGTAATTTTGGGGTTAAAACACTCTTGGTACTGTCCATCACCCACAGTCACAAGGAAAAGTGAAACGAATGAACCAAACGGTAAAAAGAAAATTGGCAAAAATCTGTGCACAGACCAAATTGAATTGGGTGGACGCGCTGCCTCTGGCTCTTATGTCTATTAGGAGCTCAGTCAACCAGAGTACTGGGTTCACCACACATGAGCTCCAGACGGCAAGGGCTTTCCCCGGACCACACTCTAAGTTACCCCTGATGGGAAGTGATCATCAAAATCTAACCTCTAAAGCTTACTTCCATGAACTATAGGGCTTGGTGTCAGTATTTTCCAAGCAGGTGAAGGCCCAGCAGGAGAGTGCCACTAAGACAGCACCTCCAGCAGCAGAGTGGGTTTTGCTGAGAGTCATCAAACGAAAGTGGTCCGAACCGCGCTGGACAGGGCCATTCCAGGTCACGGAGAGGACCTCCGCCGCCATGCGTCTAAAGGGCAAAGGCGACACCTGGTTCCACTGGAACCAGTGTGCCGTGGCTGAGAAACCACAATGTTCCCTAACTGAGGTCCAGAAGGATCTTCAAGCTGAGAGCACTGAGCCGGCTGGCTCAGAAATAGATCCCACCAGCACAGGGGCAGACTAATCCCCGGGTGGTGATCAGGGCACTAGGGCAGTCTACCCCTGGGTGCCCGAAGAAAGAAGAGCTGGAGACGGGAGGAGGTGAAATAAGCGCTCCTCTCCTACACGTGGTGTGCTAAACCACCAACTCAAGAAAGAAGAAAGACAACATCCAGCAGCCGTGAGCAAAGAATGACAAAAAAACCAAGGGAAAGGTCTTATTATGTCCCTTATGATTTCTATTTCTATGTTTTTAGCTATCATAGTTACATGTGGTTGTTGCTGTATTCCCTGTATCCGTTCCCTCTCAGTAAGGCTGATAACAGCTGCCATAGAGAAAAAGACATCCATGGGATGATGCCACTTGTTCAAGACCCACAAGTGGAGAGTGACAAAGACGCCCTTAGGCGTCATTAATAATGATAACGAGCTACCTAGTATTATTGACTCTGAATTAAACTAGTCATGATAATTAGAGATTTGGAAAATGTGATCTCCTTGAGGGAGATCAAAAGAGGGAATTGTGGATATAGATGTACAGCACAAACACACCAGCTATTCATGTAATCACAATGCTTAAAGAATGTATAATGAAGCAAATGAATGTAACAGTTAAGAATTGTGCAACTCAGCAGAGGCACACAGTCAGTGCTGACTACAGGGCTATTTTGGGAAAATCTCAGGAAGGTTTGCACAGACAGAGCAAAAGGACTGCACCCTTAGAAGGAAGAAACATCCTATTTTAAGCAGCTTTAGAGTTCAAAGAAATATAACCATATAGGGCAGCAACGTATAGAACAGGAAGAGAGGAAGTGACATCAGTGGACGGATGTAGAAGAGTATAATAACACGGAAGCAGGAAGGACTCCTCACATCTTATTTGGCTCCTTGCTGTAACAGATAATATATTTTCTGTGGTAGGATCTCCAACAGCTGTTGTTACAACTTGAATAAATACTTAAAGAAGGCAGATTTGTTATGATTACAGGCAGAATAGAGGGCAGAATACTGTGATGAGTCTCCTTAAAGTGTAGGTTCCTCCCGGTAGTGACTGGTCCTTTTATAAACATATACTTGATCTAATGGCGGAGATTTCAACATTCGACTAAATCCGAAATTACAATTACAATGTCTACTCGCACATAGACTATTTTTCTATGCTTAAAAGAGACTTTTTTAGGGTGGATGATTGTGTAATAGGACCTAGTACTCTTATTGGTCCCATTTATATGTCAGTCCACCTAAATAATAAGATCAGGTCTACTTTCTGGAGGTTGAATACAAACATCCTAAATAATTCAGTTCTCAAAGATGAACTGAAAAATAAAATTGAGGGTTGAGGGCTTTTCTCAGCAATTTTCAGGTGAGATTTAAAAAAAGATTAATTAGATCAATTAATTACAGATTATAATTAATTAATCTCTCATTTTTTTTTATCTCTTGACAGCACTAGCAAGATCAACTAATTCCAACATTATTAATGTTTAATTGGGTTTTGGAAAACAAAAATACTCCCCCCCTCATGGAGGGAGACAATGATTTCGATCATTCCTAAGGAGGGAAAAGACAAATTAGACTGTGGGAACTATCATCCTATAAGCTTTCTAAATAATGATTATACACTATTCACCTCCATATTGTCTAAGAGAATAGAACTGATACTACCAGAATTAATACATAAGGACGAGACCGGCTTTGTCAGACAAAGACAAACCCAAGACAACATCAGGAAAACAATGCATGAGACAAACTACACAACAAAAACTGGAGACACTGATATTAAGTTTGGACGCAGAAAAAGCATTTGACTCAGTGAGATGGACATTTTTATACAAAGTACTATCAAAGTTTGGTTTTCATACAACTATAACTCAGACACTTGCAGCACTATACCATAAACCCAGGGTTCCCAACCCGCGGACCAGGGTCCGGATCCGGACCAGGATCGCCATATCATCCGGACCCGAGATTAATTGTAGAATTCTTTTTTTTTTTTTTGACAGGCGAGTCTATTTCATGCCGTAACATTACGTTTCCCTATCCAAGCACTGCACTGAGCAAGCATTGGAAGGTACCAACCAATCGTGTGAGAGTCATACTACCCATGTGATTCTATCTAGCCAATGAAATCGCCACCTTGAATTCAGAGCGAGGTGCTACGAGTGAGTCTCTGTACGAGCACAGTCAGATTTTTACTTGGAAGGAGTTGTGCTGCGAGTACGAGACAGTCAGTCAGGAAATGAAGGTGGAAATTGAGCGAGAAGAGATTCAAGTGGATTAAACACAGGGAGATGATACTGGAAGAGAGGGAGTAAGTTAGTCGTTACTAGAGAAGTAAGCAATATGGCGCTGTCGAAGAAGAGGAAAGTAGATGTCGAAAATCGAGCTTTCAATGCGGAATGGACTGACGCGTACATGGTCATTCTTCCGCCCACGAGCACGAAACCAGTTTGTCTCATATGCTCCGAAACAGTGGCACTTATTAAAAGTGCCAACGTCAAGCGTCACTATGAGACTAAGCACAAAGCATTTGAACAATCATACCCACCGAAGTCTGAAATCCGGGCGCAGAAAATCCGTAGTCTCACTGCCCAATATGATCAGTCCACCAGGGTATTAAGCCGTTCTTTCAACGCACAACAACGTGCTCAGGAATGTTCCCTCCGAGTTGCTTGGGTCTTAGGTAAACACAAAAAGCCGTTTACAGACGCAAGTGTTGTCAAAGAGTGCATGACTGAAATAACAGAAACGTTACTTGATGGTAAACAAAAAGATGAGCTCTGTGACAAAATAAAGCAAATACCCCTGTCGAACACCACATCCACAAGACGCAGTGTAATACTAGCTGAGGATGTACTGTCCCAGCTGGAAGAAGCCATATGTAAGGCACCATGTGTAGGTTTGGCTGTGGATGAATCGACTGATGTGTCTGACAATGCTCAGCTTTTGGTTTACATAAGATTCTTAAACAGGGATAAAAATGAGTTCTGTGAAGACCTCTTAGGTGTGACTTCTCTGCAGACTACTACCAGAGGAGAAGACATCTACCTGGCAATTAAGGAAATGTTATTAAAGAGAGGAATAGAGCCAAAACAAGTGGTATCCATAACTACTGATGGAGCCCCTGCCATGATGGGGAGAGAAAAGGGAGCTGTGGCAAGGATGAAAAAAGACAATGCTGAGCTGATCTCTTACCACTGCATTATTCATCAGACTGTCCTTTGCTCCACCCTGTCAGATGAGTATGCTGAGGTGATGAAGACAATGATGAAAATGATCAACTTTCTCAGGGCATCTTCTTCTTGTCAGCATCGCATGCTCAGGGAATTCCTCAGAGAGGTTAATGCAAACTCTGATGATCTTTTGCTCCACAACAACGTGAGATGGCTCAGCAAAGGCAGGGTGCTAGAGCGATTTTGGTCAATTAGACGTGAGGTAGCAGCTTTCTTGGAAGAGCTGGAAAGTCAGAAAGCATCCAACTTTACTGTCTTTTTTAAATGACAAGAAAAACATGGATATTGTAGCTTTTTTGGCTGATATCATGTCACACCTGAATGGGCTTAACTTGCAGCTGCAGGGAAAGAATAATTCTATTTGTGAGCTGATGATCAGTGTCCGCTCATTTCAGCGAAAACTTCAGGTGTTCAAAGAAGACAAGTTGATTGAAAACTTCAGCAAACGTTTTGATAGCTTCAGCATTGGAGAGCAGCTCACCCTGTTCATACAGAATCCATTTCTCATCACTGATGTGAGAGCATTCTCAAATGATGTCACACATCACTTCAAGTGGGCAAATGCTGGGCCCCTCCAGATGCAAATGGTTGACCTCCAAGCAGATGTGGCCCTGAAAGAGCAGTTTGGAAGAACTGACTCTGCCACCTTCTGGCTCCAGATGGTATCTGAGACAGCTTTCCCAGATCTGAAGAAAGTGGCCCTGTTTATCTTGACCATGTTCGGCTCCACATACAGCTGTGAGGCAGCGTTCTCTACAATGAACATAATAAAAACAAAATATCGTTCCAAGCTCACTGATGAGCATCTGCACATGTGCATGAGAACGGCATTGACCTCGTTCAAGCCTAGATTTAAAATGCTGGCAGGGCAAGCTAAAGCTCAATTCTCACACTGAAAAAAACTGGGGAAGGGAGGGAAAGGAAGATCATCTGTAAGAGAAACAGTTAAGATGTTTTGTGAATTTTTTGTTGAGGAGAATATTAACATTGTTCAGTCAAAAGGAAACTGAAGCTGCTATTTTTTTTTCTTAAGCACTTTCTTTGTTTTTGAATACATAATTTAGTCATTTTTATTTAAACTGCAGCCACATTGTGTAAGCCAGTGTTTCAATGTCAATAAATTTCTTTGAAATTATTCTAACCCGTATTGTGTTTTTTCCCCCTTCGTCTGTGCATTTTCTCAGGTATCAGTCATACCGCAAATACAAATATGATGTTCCGGACCTCAGCTTGAGGATATTTATTTTAACTGGACCTCCTCAATTTTTACTTGAATACCCCCTGCCATAAACCAACAGCAAGAATCAAGATTAACGGAGATTTGAGCAATTCATTTACTTGTGCATCACCACTCCTCCTCGCCTTGTTTATAGAACCAATGAGTCAGTGGATTCGACGGAGGTCAGATATGACATCCAGGGATCAAAAACTGGCCTTATTTGCTGATGATTTATTGATAAGTATAACACAACTCACACAGACACACTCCTGAAATTGATGAAGTTGCTAGAGGAATTTGGTTCAATTTCGGGATATAAAATTAATATTAGCAAAACTCAAGTGCTAGCATTTAACTATAACCCTCTTCCTGAGATTAAGACCGAGTACAGTTGGGATGAGACCGAGTACAATTGGGATGCAGAATTCATTAAATATTTGGGTGTTACACTACCTAGGGCTCTCTCTCTCTCTCTCTCTCTCTCTCTCTCTCTCTCTCTCTCAAATATTCTATCAATTAATCAAGTAATCGTATAAAATTATTATTCTTATTACTTTCGCTTTGCTGCGTTTGCGTCTGCCATCCACCAAAAGCCCGCTTCCGTCTTCTTCCGCTTTGCAGGGGCCTGTAACGTAAGCACGTTGTGTCACACTAAAAAGAATCCGTGCGAAACGTGAGCTTTAAATTTAATTAAACGAGGCTTTGAGGCAGAGGAAATTCCTCAATCATTTTTTGTAATCAAGTTACTCAAGGTACTGCTGGAAGAATATTGTAAGATTTTTTTGTCACACCCATACAGAAACGGCATCAAGGCAGTAGGGATGCCTGTTGGACGCTGTGTAGGTCTAACGAGGCCAACCACTTTCATACATTTTGGGACTACAAGGTGATCAGGACTTACTGGAAGGAGATCCACAAACATATTTAAAAAATGCATTTGGCGTAAATATTCCATTCAAATGTGAATCTATGTATTTGGGCGACTTGCTCTTTGAAACATGGAACATTAAAGATAAAAAAAACTGCTTGCAATATTGTTGGCTGCCAGTAAGAAATCAATTACAAGGAAATAAGGGGACTGTAGAACCATTGATGAATGGATTGACGTTGTTTATGAGATTTACAGGTATGTTATGGAGAAGATATCATTTTCTCTCAGAGTTGAAAGAGAAAAATTCTATAGGATCTCGACAAAATGGACTTGTAAAACTGATCAGATCAGATTTTATTTGACTGTACTTGTGCTGTGTGTAAACTAACCCTCTTTCTCATGTGATGGTTGGATAGTCAGAGATGATCAAATCAAATCAAATCATAATGTGCTCCCCTGTTCTGTTGTTGTTCATAACTAAAATAACCTGTGATTTGTAAAAGAAAACCCTGGAAGGGCACTAGAATATAACATATATACATATATATGCATATACATACATACATACTGTATGGATGGATATATAATCTACTATGGACAAATACATTTGTTAAGCACTGTATATTATTGAATTCAATGCTGAAGGAAGTGATTCCTTCAGCATTGAATTCAATGCCATGTGTAACTGTAACAGAGGACTTGTCTACTTCCTTTAGCCACTCACAAATAGACCATCTTGTTGATAGTATTACAGGCTCACTCTATTGCTCAACAGGCATTGATCTGCATTCTGATACAGCAAGTTTTGAAACAGCTGTACAGTAGTAGCAACTTAAAAGTTCCCGTTCAAGCTGAACACCAGCTGAATGGCAGCCGTCTTCCAGCTGACTTCCAGCCGGCTGCCTGCCAAGTCCCGCGACCGGAGAGACCCCCCTCCTTCTCCTGGGCGTGTCTATTTTTTACTGTAACTCCACCCATTCATGTAATTAAAAAAAATGACCAGGAGATGGTGCTTCTCTCACAGAACTTATTTACAGTTGTTCTACCTGGAGATGACGTAGCTTACACACCTCGTTGGCATTCTCGTTGCTCAACCCTGTGTTTGCGCTTACAGTAATGAACTTTTTGGTCTCCCAGTGTCACAGATCACAGAGCGGAAAATGCAGCTGGTTTGACTACTGCATAATATACAGTAGCCGTATGATTTGAGCGTGTTCATGAATTGAAATTAAATTTAAGGTGTTTATATCTAACATGTCAGCATTTACCAAATCAACAACATCTAGTCTGTTCTGCCTTTACTAGTGGTGGGCCGTTATCTGCGTTAACGTGAGACTCTTATCAGGCGATAAAAAAATATCACCATTAATCTATTCTCAAAACTGTTCCAGCCTTTGAGGTAGCTTTTTGACTTTTTTCTCTTTTGTTCGTTTTTGTTTTCTTCGCTGTAACTGTGGAGTCCTGATCTCTCTAGCAATGTTGTTTTTAGAGAGTTTTTGAGTTTTTCTCGTGTTTTTTAAATGCCGCTTCCACCTGGACAGCTGCCTTTGTTTACTCCGGGAACAGCTGATCGCGCTAATGCATTAATCTACAGTATTATTATATTACATATTACATTGCATTTAGCAGACGCTTTTATCCAAAGCGACTTACAGAGGAGGACATAACTTGAGAAAGGTGTAAAGGAGCACAGAATAGTTGTTAGTTTTGTTAGTTTTGTTAGGCAGGGAAGCATTCTCGAAACAGAAAGGTTTTTACAAGTTTTTTAAAGGTAGAAAGGGATGTTGCTGTTCTAGTAGCCGTTGGTAGGTCATTCCACCATTTGGGGACGACCACAGAGAACAGTTTAGAGTGACCTCGCTTTGCGAGAGGCCAGGGTACAACTAGACGGTTTGTATGAGCGGAGCGTAATGCCCTGGTCGGGACGTGAGCCTTTAGTAAGACGCTGAGATAGGCAGGGGCAGATCCTGAGGTGGTTTTGTAGGCTAGCGTCAAAGTTTTGTGTTCAATTCTGGCAGCTACAGGCAGCCAGTGCAGGTCGCTGAAGACTGGGGTGACATGTGACCTTTTAGGTTGATTGAAAACCAGTCGTGCTGCAGCATTCTGGACCACTTGCAATGGTTTGATCGCGCAAGCAGGTAGGCCAGCCAAGAGCGAGTTGCAGTAATCGAGGCGGGAGCTGACTGTAGCCTGGATCAGGAGCTGAGCGGCATATTGGGTCAGGTACGGTCTGATTTTTCTTATATTGTACAATGCATAGCGACATGACCTCGCAACGGAGGAAATGTGTTCAGAGAGAGAAAGACGATCATCTAGTATGACGCCCAGGTTTCTAGCAGCATGGTTAGGGGTAATAGTGACAGTACCAATTTCCAGGTTGAAGTCATGGCAGATTGACTCATGGGCAGGGATGACCAGGAGTTCGGTTTTTGACAGATTAAGCTGGAGATGGTGGTCTTTCATCCAAGTTGACAGATCAGAGAGACAGGCGGAGATGCGTGCGGAGACCGTGGTGTCGTCCGGCTGGAACGACAGGTATAGCTGTGTATCATCGGCATAGCAGTGGTAGGAGAAGCCGTGTGAGCGGATAACATGGGACAGCGAGGTGGTGTAGATGGCAAACAGAAGGGGACCCAGTACCGACCCCTGCGGCACCCCCGTGGAGAGGGTATGAGTCGATGACAGACGACCTTGCCAAGACACATTAAAGGAGCGTCCAGCGAGGTAGGACTCAAGCCAGGAGTGGGCAGAGCCTGTAATGCCCATGTTATCGAGTGTGGTTAGGAGTATGTCGTGATTGACTGTATCGAAGGCAGCCGATAAGTCGAGAAGGATGAGTACAGATGATTGCCCTCGTGCTCTGGCTGTTTTTAAGGCTTCGGAGACAGATAGTAAGGCTGTTTCGGTGGAGTGGCCACTTCTGAAACCTGATTGTTTTGGGTCAAGTAGGTGGTGATGGGTGAGGAAGTCAGTGATTTGTTTAGAGACCGCCCTCTCAATGGTTTTCGAGAGGAAGGGAAGCAGTGACACCGGCCGATAATTTTCAACCAAGGCGGGGTTAAGCGTAGACTTTTTCAGTAATGGCGTAACTCTGGTTTGTTTGAAGGCCACCACTAGTCTTTACATAATTACTGAAGCGTCTCTTCTCTTGTGCTCGCGCACTCTCTCTCGCTCATCTGCATGTAAACAACAAACTAACCCTTAAAAATTTGCAAAAAGAATTGAAGAATAACAACAGCAATAATACCTCCTATTGAATATTTGGTCTCTGTCATCACATCATCACACATGACGGTTTCATAAGCGTATACTGCAAACTTTATTAAAACCAAACTAACTTGACTTATTTCACACTTGATTCACCCGTAATTCTTTCCATTTACGCTTTACGCCATTTAGCCTATGGTCACTGTTTAAATCAACAACATCTAGGCTATTCTGTCCTCACTGTACATAATTACTAAAGCGTCCTTTGCACCACTAGCCACATCCATGATTGTCTGTCCTGCATTTTCCGCTCTGATTTGCGTGACACGTGGGGGGAAAAAGGCCCATCAAGTGCAAACAAAAGGTTGATACCTACATAACAAAGGGCTTCCAAAGGGCTGTTAATCACCAGGTATTCACCCTCTTTAAATGGCATCTCACAACGATCAAACTGTGATCAAATATTCAATAGGAGGTATTATTGCTGTTGTGAAAGGGGGTGAAAGTAAGCCGGTACTGTCCGGTACTGCGTACCACTAAAACATCCCTCATTCAGAACCAGTCACGGACGCACTCTGGGTCAGAAAATAGATCCACTAGCAATATGCAGTCTTGAAAACTACTTTGTCTGTTTAAAAAATCATTTTTACTCATTCCGAATAGTTTCTGAAGTGTCCGTGCTGTGTTTTAGTCCATGCTGGACGGAGCCAGAGCCCGGTGGTCTCCTCTGCGCCCAGCTTTCGACAAGTCACATTAATGTTATGATATATTTTATTTATTATTGGTTAACTGTTTACCAAATCAACAACATCTAGGTTATTCTGTCCTCACTGTACATAATTACTGAAGCTCTTCTCTCGCGCACTCTCTCTCTGTCACTCCCTCTTAATCTGCATGTAGTGAAAGCCACAGCTGGACATCAGTATCCATCATACTGTACAGTATACTGTACTATCAATATGGCCACTATGGCGTTCAGAGGAATACTCAGAAATCGAACGTGTTTCATACTGCAGGCTTCAGAAAGCATCAAACAGATATAACTCTTAAAAAACAGTTACGAGCGGAGTTTTCTTTAATCACAAGCGTATGTTGGCATGATGTTGTTGTGCGTGACATGGAGTTGCAGCTGCAGCGGTGGCTCAGTGTTATCTTATCACAACTGTTTTTTCCCCATCAACCGATCCGCGGAATACTTGGTGCTGTGGGGGGCGATATGAACGGATCATGATGATCCTTTGCACCACTAACCACATCCATGATTGTGCTCTGTCTCAGCTGATCGGGTCACCCGCTTACCCCAGCTTATCTGTTCAGATGTGTCTTAGTTTAGACAGTCTACGGTGAGAGGGGAACATCACTGCTCCTCCCCGTGGACAAATGAGGCATTGCAGCTGGTTTTCACACAGACTGCTTAGGGGCGTTTCCAGTCGGGCCCTCACTGACTACGTCATCGCGGGCACGTGCCAGCCAAGGACCGTTCAAGGACCTGTCAAGGACCAGTCACAGTCCCGTCACGGAAACACAGGAACTTTTAAGTTGCTACATCTGTAAAACCTCAGCTGGAGACATAGTCAATGCGCAAAGATCCCAACTACTGCCAGAGAATGTGGACATGCTAATATTCTTAAAAAAGAACATGGATGTGTAGTTGTCAGTGACATACATGATACATCTTTGTATTCACAGAGAAGAACTTCTTGTTTTGCACATGTTGTTTGCACTTGAAAAAAGGAGAAATAATTTTATTGATATTATTTTAACTTTTATAAAATTTTATTTTATTTCCAATTTGTAGAGGAAGAAGTGACATACTTGGTAATCTGTTTGCACTATTTGCAGTCTGTACTGACAGAGAAGAACCTTTTGTTTTGCACATATTGTTTGCATTGGAAAAAAAGGAGAAATATATATATATATTTTTTTTTACTATTTCAACTTTTATAACATTTTATTTTAGTTTCAATCTGTAGAGGAAGAAGTTAATTAAGAAGTTCATTAAAATGAAGTTCATTGAATGACAAGGCTTACATAGTTATCAAAACCATGTGCAACAAAGTTAAATATATGTATTTAGACTGTTTTTTCTCCCATCGACCTTCATCAAATAACTTTAATCATTTCTGCAGCTAAGCCGTCAACCTGTCTCTTAGACTCCATCCCAACCACGCTGCTCAAGGATGTTTTACCTGTAGTTAGTAATTCGTTATTGGATATGATTAATCTGTCTTTATTATCAGGATATGTACCACAGTCCTTTAAGGTAGCTGTAATTAAACCTCTTCTTAAAAAGCCCACTCTAGACCCAGAGGTCTTAGCCAACTACAGACCGATATCAAACCTTCCCTCTCTGTCTAAGAGACTTGAGAAAGCTGTAGCTAATCAGCTGTGTGGCTTCCTCCATAACAATAGTATATTTGAGGATTTTCAGTCAGGATTTAGAGTGCATCATAGCACAGAGACCGCATTAGTCAAAGTTACAAATGACCTCCTAATAGCATCAGACAAAGGACTCATCTCTGTACTTGTCCTGTCAGATCTTAGTGCTGCATTTGACACCATTGACCATCAAATTCTTTTACAGACACTGGAACATCAAATTGGCATCAAAGGAACCGCCCTAAGCTGGTTTAAGTCATATTTTTTAGATCGATCTCAGTTTGTTCACGTAAATGATGAATCCTCCATGCATACCAAAGTTTGTCATGGAGTCCCACAAGGTTCTGTACTTGGACCACTTCTATTTAGTTTATATATGCTTCCTTAAGAGAACATTATTAGGAATCACTCTATCAATTTTCATTGTTATGCTGACGACACCCAATTATATTTATCGATCAAGCCTGATGCAACCAATCAGTTAACTAAACTTCAAGCATGCCTTAAGGATATAAAAAGTTGGATGACCTACAATTTTTTTATGTTAAATTCAGACAAAACTGAACTTGTAATTGGACCCAAACACCTCAGAACTCTCTTTCTAGAGACTTAGTTACTTTAGATGGGATCACCCTGGCCTCCAGCTCCACTGTAAATAATCTTGGAGTTGTTTTTGATCAGGATTTGTCCTTTAAAGTCCACATAAAACAAATTTCGAGGACTGCATTCTTCCACTTACGTAACATCGCGAAAATCAGACGCATTGTCTCTCAGGCGGATGCAGAAAAACTAGTCCACGCATTTGTTACTTCAAGGCTGGACTATTGTAACTCTTTGTTATCAGGCTGCTCTAATGAGTCTCTTAGGACTTTGCAGTTAATTCAGAATGCTGCTGCACATGTTCTGACAGGAACCAAGATCAGAGATCACATCTCTCCCATTTTGGCTTCCTTGCATTGGCTACCTATTAAATCTAGAATAGAATTTAAAATTCTTCTCCTTACTTACAAAGCTCTTCATAGTCAGGCACCATCTTATCTAAAAGAGCTCATAATACCTTACTACCCCTCTAGAACACTGCACTCTCAGGATGCTGGGTTCCTTGTGGTTCCCTATAGTTTCCAAAAGTAGATTGGGAGCCAGAGCTTTCAGCTATCAGGCTCCTCTTCTGTGGGACAAACTACCTTTCTGGGTTCGGGAGGCAGACACGGTCAACACTTTCAAGAATAGACTTA